>CM060947.1:99623306-99665080 GCA_030765055.1 Mantis religiosa | reverse complement strand
GAATGATATAGAGAAGCAAGAAATATTTCGAAGTCTTAGTGACAAGGAAGGTTTATTATTATTATAATATAACCAAATGAAGACAGATTGGGATAGAGAGAAATATGTAGATGTAAAGAAGGTTGGGGGTAAATAAATTTAGTGTACATAAAAGGAGGGGAATCAGGAAAGGGATGACCCTGCTCAGATGTCCTGTGTGTGGGAAGAAAGATAAGGAATTAACATTTCATATTAGAATGTCAAGAAATGAGGTTGTGGAGGGGCAGTATATATCTAAAAAATGGGAGAGTAGCAATTATAAAAATATAGATAAGAAATAAAAGAAAGGAGACATAAATTTATTAGGTTAATTTATGGGACATGGGAAAACAGGCATAAAATATAAATAAAAAGGATTATGATTTAAGATAGGATCCACAATACATAGATAACCATAGAGTTAAAATGTATGGTGCATTAAGAGATAAATAGCAACTCAAAAGAAATGTAATCCCTCCATTCGATAATAGTTGTCCGGTAAGCATATCTCAATGGTCCCATATTAACTGTCATTTATGCATCTGTCCATATTAGTTTTCTGGCACACCTATCTTTGTTGTCCCATAATAACTGTCCACTGAGACAATGCTGGTTAGGAATACATAGGATGAAAATGAAACAAGGGAATGATTTACATAAATTTATTGCTCCAGAATTGGTACAAGCTTAAAACAAAACAAACTCTACCATACTTAAATTTAATTTTAATTTTTTTTTTTTTATTTAAGGGAGTCGATTAATGACACTAAACAACACTTACTTTTAAATTTTTCCGGAACATGTTTCAAAGACTTTGCCTCCATCCTTCAACACTTCCAAGAAAGGAATTGCTCTACCATACTGTCAACTGATTGCTCCATGATCAATACAAAAGGATAAGAAAAAAAAAAAAAACCAAAGAAAATAATCTCACACTGTTGCCAAATACAATGCCATGTTCTCATACTGACATTAAATTTCCTGGCTGCACCTTCACGGCATCTTTCATTACCATGTCAGTAGCACTGATTTTCAACAGTATAAAAACTTGTATACTGCCCGTATACAAAACTGTATATGGAAACTTGTATACCGTATACTTGTATACTGCCCGCTGTTTATTTGAAAGGTTCTTGCTACACCAGTCGCCCTCTGCTGCATGTTATGTTCCCGGATCATTCATTACTACTGTTTACAAAGTTACTTTAGGGTTATGCTCGACCAAAGATTTCCAGCTTGCTTTGCTTCACCAGATGCATATAGTGCCACAGCAATATTATGAAAATCAATGCCCTTGGCTGGTACTCATTTAACAGTGTTTTTGATCATCATGATAAGGTACGGATTACTTTCACAATCCTGTTTGCTGACCTACCATGAAACTCTGCATGCTTGTAAAAAAAAAATACTCCCTTGTCAGTAATTAATGTAATGTTATTTTGGCATACTGGGCAATTATTGTGGGACAGAGGGAGTAAATGAAATTGTAAGAATGTAAAAATATTGCAGACAAATAAATACATACATTACCTACTGTCACATTGACAAAGGCAAAGCAATGGTTTGGGAAAATATTCTTCTCTACTGGCTCTACAGCCCTTAGTGGGCTTTGGCCTCCTGCACGTTCCTCCTCCACACATCTCTGTCTTCCGCTTTACTTTTCCAGCCTCTGATTCCGATCGTTCTTAGGTCCTCCATTACATCATCTAACCACCTTGTTCTCGGTCTTCCTTTTTTTCTTCTATTATACAATCTTCCTTTCAATATTTTTTTTGGCATTCTATCTTCCGTCATTCTCTCTATATGCCCTAGCCATCTTATCCTTTGTGCTTTTATAAATTTCACAATATTTTGCTTATTTATTTTGGGAAAATATATTTATTTTAAAAAACAAACATCGTGCAATGAATTTTGAAATACTGTTTCTAAATTTGTTTTATTTTCAGATTTTGATAGTACTAACAAGAACATGTTGGCATCTACTGTTTAATAACTATGGCGACAGCTTTGTTTTCCAGCTAAAGATGTGTGTGAATATACATGAAATCACGATCCTGGAGAATTTATAAGAATTATCATCATTTCTTATAACATAAGTGAAGTTTTATGTTACAAATTATTATATTTGTATATAAAGGCAAAGATGTTGGGGAGGGGAAGAGTCAAGTGGGGTACTGAGCCACTATTACGGACGTGTCTCAAAGGAGTAGTAAAAGTAAGGGAATCGCTCTGCTTGTAGACTATTAGCTGAAGGGACAGGAGAGACAAGCTCTTAAGGACAGGCACGAGCTACAGTCCCAAAGCTAGAAACAAGCCCTATTATTTGCACGCAAAAACCATTAACACTAGAGGTTTCCATTACTAGAAGGATCTATCAACAGATGCTTCTGGCCTGACAGGTACATAAAGCCAGTGTGATATCTTAAGTTAGAGCTTTCGAGATTGAATGTGTTTCGAGTGTCAGTTGATGGGTGCAGCTATGTGGGGAGGAGCCATCGTCTGAAGGCAGTCCAGAGTCAGTCAGTCAGTCAGTCAGTCAGTCAGTCAGTCAGTCAGTCAGTCAGTCAGTCAGTCAGTCAGTCAGTCAGTCAGTCAGTCAGTCAGTCAGTCAGTCAGTCAGTCAGTCAGTCAGTCAGTCAGTCAGTCAGTCAGTCAGTCAGTCAGTCAGTCAGTCAGTCAGTCAGTCAGTCAGTCAGTCAGTCAGTCAGTCAGTCAGTCAGTCAGTCAGTCAGTCAGTCAGTCAGTCAGTCAGTCAGTCAGTCAGTCAGTCAGTCAGTCAGTCAGTCAGTCAGTCAGTCAGTCAGTCAGTCAGTCAGTCAGTCAGTCAGTCAGTCAGTCAGTCAGTCAGTCAGTCAGTCAGTCAGTCAGTCAGTCAGTCAGTCAGTCAGTCAGTCAGTCAGTCAGTCAGTCAGTCAGTCAGTCAGTCAGTCAGTCAGTCAGTCAGTCAGTCAGTCAGTCAGTCAGTCAGTCAGTCAGTCAGTCAGTCAGTCAGTCAGTCAGTCAAGCTCTGTGAGTTGACTGAGCTGTGCATAGAAGTGTGGTGTGTTCCAGGCTCTGTGGTGAGGAATCAATGGGATACAGAACAGGCAGCAAAGTAATTTACATGTGAATATCAGGGTTGTGTTCAGAATCTGCATTTCAAATACAATTTTTACAATATTTGGTAGTAACCTTCACAAGAGTCTTGTAATAACAGAAAGGGAGCAGGCACATTGCACAGTGCAGGAGAGCAGTAAAAATGGGCAATGAGTTACAAACACAAAGAGTGAGAATTGAAAGTCTCAGAATGAAGATCATGAAGAAAGAATTGATACAACTACAGAAATAGGAGCAGTGATTATTATCATAATATGCTGATGATAGCAACAGTGGAAACAAACTGAGGACCAATGGAGATCGAACACATACTGTCCCTATGCTTCTTCCAAGTTTATACTTTGAATAATGGAAGTCTTATTAGGAGAAAAAGTAAAGGGGATGGGGAATGAAATGAATAAGAACACAAGGCACATAGAGGAGGAAATAAGAGTATCAAAGGAGACAACCAGCTAGGAGAATGCAAAAGGTGATTGGACAACAAGAAAGGAGGAAAGAGACAGCACAGGAGGAAAATAGCCTGCCTCGGTAGTGTAGATGGTAGTGTGTCTGCCTCACGTTCAAGAGGTCCTGAGTTGAATCTTGGTTAGGGTGAATGGCAAAAGAAACACCTTTGACAAATTCATTAGTACAAAATTGACAACAGAAATACTAAAACAAGAAAAAAAAAAAAAAAAAAAGAGAGAGAAACTTCTATTTAAGTTAATATGGACTTATACAAGCAAAGGGAACAAAGAAAGTGGCTGACTGAAGAAAGAAGTAAGGCAAGGAAATAGGGATACAATGCATTCATAAGAAATTTCTAATTGTGCAATGACAGGTGTGTAGAAGAGGGAAACAATGACCTAAGTGACAATAAGACAGCAGAACAACTGAACGACACAAGGCAAGGGACAGGAATGCAAATCTCAGCAGAAAAGAAATTGGAAGGGCAACAAACTGTAAGGAAATCAAAGATACCTCATAATACACATGGAGCAGAAAAAGCATGATATCAATTAGTGGCAGTGCTTCATCATCCAGAGGGAATGTTCATAGAGCAGAACAGAGATATGGGGAGAATCAGCAACATGTTTGGATGAAGACAGGATCAGCAAAAATAGAAAAAGCAGGTTCAGATGAGAATGACATTGGCAGAAGAAACATCAGAAGATGGAAGCAGTCAGAACAGGATCAAAGTAGAAGGAAGGGAATGGTGACAGACAACAGTAGAAAAGAGAAGAGATTACTTAACATGCTGTGAAGGCTACATGGGTAGAAAATGAAAATGTTGGTACAATCCCCAAGACAATTGGTGATAAAGCTGGAAGCAAAGAAGATCTGATATATAAAAAGTGTGAATGGATAGATATGAAAACAGGGGAGAAATACACTTTTTGGGCAAAGAGGAGAAGAAATGAACAAAATACGGTACATAAAATATGAAGGGATGAGAAAGGTGAACAGCAAACAGAAGAGGAAAGTGATGCTAGAGTATGCAGGGAACCAAAGGGCGCAAATAATCGGAAGCAGGAGGTTGCATGACAAGTCAAAGCAAGTGGGGAAAGACTTTGTGGTGAAAGTGGAATGGGTAAGGAGTGATGAGTAAACCAAATGTGCAGTGGGGGAAAAGTGAAAAAAGGGGAATAATGCAATAGAAAATGAAAAAGGTGAAAGTGAGAAAATTAAATAAATAAATGCACCTGAATGGAAGATGAAGATGGAAGAGGGTCATCATACACAATATAACCAAAGTGTTAGGCTGTATGGCACTCTAAGACTAATTAGAGTGCTCAAAATTTAAGAAAAATTATAATAAGTGTAAAATGTAATTATAACCAAATGTATTTAATACAATTTCATTTGATTTCATAATAGCTGTAGCACAGACTTTGTTAGAAGAAAAGGATAAAATTGAAATGAACAGCTATCTGTATAATGAGGAAATAGCAAAAAGAAGAAACAATAAAGGTAGAGGGTCAGGAGGGCTAGGAATATTTTTGAAATATTTAAGAAGTTTGGAGCTACTTAGGTAAAAATGTTCTATGGTTATTTTCGGCTATGTTGGGAGAAATATAAAAAACAGGTATTGGTGTAGTTTATAACCCAGCAGAGTCCTCATATTTCCACACCAATAATTTATACTGTGATAGAAAGACATGGATGTCATTAGAAGCAAATATGTAGAAGAAGAATTTATTTTGTTGGGAGATATGAATGCAGAATTGGAGAAGAGAAAGAAGGAAGAAAATTCTGAGAAGAAGGGGAAAAGGAAGTCTGGGCAAGAGCTAGTATTGACGGTGTATTAAACATTAAACATGAAAAGAAGAAGCTGTTAGAATTCTGTAAGAGGAACATTTTGCAAATTTACAATGGTTCAATGGAAGAAGATAAAAAGGGGAAATTTACATTTGCTAATGCAAATGGGCAAAGTATTGTGGATTATACAGTGATAACTGAAGGGATAGAAGAAAGGGTGATAAGGTTTAAGATCTAAAATGAGACTGTGGACAGTGGCTATTTCTCATTCATTTTAGATACAAGGATAGCGGGGCAAGAAATGTGAGATAACTTAATGAGGTATAGAGTTAGATGTAAATAGTAATACCAAAAAGGCGTAAAATTATTAGAATGTTTGGTTCTGAGAATAGCTAATGAGATGCAAGTGGACACAGGTGACAATCAACTGACAGTAGGATAGTTTAATGATAAATGCAGAAAAGCTATGGAAGATCTGATTAAGCGGAGAGGAATGAAAAGGAGCAAGACAGAGAAATTGGCTGGTCAGGAAATGCAAGTTAAAATGCCTATTAGAGAACAAAAGCAAATGTGAAAATAGTAAGGAGAAGAAACAAAAATCAAATAATGAAAAACAAGACCATGCCAGAGGAGTGGTGAAATATTTTAAAAGGTCGAAAGGAAATGATAGCATAGGCTGGAGTAGAGTAATAGGATTTGAAGTTGAGAAACTAGATTGCAAATTGTCTGCAATGTTCGTGAAATCGATCTCTATTAGAAAGAAGAATTATCACCAATTTCTTAAGAAAAGTGAAGCCTTTATAACAAATATTTATATTTCTGTAATATTTATTGCTTCACTGTAGCTAGCTTCATTTTCTACATAACTAGATTGCAGTTTGAGAAGGAGGTGTACCAGCAGATATAAGGGGCATTCAAAAAGAAATGAGCTGGAGTCTTGTATGCACAAACTGGTAACAGGATTATAATATCGTGTCATGTGTAGCAACAGCATGCATCAATCGTCCAACGCTGCCAGTTGCATTGCAAACAGTGAAATGGAGGTGTCAAAAGAAGAGCAAAGAGATGTTGTTCATTTTCTGACAGCAGAATGAATAAGGGGAACGGACATTCATCGACGAATGTCACAAGAACACTGCATGTCCCTTGCCAGGTTCAAGGCATGGCACAAGCGCTTCAGGGGAGGATGGAGTCATTAGCCAATGATGCACTGTCTGGAGCGCCACACTGCATTACCGATGACATCATCCAGCTGGTTGATGCACTCATTACCCAGGACTGCCGAGTGACAGTGAAAGCCATAGCCACTGAGGTCGGATTGAGCGTCGGAAGTATTCACACCATCATGAAGGAACAACTGCTCTTGTGCGAAGTGTGTGCCCAATGTCTATGGTAGGGAAGGGAATGAGTTCCTGGCAACAGTGATGGCTGGAGATGAGTCATGGTGTCATCACTTCGAACCAGAATCAAAACGACAAAGTCTCCAGTGGAAGCATCCAGGGTCACCACCACCAAAAAAAGCTGAGGCCATCCATACAAATGCAGGAAAATTCTTTTTTGACCAAGATGGCCCCCTTCTGAAACACTTCCTGCACGGGACATCAGTGAATGCCCAATGCTACTTGCAATCCTTGACCAACCTTTGCCATTCAAAATGACCAGACAATCTCACCCATGGGGATATTCTGCTCCACAACAATGCAAAGCCTATATGGCCAACACAGTCATGGCACTCCTGCAGAAATTCAAATGGGAGGTTCACGGCCACCCTCCATACAGTCCATACCTCTCTCCCTGTGATTACGCCATTTTTGGTCCTCTTAAAAAGGCATTGAGGGACAAACGATTCACCTCGGATGATGACGTCTAGCTGTATGTGCCGAGCTGCCTCATATCGCAGCCCAGGGACTTTTATGAGGCAGCCATTCACCGCCTTGTGTCACAGTGGCACAAGTGTCTCATCAGCCAGGGCCAATACTTCTAACATACAGGTACTGGTTTCTATAATTATGTCTCCGGCTTGTTTCTTTTTGAATGCACCTTATATTAAAAGTTAAAAGAGGCAAGAAAATACAAACCTTTATAAATTGATGCTTACGAAGAATCCAGTGCTTTGGTCAGATGTTATGCTCAATGAATAGTTATGAGAACATGCAAAACAAAAGCCTGTGGAAATACAGATTAAACAAAGGAAATGGAGGTGGACCGGACATACACTGTATAATAACCAGATGGCAGTAGAGAGGCAGGCCCCTAAACAGGAATCCTCAAGACCATTGCAGGAGAGGAAGACCAAGGGTGACTTGGAAGAAAAATGGAGAAGGAGGCAGCGGAGGCAGGGAAAACTTGTTAAGAAGTGAAAGGAATGGTGAACAACAGAGTCCACTGGCGATGTTTTGTTGAAGCCCTATGTTCCGATAATCGGAAAAGTCAGTCAAATGGACCACCTAACATATATCCTGGACCTTGAGCCCAGCAATGATCACCTGTTCCACTATATTAAGGAATTTCTTGGAATCGGCCATTTGAACCTACCGAAGGTGTGAAAACAGCAATTGAAGATTGGTTATCTTCATAGGTAGCTGATTTTATAACAGGGACATAAAAATTAGTAGAATGGTGTAATAAGAGTTTAAATAATCTGTGTAAACAAACAGCTTAAAAATATAAAGATGAAATAAAACAAAGCTTTCCACAATAGCTTTACTAGCTTTGTTTATATTGAAAAAATGCAACATACTTAAAAAATGAAGGAACTCTATGTTTTTCTTGAATTAAGTTTTTGCATATATTTTATGACCTGATAAGGAAATGTACCTAGAAACAGGTCTCAATAAGCTACAGAAAATTCAAAATACACATTTTACAGTAAAATGACACTGTGAAAGAATTGGTAACTTTTTCTGTATATAAACCTTTACTTTTTAAAACCTGTCCTGCCAGTAATCTCCCTGACAT
This sequence comes from Mantis religiosa, assembly GCA_030765055.1. Classification (NCBI taxonomy): domain Eukaryota; kingdom Metazoa; phylum Arthropoda; class Insecta; order Mantodea; family Mantidae; genus Mantis; species Mantis religiosa. The sequence goes on along the minus strand of CM060947.1, from coordinate 99,656,770 downwards.
ACACACAAGTTCATGTTTTACATGGAGCTGCATGTCGAATCCGAACACAACTTCGATATTTGCTCATGAACCGTTTCACTGCCTGTTCCATTGCCAACCAATTCCTCACCATGAAGCCACACTTACTGACTTGTGAATTCCTTTCTGCACCATTCTACAGCCTGCCAACTTCTCATTTGGAACTTGTAATGTACCACACTTCTCTGCATTGTACTGTCGGCCCACACAACTCAACTGATCCACTGATTCATGAAGTGCTACACTGTGCTTACTCCTCACACAGAGCTGTAGTTGTTGACTTAACTTGAACTTGAAACACAAACTCTAAACAGTACTACTCTACTACTGTTCTCCAGGGCTTACCTCGGCTTTATATAATTGCTGGGTGTGGCGAGAAGCTTCTGATGATAGATTGTTCTCGAATTACCTTCTAGAATATATTGGAAAGGTTTTAATGGTATCTGCCCAGTAACAGTGCAGCCCAACCCTGACTAATGATGTCAGCTAGTACCACTCTGTGGAAGATGGATCTCTCCTACCCCACCACTAAGCAGAAATGGCAATGCAACCCCAGGGCAGGCAACGCAAATGCTGATGTGACAATACATTTATAATTAGATGCAATTACATTTTCTGACCAATAATACATAATGTCTGGAATGAAATAGCTTCAGTTTTTGTCTTATTTTACTTTTTTTTTATTAGTAACAATGAATATTGTTTACACCATAGCATTAAAGAAAATCAAAGCCTTCTTTACAAACATGTTCTTTTAAGACTAACATGTTTCCATTCAAATATAAAGGCATTGAAACTCATTTTAATGTTTTATACTATACAGGCATTGTAACCATTTTAGTAATTTGGAAGATGAAATTAGACATTGTCTTAAATCCTATATCCATCAGAAATAATATGGCTCTTCAATTTGAAAGACTTATCAAAATGGATTAAGTGGTTTCCAAAATTACCACTCTCATCACATATATTTTTTCTCTTTATAAATGCTATGAAAAGTAATATTGCAACCTATCACATTTAAGTGCACACAAATTCCATCATTCTGTGCTAGGGTTGATCCAGAATTATCTTAAAGAGGTATGTGATATGAAACAATTCATATACTTTGACTAGAACTAAAAATAAATCCTCTTTACTAACATCATCTAAATGCAAAATGATCAATTTTCTGTCTGAAGTAAGAGCCAACCAAGGTTAAGCCTTGTCTCCTTTAAGTAAATAATATGAAATGAAAATAATTGAACAATTATTCACCAATCATGAACCAAGCACAGAAGCTTTTCATTCTGAAAAATCCATAAAATCCATGTTAGCAATTTTGAAACTTACATTCAAGACAGTAGGGCCACTACAAGATAGACAATACTGAACATTTATTTTGCACATAAAATTAGCATATGGCAGCAGTTTTCAAAGGCCATGCATAAAATATGTCCCCCTCTCCATTCTGCATACAAATATGCCCTGTTCCTAAATTTCTAAAATGTAAAAACCACACTCACCTATATTCCCTAAATGCCTCACATTTGGCTTTAGAAACTGCAGGGTAGCACTTCTTGCTTGTACCACATCTTGGTTTATTACTCTGTGACGATTTATTTGAATCTACTGTGTTTGCTGTATTTTCAGAATGCCTTATTGGAGCTGAAACAGAATATACTAGCATTTTATATTCTAATCTTAAAATCATGTAAAAGAAAGAAAAGGAACACAAATACTCATAATTTTTCAGAGAAATTTCAAGCTACAAATAATTTAAGAAGTACACTATGCAATAGAATGTCTAACAAGAAGTTAAATACTACTTCTCACACCAACTAATGGAAATATTCATTTACAACTTCCTGTTCATTAATATTTTGATTATTACAGTATTCTTTGGTTTAATCACATTTCATTGAATTGAAAAATGGAATTTTATTTAACTACCTTTAAAAGGAACATATAGTTTTTTTCTGGAAAGGGAATGTATAATTACAGTAAATGGGCATAGTTAAGTAGTACGTTCAGTTTTTAATATATACATATACACACATATACATATTATATATACACACACATAAATACACAAATATAACAATTTGTAACTTAAAACTTCACTTATCTTATATATACTTATCTGCATATATTTGTTTGCTTCACTGTTAATAGCCTCATATTTTACGTACATATACATATATTTATTTATTCATTCTAAGCTTTAAATGTGGATATGACTGGGCATATATGTAGTCCCCATTTTGAGAACTGGGGTCTCATATTAGTATTCTGCTCAGAAAAGCTTGTAACTATAGGTAGCTCAATGCTTACACGAGTGTGTAGAACCTTTTTTTTTCTTCATTTTTTTTTAAATTCTTTTTTAAGTATGAAAGGGCAGAGCCAGACTGAAAAATGCAATGCCATAGCCGGGATTTGAACCACGGATCTTCTGGTCTCCGTCCAGCCACTCTAACCCTTGAGCTACTATGGCCAACGTGCCGATATGACATTAAATTCCCCAACTGACTCGTGTTTTTCCCGGTAAACCACTAGGAGTTCTCATAAACACATAAGACAACTACCTTAATGGCAACTTACTATGCTCTAAGTACTTTAAGGCCCGGGCTTTATAGTTCGGACCACTATTAGGCACAATTAATGGAAATTAATTGTTCTTTCACACTAGCCGTGTGTAGGATGCACTATGAAAGGGTAGAGCCAGACTGAAAAATTCAATGCCATAGTGCGTCCTACACACAGCTAGTGTGAACGAACAATTACTTTCCATTAATTGTACCTAATAGTGGTCCGAACTATAAAGCCCGGGCCTTAAAGTACTTACAGCATAGTAAGTTGCCATTAAGGTAGTCTCATGTGTTTATGAGAACTCCTAGTGGTTTACCATGAAAAACACGAGTCAGTTGGAGAATTTAATGTCATGTTGGCCATAGTAGCTCAAGGGTTAGAGAGGCTGGACGGAGACCAGAAGATCCGTGGTTCAAATCCCAACTATGGCATTGCATTTTTCAGTCTGGCTCTACCCTTTCATAGTGCGTCCTACACACGGTTAGTATGAAAGAACAATTAATTTCCATTAATTGTACCTAATAGTGGTCCGAACTATAAAACCCAGGCCTTAAAGTACTTACAGCATAGTAAGTCGCCATTAAGGTAGTTGTCTCATGTGTTTATGAGAACTCCTAATGGTTTACCGGGAAAAACACGAGTCAGTTGTAGAATTTAATGCCATGTTGGCACGTTGGCCATAGTAGCTCAAGGGTTAGAGCGGCTGGACGGAGACCAGAAGATCTGTGGTTCAAATCCCGGTTATGGCATTGAAATTTCAGTCTGGCTCTACCCTTTCATAGTGCATCCTACACATGGCTAGTGTGAAAGAATAATTAATTCTTTTTAAGTAGTTTTTAGGGCCAAATTTTATTACAAATGACTAAGGATGAAAACTGCAGGCAGTAAACCATTTGAAGTGTTAAAATTAGGAGACATGATAGCAATGAGAGTGATTAGAGATGTAACAAACAATAATTTTCAGATACTGGTTATAACTGTTGCAACAAGTGTATTAACAGTTAGTGGAGATTAATCATTCTTTTATACTAGCCTTGTGTAAGCAATGGTTTGAATAGGCAGAGTCAGATTGGAAAAAGCAATGCCATAGCTGGGATTTGAACCACATATTATCAAAAAGACTGAAGTCATTGATACACAGGAATACTTTTAAAAAAGAGCTCAAATGCATTTGCTAACCCATTGCTTTTATTATGAAGATATTTCTTATCCATAGTGGAAATTAATTACATTTTAAGCATAGTTGAGTTTTTGATATGGTATGTACAGATTTACATTATCAATATTTAGGTCAATTTTATAAACTTGTATTCTTTGTCAAATGACTGATGTGTTCTTACGAACAATTGTCTATATGTGTATAGTGTAATTTTATATTGTAAATTATTTTGTATTGTAAACTGACATGGTCAATGTAACACTGTTTTTGTGTATACTATAGGACTGAAAATAAATAATAATAATCTTGCGGTCTCCGTCTGGTTGCTCTTAACCATTGAGTTACTATGGCCAACATGCCAGCATGACATTAAATTCTCCAACTGAATCATATTTTCTCGATAAACCCCTAGGGCCTCTCATATACAATGAGATACCCACCTTTACGTGGTGACTTATTATGCTGTAAGTACTTTCATCCCAGGCTTCACAGTTACCACTATTACGTAAACTGATTGAAATTAATTGTTCTTCAATACAAGTCAATTACAGAATTTAATGTCATGCTGGCATGTTGGACATTGCAGCTCAATAGTTAATAGCAATCGGATGGAAACCAGAAGATTCATTGATCAAATCCCGGCTATGGCATTGAAATTTTCAATCTGATTCTACCTATTCAAGTTATATATAGCGGTTATATATTTGTTTTCAAGGTTATCATGTTGGTAGTTGCATTACATTAACAGTTACTGTAATGATTAACTGAAACTACTTATTAATGTGTACACTGTCAAAATAGACTTATTTGATTAAATACAGCTTAAAGAGAAGTTTCAAGTTGTATGAACACTTAGTTTACTACAGCAGTTTATAATCACAAAATCTTTCACACTTGCTTCTATGTTCCTGCACAAGGGTTCTTAAACATAAAAATTAAATTATGTAGATATAGCCGAAGAAGCTACATCACCATTTATTTATTCATTTTCATCCAGTTTATCAGATTTCCTTCAAATCGTATAAACATTTGTTAATCAGATACATCCTCAACTTCCTTTCAAATTGCTGTTTAGAAACATCAGCTGCAAATTTAATTTCTTGTGGTAGTTTGTTATAGAGTGTGATTCCGGAAATATATACATCTTTTAGAGATACACTTTTATTCACTGTATGCCTAAAATAGTCCATGTTTCCTCTTGTACAGTGTTCATGACTTTGGTTGTTTTTGATTGGTTTGAACTTATCTATTACATATATTATTGCTCTGAATGCATAGAGAGAGTAGATGGTAAGTAGTTTATTATTAATGAAGGTTTCCTTAAATGATTCCCTTGCTTTTAGATTAAACATGATTCTGATACATTTCTTTTGATATATAAGCAATTTGTCCGTATGCATTTTTGCAGCAGCACCCCAGATTTCAATCCCATAAAGTATGCATGCATAAAAACATCCATAGTATATTAGTTTCAATATGTTACTATCACAATAGTTGCTGAAGTATCTAAGTAGATATACTGTTTTACTAATTTTCCCACATATATGTTCAGTCCATGTTAGCCTATTATCAACAATAAGACCTAAAAATTTATGTGTTTTTGATAGACAGTCAACATGAAAAATTCAATGCCATGGCTGGGATTTGAACCACGGATCTCCTGGTTTCCATCCAGTTGCTCTAACCCATTGAGCTACCATGGCCAACATGCCGTCCTGACATTAAATTCTCCACTTGACTCGTATATTTCCCCGGTAAACCACTAGGGGCTTTCACATCCAAGATAAACCATTTGTGGCGACTTACTATCGTAAGTACTTGAGTCCCAGGCTTCATCATTTAACTCTTATTATTTTAGTTAATTGATATGGCTAGTGTGAAGAAATGATTAATTTCCATCAATTAACTAAAATAATAAGAGTTAAATGATGAACCCTGGGACTCAAGCACTTACAATAGTAAGTCGCCACAAAAACAGTTTATCTCGGATGCGAGAGCTCCTAGTGATTTACCGGGGAAATATACGAGTCAAGTGGAGAATTTAATATCAGGACGGCATGTTGGCCATGGTAGCTCAATGGTTTAGAGCGACTGGACGGAAACCAGGAGATCCGTAGTTCAAAACCCGACCATGGCATTGAACTTTTCATGTTTATTCTATCTATCAAAAACCTTAGCCTATATATGGCTAGTGTGAAGAAATTATTAATTTCCATCAATTAACTAAAATTATGTGTTTTTGCTTCAAGAATATCGTTACTATCTAATTTTAGTGTCATATTACTAACATTTTTATTGCATTGCATCATTTTAGGTTTTTGCATGTTGTAATGTAGATTTATTGATTTGAAGTAATTTAACATCCAAGAAGTGGTATTATTTAATGTAGTATTTAATCCTTATATCGTTTTATTCCAGCATACAGGTATCATCTGCATACATTACCTCTGAAGTATTCAAAGTTTTTAATATCATTAATATAAATAATAAACAGTAAAATAAGTAATAAGTAATAAACATTGTTAAGATCAATGTGTTTGAAATAAAGCATAAAATATTTCATACAATATAAGACATGGTAATTACATAACTCTTTTTTGGGAAAACACACCAAGAGTTTTTGAATTTATACACACAATTTGAGATGATTATCATTCTAGCTTCACTTTCTACACCAGAACTTACTGGAACATATTTTGAAAACATTTTCACAATCAATCTTTCATATTTTATTTATAGGCGATAAGGGAAATAAGCTAATGATTATGGACAAACAGGACTATGAGATAAGTACGGAAACCATGTTATAGCAATGAGATTTTCCAATAAAAACACACCCACCATAGAAGTACAAAATCATTTCTATCCACTCTGAAGGAAAAAAAAAAAAAAATCTGTTGTAGGAGAGCAGGAAAAGAAATCTGATATACCAAGCAATCCAACTAAGCTCATGATATATGGATTACCAAAGATTCACAAAGCCGGCAATAAAATGTGCCAAATCATCAATACCATATACTCATCCACATACAATCTTGCAAATATGTCTATTCAGAAAATTTCAGAAAACCCTCCCCAAACCAAAAATTCTAGTATAAGTAAAACCTATGATCTCACTGAGATAATTAAATATATAGCTGAATGACTTATTTCTTAAAACATAGTTACAATCAATTGCATTTCTCAATGTTGTTTGATAAATTGGTTATAATACATGATATACAAGACCAAATACATTATGTAAAAACTATCAAATTTCTGGGACTAATACTAGATGAAAATTTAAGTTGGGAAACTCACATAGAGACATTGACGAAAAAACTTAGTAAAATGTGTTTTTTAATCAGTGCAATTACAGGCATGTCGAGCTTTTAAGTTCGGAGAGTAGTGTACTTTTCATATATTCACAGTTTGTTGGCGTATGGTATAATTTTTTGGGGAAATTCTAAAGACAGTATAAAAGTATTCAGATACCAAAAGAAAATAATTAGAATCATAGCGGATCTCTCAACCACAACTAGTTGTAAGCCATACTTCAGTAAATTAGGTATCTTACCACTGCCAAGTGTATACATATATGAAACTCTTGTACATATGAAAGCAAGCCTAAGTTTATTCAAAACAAATTCTGAAATTCATATACACAACACTAGAACAAAGAATAATTTATTTGTGAAGTCACACAAAACAAAGATGTATGAAAATAGTTTCACATATGCTGGTTTACATCTTTACAGTAAGCTACCTGAATCTATAAAAAAGATTGAATCACATCAATTTAAGAAATTGTTATTTAACTTCCTTAGAGCCAATAGCTTCTACAGCGTGGATGAATTTTTAAATTTTTAAATATTTAGTTAGCTAGCTTAATTGTAAATATTGCACTTAGTTTTTAATTTGATGTGTCCTATAACATGTACATGTTTTAATGGATGAATCAATAAATCAAATCAAAAAGTCCTTCAGAGCTAATCTTAATGAGTCTAACTCATCTATATAGGAGTACCTTTTACTTTGTGTAATGATCTTCACTTTTTACATTTCCTTTTTGTATTTTCCTTGTCTTTTTTACAATCCTGGTATATTTCTCTCTTAATCTTCTTAACTATTCTCTAATATTTAAAATACTTTTTATCCCTGTATCAGTCAACATTTTAAATACAGTAATTTCGTGTAATTTGTCTCATTTTGATTACCATATATGTCTCCAATCCTTTACTTCATTACATTCTAATAAACAATGGAATATGCTTCTGCCTCTTTGCACATAACATACCTTTCTATACATTCTCTAAAACCTTTAACAACAATTGGATCCAAGCTAGCCCTTAACTCTCAAATTTATTACAATAATCCAAGTATTTCTCTATATTCAAGCCTTTTTTTAATTATACTGTATAATTTTTGTTAAGTCTTATCACAAAAACTAGCCCAAATCTCTATTCTATCTCTATATCTTGAGCTCTTTACCCAATTCTTTACAAAATCCTACTCCATTTTGAAGCAAAATGGATTCAACCCTGATCTCATTAGGAACATGCTCAAAAAGAAAGAAAGGCAAAAAGAAATCTCGTCAAATACAACACTAACACCACTTTCAGACCAAAATTGGAAATATAAAAAATTTACTTACCACCCCTGGGCTTTTAAAAAATTTGAAAGAATCTTCAAAAAATTCAATATAAAACTGGCCCCACAGAACAAATTCAACCTGAAGAGCGTTCTAAACAAACCTCTTAAGAATACAATTCAAAACACAGTGAAATCCGGAATCTATCAGATCAATTGTGAGGATTGTGAGAAGTTCTACATAGGCAAAACAAAGAGAAACTTGGAAATCAGGCTAAAGGAACACCAGAGAAACATAAAACTAAAGCAAATAGACAAATCTGCTGTTTCACATCATTTTTGGAAAGAAAACCACAACATTGGGCAAAATATTAAACTGTTGAGACAATTAGAATCACCAATAGAGTTAGACATTTGGGAAAAAAATCCACATAATTAAAAACAGTGAACATGTTATAAATTTTGAAATCCCATCACTTAATGAAGTGTTAAAACTTTGCGCTCCTAACACCAGATGGCAACAGGATCAGATACAGGAGAAGGAAGAGGAAAGGAAGGGGGAGAGTCAGTCACTAAACTGCTGAGGAAGAGGCCGAATATCCTGGAAAACGTTCCAGCATTTTTAAAAATAATAAGTGAAGGTGAATGTAAACAAGTGTGACTCAACAAAACTTCAACATGAAGAAAACTCCACTGTTAATAATGCTTCTATTTGTAATATTTACTGCTTTCTTTGATGAAGATTTGGGAAGCCCTAACAATTCTCTAAAAAACAGTCCATAATTTACATAAATTTTCTGCCAACCAAGCTTTTGAAGGACCCCAAACCTCCAAAACATAAAACATATGCATTGCATATTTGCAAATATATGCATATTTGTATGCATTAGTGCCTAGTATATTCTCTCTAACCATTTTAATGGCAAGTTTGTAACTTTATCTGAACATGTTCTAAGGGCTGTCGCTGCTGCTGTACCTTCACTGCTTGGCAGCTTAACTCCCAAATATTCAAATTTTTTAACCACTTCCAGGAACTCCCCATTTAGGTACCACCCCTCATCTATTCTTAACTCAACCCTCTTTTTAAACACTGATATTTTTTACTTTCTAGCATTCGCCCTTACATTCTACAAAATCTGTTTATTTCATTTATAGCATGTTCCAGGCCAATTATTATTGTAGTAGATGCTACCATAAAGGCTTTTGCAAATAGTAGTCCAGGTACTTCTTTCTTCTGTCTGAAAAGCAGACAACAAGCAACTGACATTAAGAGAAAAGAAAAGAGCATTAGAAGATATTAGCATATTGAGCTCCATTTACAACTTCTTATAATACAAGATATGTGTGCCTATTATTTTTAATGTTTTTATTGTGAAATGCAATTATGTGGGAAAGTTCTAGTAAATATTTTTCCAGAATAAAAAGGCAGTGAATGAAACAATTTTTGCAAAGGTTCATTTAAGTCAACAGAAAAATAAGCTTTTTTTAAAGAATAGTTTGCAGAACTTATATTAAAAGTAAATGATAACAAGCAGAGAAAGAATTGTGAATTTTGCACAACTATTTCTTCCTGATGGTCATGCAAAGACTGGAATTTCAAAGCTATGATATACAACCTGCTATTTAAATGTTTGACATTAAAGAATCTTGTATTTATAAAAGAATATACACAAAGTATTTTTGCAAATGTTCATTTTGATTAACAAGAAAAAGATAGAAGAATAAGCTTTTTTAAGAACGGTTTGCAGAAGAGTGGGTATTTATTATTATTATTATTATTATTATTATTATTATTATTATTATTATTATTATTATTATTATTATTATTATTATTATTATTATTATTATTATTATTATTTATGAAATATTTTTGGGGTGATATGTTACTGGGCTACATACAGTTAATAGATTTTAATAATTATACCATATAAACAACCAAGCAAACAAATAAACAGAGCAATAAGTCTTTGGCAAGTCTTTTACAATCCAATACACTTTGATGTAAATATCCTAAAATATTTTATGCAAATTGTTTAGGTATCTAACTTCAGACCTCATATCACTATACATAGCTTCACTGAATTTTACTTACATGAAAATAACAATCCACAATAAATTTAATGTCTAAGGAACATTATCTGTAGTATGTCAATGTGAGCACAGTTCAGGCACTATAATAAAGACGAAACATTTATTCTGGTTGTGACTGTGTAAGGTTATAAAATGCTCCAAAAAATAAGGGAGTTACGTAAAACTTCTTGCAATGTGTTGTCAATAAGTATAGATGATATAGAATAAAAAGAAGTATTTCAGAAAGTGGAGTGCCGTTTTAGTAAAATTAGGCAAAAAGTTCAACCTTGTATACACTTTTCTTCACTTACAAGTTTTTTTTATGAAGACTAGTTTCTGGGAACTTCTTCCCTATCCTCAGTTCTGTGGTGGAATGATGGTGCAAATGGTGTCTGTTTCTGGCTTTGTGTTGTGCTTTCATCTGACATCAAACTTACCAGATTATCAGATGGTAGCACAACACAAAACCAGAAACACACACCGTTTGTGCCATCATTTGACCACAGAACTGAAGATAGGCAAGAAGTTTGCAGAAACTAGTCTTCATAAAAAAAAAAACTTGTTAAGTGGAGAAAATGTGTACCACGTTACTCATTTGCCTAATTTTAATAAGTATAGATAATGTTTAAAATGTTATAAAAACATGTAACAACATTCATTAAATTTTCTTATAATCAAAAAATTACACTGTGCCCTAATTCTCTATCTAAAGTTAACCTTGAGATATGTACATAGAAAGCTGAGAAATAAAGTTAAATCTCAAAGAGTGTGAGCTTTTAGGGCTAAAACTATGTACAATTCTAAAGTTTAAGTCACTTTGCATAATTTATCAAGGAAGCTTGAGACTGTCTCAAGGTTAAATCCACTTGCTTGCATAAACTTACTGCTAAATTTTTTATGACAACAGATAAAGAACCTCTAAAAAAAGGTTCAATTCCTCGCTTCACGCCCTTCAATTTTACACATACACTTTTTTTGATAACTCTTTTGTTTAAGAAAGCTAAGATGCTCCCCGCATTTTATCCTGAAAATATTGGTTATTTAAAAAGTATGTAGGCTCACTTTGTTCTGAACTTAAAGCCAAAATTTATAATAAAACAGACTTTTATATTTTATTAAAATCCACTTTTCTGCATAAGAGAAACTCAAATTTAAAAGATAAAAATGGCATGTCATGTAATGAATGTGTATAAGGCGTAGAAGTACAGCTATTTAAAAAAGGGCATGATATATTTTAGGAACTGCAAATAAGTGAAATCATTTATTGCAAGTACAACTACATCTTTCATAATACAGTTTTTTTTTCGTTTTTTCTTTTTTTTTTTCGTCCTCCAACGTTAAGTCATATTGGACGGTGAATGAAATGGGTGAAATGATGCTCAAATGTGTCCGGGATCCATGGAGCTTAGAGCTACCTGACATTCGTCTTTAAGGATAAGAGAAAATCCCAGAAAAAACTGTATCTAGGTAACTCACCCTGACCAAGATTCGAACTCAGGACCTCTTGAATGTGAGTCAGACATGCTACCATCTACACTACCGAGGTGCGCTTTCAGATCTGGAGATTAGTTTTATGGAAGAGTGGCAAAATATTCCTAAATAAAACATAGTGATAATCTCTTAGAGTCCATGCCACAGAAGTGTGCAGCAGTGGTAACAATTTGAGATCATACTTCACACTAAATGCTATTTACCTTGTGTTTATATGCATTTTTACTGTTCTCTACAATGTGCATAATGGGTAGAAAAGGCATTGCATTTCACCCAAATATTTGATATCAAGATTTTGCTAGAAATACTTGTTTTGAGATCCCCTAATACATTATTTTAAAAAAGATGTGAGATGTGTGTGCTTGTGCACACTTTGTGTGTGTGCATGTTTGTGTGTGTGTGTGTGTGTGTGTATGTGTGTGGACAATATTACTCAAAAACGAAAAGCTGAGTTAACTACCAAACATGGTACTTAAGTTCAGCATATCCCAGAGGTATGACAAAGATTTTATGAAAATCTCCTCGTTCTAAACTAGCCTTTACATGTAAAAATTTCAAACATATTGACTTTCTCAGAAATGGCCTTTATAATTCTGATTAAAACACTATATGTTTAACACATATTCATGACAAATGAAATGTATATTATTAGTTTTTCGGGAATAGCTTCGGTTGCCTCCTTCACTTTGGATAACTGGTAAACTATAACAGATCTACAAAATCTTATTTCGCAAAAAATGTAGATCTGGTTAAAACATGCATAATTTATGTCAAATTATTTTCCAGATAAGCGTTATTGCCTTGAATTTTCATATATTTATACTTTTCTCAAATTCTTTTTTTCTCATTCACTTTTTATTCGCTGACCATTTAAAGAGAATAGAATATCAAAACCATCACACAGAAACCACCTCTTAAAACATTTATTTGTTTGTTTATGTTGCCAGGATATATCAGTATTCCTGATATGCCAAAATTTCATCCCATTGGAGTTCTTTTACAACCCAGTGAATCTATTGACTTACAAACCATCAGTCAGGACTGAATTTGAACCTGCAATCTTGGGCCATTGCCTAACCAACTGAGCCATGCAGATGAACAGCTCTTAAAAGATTTGATTATCATATAAGTCTACCATTATTCCCTATTGTAATTATAAGGATGTAATAAAACCATTGGTACAAACATTTATCTTAATTAACACAAAGTAAATACAAGAGTAAGTACAAAGAACAAATTGTACAAGAATGAGTAAAGAAAGTTATGTGAGTGTACACAGCAGATTCATTTTGCTTATTCTGTGAATGCACTTACTATTTTATCTCACATCATTTGAACATTGATAGATTATAGATCAGTATATGTGTCTGTAAAAGATAGCATATCATATTCTTAACAACATTTCAATGAAATAAAGAATCTCAGTTATTTAGTTTATGTTATCCTTTGTGATCCCATAATATTTTTGAGCTATGTAACTTGCTTTCCAGTTAAAATTGCAAAACAGCACACAACTGTATTATGTGGTTGATAGTTCAACCATGCAAATTACAGTACATTATGCAAGAAGAATGTGCATCATACAAAATTTGGATGAGTTAAAATGCCATGATACTGTTTGTTTTCAAGAGGAACTAAAAGAGGCTAAATATACTCAATGACAAATGGGCTAAAAAATTAAAAGAGGATCTGGATAGGTACAATCAGAATGAAAAATGCAATGCCATAACTGAGATTTGAACCATGCTGCCCATAGTGTGGAAGAACAATTATTTCCATCAATTAACTTAAAAATGTTCTCAAAGAAAAGATCTTTCAACACTGTAAACACATAAATACGTAAAATATGAAGCTATTAACAGTGAAGCAAACAAATATATACAAATATAACAATTTTTAACTTAAAACTTCACCTATTTTATAAGAAATGATGATGATTTTCTTATAAATTGTCCGGGAGAGCGATTTCATGTAAAACTTTTGCACATCTTCAGCCGGAAACAACAAAGCTGTCGCCATCGTTACGAACGCTAGATGTTAATGTGTTCTTGTTAGTACTACCAAAATCTGAAAATAAAACAAATTTAAAAACAGAATCGACTGCCGGTATTTCAAAATTCATTACGCAATGTCTGTTTTTTAAAATAAATATATTTTCCCAAACCATTAAATCTATCGGACCATTTAATTGCTTTTAATAATTTAACTTTTGGAATTATTTCATGGTTAAAAGACTAAAAATGATCTGCTACGGCCGATTTATCAGTCTATTTATACTTTATGTTACAAAAATGTTCTTTTGCTCTGGTTTCTAAATTATGTTTTGTCTTTCCAATATAAACTTTATCACAATCGAAACAATTAAACTGATAAATACCTTTACTTTTTAAAGTTTGGTAGAATATGTTGATGATATTTTTGCAATTGTTCCTGAAAAACTCATAAACAATGCTTTAAAATTACTAAATTTGCTAGATAAAGCTATAAAATTTACAATAGAAATTGAAATTAATGGATTTCTTCCTTTTCTAGATCTAAAGATAATGTGACTTTGTGGGTTCGTGAAATTAAAAGTCCAATTGCACAAACTCAAAATGCTCTTTATTTCCACCGAATTACAGTTGGAACACTTGATGATTACATAGAATTACGTAGCGCACACAATTACAATTCACCAGTTCGTCTGTCACAGGTCCACTCTGCACTCGCAATTACGTACAACCCCTCCGATGCACGTACACAGTCTTCCAGTCCGTTCACTAGCATGGCACTCCTCCGGCTGCTCGCCAAGAACTGACTGACTCGTCCACTGCAGGCCTTATATAGGAAAGATCGCCGTTTCTGGAAGTCTCGCGGTTCAGTGAAATTTCCCGATTGTTCCACACGTCAGGGAGGGGGAAAAGAGATGGCTAGTGATGTTTTTCCAACCATCCCCCACGTTAGCGCTATAGGATAAATGGGTAGGCGTGGGCTAAATGCCTCCTGTCGCCCTCCCAGCCGCTAGCTGGTCGGGCCTTCCGATAATTAGGTGACAATAATAAGAAATAATAATAAATTAAACTTTGGTATTTATAGGAATTCTACTCATATTGATAGTTACATAAAAAATAAAAGTTTTAACCCTTTTTCACATAAATTTGCTGTTTTCAATAGTTTGATTTATAGATTATTAAATATACCCCTGAATAAAGATGAATTCAATAAAGAATATAAACATATTAATACTGTATTTATTAATTTTTAGATGAGTCGTATTTATTACACATCTGCTTCACTTTCGTACCTATTTTGAGGACATGTTTCGCAAATCATCATTTGCATCTTCGGCTCTTATGCGACTAAAGCTTGATCCAGCTTTAGTCGCCTAAGAGCCGAAGATGCAAATGATGATTTGCGAAACATGTCCTCAAAATAGGTACGAAAGTGAAGCAGATGTGTAATAAATACGACTCATCTAAAAATTAATAATTATTTCGCTTCACTGGGGTGTTCCAATACAGTTAAATCCCGATATATTAATACTGCTTTAATTAATGGTTTTAATAAAGACTTAAATAAAAAGATTGAAAAATTCAAATATCAAAAAATTGTTAATGATATTTCTACCCTTAGAAAAACAAATTTTTTTAAAAAACTTTAAAAAATTTACTTCGCATTCTTGGGTTAATAAACATTTTCAAAAGTTTTTTAAAGGGTTTGGTATAACTTTGGTTCCTCAAAATAAATATAGTATTAAAAATTTATTGCATTTCTCTAAAAAAGATAAAATTCCTAATAACAAAAAATCTGGAATTTCTCAGTTTAAATGTTTCGACTGTGATAAAGTTTATATTGGAAAGACAAAACGTAATTTAGAAACCAGAACGAAAGAACATTTTCGTAAGATTAAGTATAAACAGACTGATAAATGAGCCATAGCAGATCAATTTTGTCATTTAACCATGAAATAATTCCAGAAGTTAAATTATTAAAACAATTAAATGGTCCGATAGATTTAATGGTTTGGGAAAATATATTTATTTTAAAAAACAAACATTGTGTAATGAATTTTGAAATACCGACAGTTGATTCTGTTTTTAAATTTATTTTATTTTCAGATTTTGGTGGTACTAACAAGAACATATTAACATCTAGCATTCGTAACGATGGTGACAGCTTTGTTGTTTCCGGCTGAAGATGTGTAAAAGTTTTACATGAAATCGAAATCGTGGACAATTTAGAAGAAAAGTTTGACATTTTTTATAAGATAAGTGAAGTTTTAAGTTACAAATTGTTATATTTCTATATGCTGTAAACACATACTCAGAAAAGAAATATATGACATCATTCTTCCTCTAAATCACTGCTGCAACAATGGAATGCTTCTAATTCAGACCCATCCCCTTCCCATTGTAACTTCACAATACAGGATCTAATCTAATCAATTGCAACAAAGGACTGATTACTATTAGTACCATTCACTTCAAAATAATTCTACACTTCACTCATGATTTATTCAACATTGCTGTTGTACAGTTATAAAACAAAACATTTATGAAAATTAGTTACGATATACCTATAACACATGGTGATGATTTATTATCTATTATTAAAACCTACCTGTATATATCAAGATTGGAGTCACATAAGAGCCGAAGATGCAAACGATGATTTGCGAAACACGTCCTCAAAATAGGTACGTAAGTGAAGCAGATGTGTAATAAATACGATTCATCTATAAATTAATAACTACCTGTATATGTATCTTTATTCATTACATATGTTCTTAATTCTGTATAATGATACCTGCTTAAATTTGACAAAATATTTCTACATTGGAAATCATATGGTGAATAAAAATGAATTGAAAATATATATTATAAGGCTGGGTGGTGGATAGATGCACATTATGGATCATATGTTTATGAAACTATGTTCACGAACTCTTTGTTTTCGTACTAGAACCTCTGAAATTAAAAAAAGATAACAGTTGTTAAACAAGCTGTTAACTCCATGACAAGTAGTAGATGTCACTTTCATTAGTTAAAGAGTTTTTTAACAATTGTACTGTTACACAGTGCATCACAGACCTCCATACATACAACTAACAGTAGTGCTTATGGTAGTGCTCTATTTAATAGTTTTGTACTTTACAGTAATCACTGTGTGGCTACCCTCAAGTAGGGATAAACAACGGTGGCCCTATTTGTACACACGTGCTGAGTTTACTGAGATGCTTCTCACCTATGTGGAAGACTGAAAGAATGCAAAACGGGCTTTCCAGTTATATCAACTTTGTGAGTCCAACAGATGTCACTTATCCTGCACCATGCTTCTATAAATGGAGAGGCATTTAAGCGAAAAAGGCAGTTTAGATATTACAAACACCTCTATGGACATGTGTGAACCTGCCATACACTATGAGTTTGAAACTCCTTTCAAAAAGTTACATCACATTAACACATGTATCAAAGTTGGCAGCAGTCACTTTGATCACTTCAATAGTTGTTGAATGTTTAATTATGGTATTTCAGCTTTCTTTTATACTCCTTTACTACCCTAGTATTACCTGTCCTTTATATTTCAGAGACTCTAGCACACAAATAAAACACTTCTGGATTAAAATCTTGTAATGTCTAGTTGCACCCTGTTTTTAACTGGGTGAAAATTGTAAATGGTTAAATTTGTAATTTTACTGGGCTCCTCTGCTCCCTTTAGATGGACAGGTTACCTGTTAGAAATATTGTATAACTTGAGACACAGTATTTTTTTTTTTGCTTCCCTACTATTAACAGCCTATTCATTGCATTGAATTCCCTCCAATGTATATTTATCTGCAGTGATTTTGTATATAAATATTGACAATACTGTAGCAAAAAAAGGGGGGGGGGGAATAAAGGTTAAGCAAAATGTCTCATCTATCCATATTCTACCCTACACAAATAAATAAGCAATAATCTAGAATAAAAATAAGTATTTCAGAAAGTGGAGTGCCATTGTTACTAAAATTAGGCAAATGAGTCAATCTTGTATATACTTTTCTCCACTTACAATTTTTTTTAATGAAGACTAG
Source organism: Mantis religiosa (assembly GCA_030765055.1). NCBI lineage: Eukaryota > Metazoa > Arthropoda > Insecta > Mantodea > Mantidae > Mantis > Mantis religiosa. Next base: position 99,638,843 of record CM060947.1, on the reverse strand, counting down.
TTTGTGGGAACTTCTTCCCTATCCTCAGTTCTGATAGGGAAGAAGTTCCTAGAAACTAGTCTTCATTAAAAAAATGTAAGTGGAGAAAAGTATATACAAGATTGACTCATTTGCCTAATTTTAGTAAGCAATAATCTTAACTTTAAAGAGAGTCAATTAAAGACACTAAACAACACTTACTTTTAAATTTTTCCGGAACATGTTTCTGAGGCTTTGCCTCTATCATCAGCCGGCTCTTGACTCTGTTGTTTAGTGTCTTTAATCGACTCTCTTTAAAGTTAATTTATCATAACAACACTGTTTTCAACACTTCCAAGAAAGGAAAGCAATAATCTATTTACCATTATTGATGTTGCTGCTGCTTGAGTTGCTGGTACTGCTGTTGCCATGGCTATTACAGCTGCTATGCATAAGCTGATTTTGTCTTCGTTCTTCCTCCTGCCGAGACAGCATAAATTCTTCAAGAGTAACAAAACCTGTAGTATCTTCACGCTGTCGGCTGCGTCGAACAACACCAAATTCCCTCAATCGTTCTGCAGCTAAGCGATAATCTGCCATATCACCAGGAAGCTGCAATGATGGATTTGATGAATGGATGACCTGACGTTCTGATGATGCCATTCTCCAATGCCTGACAGGCTGTGGTCTAACTGGTTTATTGTTAGATCTCACAAATCCACTCTGTTCTGTTTTTATCGCTGTGCGTGATGCTGATTCATTTTCTGCTGTTTTAGAAGTCTCTTGTGATTTGCTAGTGCTTGATTTACTTCCATCTAATGGTGTTGCAGCAGTTTCATTTTTCTGTCAAATAAACACCAATAAATGATAGGCTAATTCTTACTTCTGCATGTTTGGCAAAGAAAAATTCAATAAAGTGCTCTTATACTGAACATTTTTTATAGTATCCCAGGGCTGCAGTGTACAAAACATAAACAAAGGATATCAGTAAGAGAGATTAAATTAATGCATAGCAGATTTTTATTTGCATAGCTACCTTATCTTATTACACAGCATTCCTAGGTGCAATCAAGGCACTCTTGAAAGTCCTAATTTGTAAATGTAATAACATAGAAAATGAAGTAAGAAGCAGCTACATTATTATTATTATTATTATTATTATTATTATTATTATTATTATTATTATTATTATTATTATTATTATTATTATTATTATTATTATTATTATTATTATTATTATTATTATTATTATTATTATTATTATTATTATTATTATTATTATTATTATTATTATTATTATTATTATTATTATTATTATTATTATTATTATTATTATTATTATTATTATTATTATTATTATTATTATTATTATTATTATTATTATTATTATTATTATCATTATCATTATCATTATCATTATCATTATTATTATTATTATTATTACTAGTACTGCATGATTTAATCGATTAACTGAAATGATTAACCAATTACTTTTTTATTTTAGATTAAAGATTTAAAAAATTTAATGGAATAATCTAGTCAATTAAAATTAATCGAGATATTGAAAGATCTAAGCTATTGGACACATTAAAATATGCAGAATATGTTAGCTTAACAGGCAATTTCTGGACTTCAGTAGCAAATCAAAGTTAATTAGGAGTTATTGCCCACTGGATTGATTCTAACTGGAAGTTCTGTGGTGCAACGTTGCAAGTTATAAACGTAACTGAAAAGCACAGCGCAATCAGTTGTACTAATGAGTTCGAACAGGTTGTAAATGATTGGAACTTGCAAAATAAAGTCATTGCAATTTGTACAGACAATGCTAGGAAAATTGCCAACACAGAAGACCAGAGAAGAAACGATTGCGACGCTACACGTGGTAATTGATATCCTAAATAGGGATTTAAAAAAAGCTGCTGAAGAAATCAAGAAGTTAAAACAAATCTATGGCTCGTAAACGAAGAAAAATCATTTTCTACGGTGCTAAAAAAGACCCCAATCAGGAAATGCACAAGCACGCAAGGCATCGTTACTTCAAATCATTTCGAGATTTTCAGCAACCAAGAAAACAATACAGCTCCAGAAGTAAAAGGTCATGCTGAAACCCAAAGACTTTTTAAATCACGCTACAGGATAATAAACAAACCGCAGATGAAACAGGAAAGGCAAGGAGAAGAAACAAACAACGAAAAGAAGAAAGAAGCAAAGAAGGTTATAGTGTATGGTGATTCCATAATAAAAGATGTAGTGATAAAAAGTGAAATGGTGAATGTAAACGTACTTAGGGGGATGAAAGAGCAGTATCTGCCAAATGTTTTGGAGAAAGAAGCTGGTGCAAAAGAAGCCAAAGTAGTGGTGCTGCATGTCGGCACAAACGACATTTCAAGAAACAACAGTGCAAATGAAGTGATGTGGGAGGTGTACTCAATGATAAGGGCTGCGAAAAAGTGCTTTCCAGTGGCAAGAATTGTAGTAAACAGTATTGCAAGAAGAAGAGACGTGAATTTTGAACACATAAAGGCTATAAATACAGGTATTCAATGGGCTTGTGAAGCAGTGAAGGCAATTTTTGTTGATATAAATTGTTTTTTGGATAATAGTTGTATTGGAAAAGATGGGTTACATCTAAATAGAAAGGGAGCTTTTGTCTTGGGTGAGGCAATTGAAAAAATTGTAAGCATTTGCATGGGACAGGGAAACTAATAAAGATAGCAGATGATAAATATTAAAAGCAGAAGCATTATTAACAGTGCAGTATTCTTCATATTTAAGTTTGATTTATGAGTCACTATGTTTATACTCAAACTTCACTTACTTGTTGTTGTATAAGTGAAACGTTTTCAAGATCATTTGATCTCATCCTCAGCTGTTTGGTGACTAAATGAACCTTCCTCTTCTCCCACTACTACGGAGCTCCGATCACTCTGCCATCTGGTGTTAGGGGTGCTAAGTTTTAATACTTCATTTAATGCTGGGATTTCAAAATTTATAACTTTATCATGGTTTTTGTTTATGAATATTTTTTCCCAAACATCCAATTCTATGGGTGTACTTAAAGATTTTAACAGTGTAATGTTGTGGCCAATGTTGTGGTTTTCTGCCCAAAAATGGTGTAAAACTGCAGATTTTTCTGTTTGTTTCAACTTAATGTTCCTCTGGTGTTCTTTTTGCCTGGTTAACAAGTTTCTCTTAGTTTTTCCTATGTAGCTTTTTTCACAGGTTTCACAATTAATCTGATAAATTCTTGATTTCATACTGTTGGGGATTGTATTTTTCAGTGGTTTATTTAGCAGGTTCCTCAGACTGAATTTGTTTTGGTGTGCTAGTTTTAAGTTTAGTCTTTTGAAGATTCGTTCAAATTTTCTAAAAGCCTATGGATGGTAGGTGAATTTTCTATATTGCCAATTTGTGTTTTTAAGTGGTGTGAGAGTGGTATTTTTTGATATTATCTTCAGTTTTTCTTTTCTCTTCATCATGTTCCTTATGATGGCTGGGTTGAATCCATTTAATACCGCTATGTCTTTTATGTGTTGTTGTTCTTTCAAAAATTCATCCTTACTCAGTGGGATGTTGTATAGCCGGTGAATTAGACTTCTAAAGGCAGCTAGTTGATGTGAAACTGGGTTGTATTCATTTTTCTTTATGTAATTATCTATGTGTGTGGGCTTCCTGTATATTCCAAAATCTACACCATGACGATTTCTAGTTATCTTGAGGTTCATTTAGTCACCAAACAGCTGAGGATGAGATCGAATGATCTTGAAAACGTTTCAATTATACAACAACAAGTAAGTGAAGTTTGAGTGTAAACATAGTGACTCATAAATCAAACTTAAATAGCAGATGATGTTAAAGAAACAAAACATCACAGTAGGGTAAATTCAGAGGAAATACAAAATAGCATGACGAACAGACACAGGGAGAAAGTAGGATATGATACTGGAAAAAGCATAAGAAAACAAATCAACAAAAGTGGGGGGAAATTAATATTATTTCACCAAAATGTACAATACATTAGCAATAAGAGGTTATCTATTGAAATAAATGTAAATGAGATCAGACCAGATATCATGGTCTTAACAGAGCATGGCCTAAAAATGGAAGAGGTGCTAACAAATAATTATCAAGGTTATGTACTTGGGGCTCATTACTGCAGGCAAGGGTATCTAAGTGGGGGTATAGCTATTTATGTTGAAAACAATATAAAGTTTAAGGAGATAAATTGCAGTAATTTTGTTGTTGATAAACATTGCGAGGTGGCTGCAATTGAGATAATTAAAAGAGAAAGTAATATAATAGTTATTGGGGTATATAGATCCCCATCAGGAGATAGAGAAATATTTTTCAATAATTTAGAAAATTTATTAAATCTATTACAAAAAAAATAATAAGTTAATAATAATGGGAGATCTAAATATCCACATGCTTAAAAATAACAAAAAAAAAAACGGACAATGAATGAACTACTAGACAGACAGAATTTATTCAACGGGAATAGATAAACACACTAGAGTAACTAAGACTTCGCAATCCTGCATCGACAATGTTTTCACAAATTTTCCAAAATTGAAATGGGAAGCATCGGTAATAAAATCAGGGATAGGAGATCACTATGGGCAAATATTAAAAATTAACACACAGAAAGAAAAAATACAAAATATTTTTATATATAAAAGACAAGTAGATAATGAAAGCATAAAAAAATTAAAAGATTATTTGAAACAAACAAATTGGAATAGCGTATATGAATGTCAAAACATAAGCGAAAAATATGATATATTCAATAAAATAATAAAGTGCGGTTTAGACACCGAAATCCCATTGACAAGGATTAAAATTAGCGCAGGCGGAAAAAATAAAAAACCGGAACCCTGGATGACAACAGGTATAAAAATATCCCTCAAACGAATGCAGTTTCTAAACTCAATAAAAACACCACATATGAATGAAAGAACATTAAAATATATAAATGACTATAATGTAATAACAAAGAGAGTTATAGAAATTGCAAAAACAAATTACAATAGAGAAATAGTTGAAAGATCAGAAAATAAAACAAAAGCAATATGGAATATTGTAAACAGAATCCATAAGAATAATAACAGTAAACAAATTGAAAACATAAAAATAAAGCATAATGATAAAGTAATTGAAAGTCCAAAAGAGATTTGTAATATATTTAATAATCACTATTTAAACATATTTAAAAAAGTCAAAACCATAAATACTTCTTCACAGGACAAAAACTTAATCACACAGAAAACACAGCTAAAGTCAATGGCAATTTTTGAGATAACTAAAGACGATGTAATAAAAGAAATAGATAAGTTAAAATTTTAAAAAATCTAGCGGTTTGGATGAAATCTCAAACAAAATTGTCAAAGCTATAAAGCTGGAAACGGCAGAGGTATTGACCCATATTATAAATGCCTCTCTGACACAGGGAATTTTTCCAGATACATTAAAAAAAGTTATTGTAAGACCAATATACAAACAGAAAGGTGGAAAGTTAGAAAAGGAAAATTATAGACCAATTACACTATGTGGTAGTTACTCGAAGATCATAGAAGGGGCATTTTTAGAACAATTACAGTCTTATATTAAAAAACTGAACATTATACCGGAGGAACAATATGGATTTCTAAAACACAAATCCACAATACAAGCGATAGATAAAGTGAATAGCACAATAATAAATGCCTTAAATAAAAGAGAAATAGTTATTGCAGTGTTCATAGATCTAAGTAAGGCTTTTGATTGCGTTAACTTAGAACTAGTAATAGAAAAACTAAACAGATATGGGGTATGAGGAATTGCACAAGATTGGGTTGAATCTTATCTAAAAAAGTGAATGCAATGGTTGGAAGTAAATTTTAAGAACACAAAGGGAGAAATTGAAAATATTAAGTCAGACTGGGGATATGTAACATCCGGTATACCTCAAGGTTCAAAATTTGGACCATTTTTATTTTTACTTTATATAAATGACCTTTTTGAGTTGATAAGGAAGCATGGTGGTACTGTAATAGGATATGCAGATGATATAACCATAATAATAAATGAATCTACAGAAAGAGAAGTGGAAGATAAAGCAAAGGAAATCCTAAAAATAGTAAAACAGTATTTCTTAAACTTAGACCTAATGATAAATTTAAATAAGACATGCTGGATAAAGTTCGATCTCAAGAAGTGTTCAACAAATATAAAAATTACTGTTGATGGTGAAAGTATTCCAGAAACATGCCAAACAGAATTTTTGGGGGTAGTAATTGATACACACCTAGGTTGGAAGCAACACATAGAACATATAATAAAAAAACTAAATAAAGGTATATACGTAATGAAACAAGTTAGACGAACTATGGATAATAAAACCTTAAAACAAGTGTATTATGCATTTATCTATTCACATATAAAATATGGGATATCTTTATTGGGTAATATGAACGCAAAAGAGGTGTTAAAAATTTTCAGATTACAAAAGAAAGCTATCCGAATAATTGAAAATGTTGAGAGAAGATCTAGCTGTAGGCAGATATTTAAAAAGCATAATATTTTAACTGTTCCATGCATATACATATATGAAAGCATTACATATGCAATAGAAAGGAATACATGTAAAAAGAACTGTAATGTACACTCATATAATGTAAGGAATAAAGCTGACTATTTTAGGACCACACTAAGGGGAACACTAAACAACAGATCATTAGAAAGTATCAGAAAAGACATGTATAATAGATTGCTAGGTAAAATAAAGAATACTAAACTATGTAATATTAAGAATATAAAAAGGTATTTGTCAGAACAAGCTTTTTATAGTGTGGAAGAGTACAAAGCAAAAAATGGAAAATAAACAATGTACATTTTAGTTTCTAAGCAGTGCATATAGTAGACTTTTGGATGTATTTTTATGCTTTTCTTATAATGTAAAATGACGTATCCTCTGTATGAAATATAGGGGATGAATAAATTGAAATTGAAATGTTGTACTTGGCATTGAGAAATCAAAATATGCCAATGTTAGGTGCTCTGCTCATACTTTACAATTAAGTCTCAATAAGGCGATTAAAAGTGCTTCTATAGATATCCTCCTTAGTAAATACAGAAAAGTAGTGGGCCACTTTAAACACAGTCTGTACCGAGAAAATTAACTGTGTAAAAAGTTGAACAATCTTAATATTCCACAGATAAAATTAAAACAAGATGTAGTAAACTGATAGAACAGTACTTGTATTAAGTTTGAAAGTCCCCTCAGAGCTAAGAGAGCAGTTATTGATATATTAGATACCCAAGCTTCAAATATTATTCCATTAATTGAAATTGAATGGGAAATGACACAAAGAATGTTTGAATGTCTGAAACCTTGCCAGAATATTTGTGTTTTCTTGGGGGAATTAAATACGTCACAGCAAGTGTTGTGCTACCTGCAATAACTTATCTGAGGTTAAGTCTCAAAGTTACTGATTCAGACCCTCTGTATGTGATCAGGTTCAAAACTACTCTTGTCGAAGATTTAACAGAAAGAATTAATAACTGGCCTAAATTAGAAGTGTACAGAGAAGTTACAGTCTTGATCCAAGATTCAAATCCTTGAAATGTCTTCCAAGAGGCACAAGAGAATTAGTATGGCAAAGCCTTTCAGAAAAATCTGTGGTAAGTGCAAAAACTATGACAGAAGTGAATTTGAAGAAGAGAAAACTGATTTTTAATGACAATGACGATGTCGAGGAAACCACCCCATTAATCCCACTTACTACAGAAACTGATGTCTACAAGTCTTCGGGTGAACTGGATGACGACTTCGCAAATCCTCTTCAGTGGTGGAAGACACCTTATAATCAGTTGCCAATTCTTTCATTCATAGCAAAAAAATTACTCTGTGTAACAGCTATCGGTTACCTGTGAACGTGTTCAGTGATGCACGAAATTTGTCACCAAACAAAGAGCAGCACTTAATTCAAAACATGTGAATGCACTAGCATGTTTAAAATTATGGATGAAACAAACAGTGACTATGTGAGTATTCATATAAACTATTATTTGCATGTTAGTCTCACAAATCTTAATAGATATTGATATAATACATTACTAAATATAATTACTTACAAAAATATTGTATTGAATACATATATAAAGCATGTTCACATGATGCAAACACAAATTTTGAATCAAAATATTTAAAACTTTCATTAATAATTAATTATACAAGGTATTAAAGTACTTTATATAATCCTTACACCTAATTTTCAAACAGATAATATCTCGATTAATCAATAGATTAATCGATTAAAAATGTTGATCTATCTACAGCACTACTTATTACTATTATTACTACCATTCATAATACAAGATTTCTCATGCAAATATATGCGGCAGCAACTGTGAGAGATTACATTCACCTGCTTTTGTGATTTTGCATCCGACAAGTAATTTGCACATTTTTGGTACTGAAACAAATCACATTCTGATACTTATTGCCTTTGAAGTATATACACTTTATAATGATTGTTCACATATCATAGATCCAATAAAATATTTACTTATTATTATTATTAAAAAAAGTCTGGAATTTCAATACCATCACATATCAACCTGCTTTTAAAAGATTTGACTATTGCATAAGCCCCTCTTTCCCTTGTACCTACTACAAAATGAGTAGCAAATGCATTTGTGAATTTGACAGATAATGATTATTAGGGATTTGTGAATGTTTATTAATAGTTTTTATAAGAATGCTTTGTACTAGGATGGGTAGAAAAAGCAATAAGACTGTAGCACACCAAGAGGTTTTATCTTTTATTACTTCAGATCTTTAAAAGTGAAATTTCTATCCTTCAAAAGTCATTTACACTATACTGCAGTACTTTCTGTCGTGTTCTAATGCTTTCTGCAAGTTATACACAGATAATTCAATAATTAGTGACAATATTTTAATTAACATGAAAGAAAATATAGGTGGATCATACATATTGTTGCAGTGTACAGAGGTGCAGGAGAATCTGCCATCATACTGCAGTGAGATGTCTGCAGTGTTTCAGGGTTACCATTTTTAGGTGCAAACTTCATGAGAAGAGAAACTCAAATAGTGTAAAAAAGGTACAAAATGATGCTGATTTATTCAACTAATTCAATAATTTCTCTTTGAACTGTTCTAGTTTACTGAATTACAAAGAAGTACATCAATTTCTCATTCTTCAGAAGAAGGACAAAATACGAAGCTGTTGTATGTCAAGAGATTAAATATCTCTACATTTTTAAAAGTAAGTCTGTGTTTTTAGGAGAGAGAATGTCTCTAGAGGTGATAAAGTTCTTTCAACATCCACATAAACCAGTGCAGCAAATCCTGTATTCACTCAGAATGGCAACTCTACAGATGTGGCAAATTTCTCAATGTCCAGATTTCTCTGAAGTCTAGATTCAAGTTTATCTTTGGCAAAACTATTTAACTTCCCCCTCATGAAAGTAAAAATATCCCATTTTGTTTCATTTAATTGCTTTATAGCTAGTCGGGTACTTATGGACACAATAGAGTTTTAAATGCAAAACATACATATTCTCTAGTAACAGATGCTGTACCTTGGAAATTGCACCTGCATAGGATGGATCCAAAGATAGCACAAACTCTTTAATTTTGTCAGAATTCTCACACAACATAGCAGGACATTCGATCCAAGATCCCCCGCAAGTAATGACCATGAAATTTGGAAGAGGCAGGCCAGTGGTTTCCTTGTAGACCACAATGCAATTCAGAGCTTTCATCAGGATCTTCTTCAGGGCAGAGATTAACTGATTTGTGATGTGTTCATTCCTTATGGATTCACAAATGCTGTGAAGGACATGAAACAGCATGTCACATGCTTCAACTTAGGAAATGAAACATTCAATTAGTTAATAGCTGAAACCATGCATGGAGCCCGGTCTGCAACCACAATAAGAAGTTTTTCACACTTGATACAAGAAAGTGAAAGTTTTTGACAGAAGTAATTGACTGCATTGTACTGGCATCAGCTTTCTGCTTCTCATGCATTTTTAAGAACACGGGCTTAACTTTGTCCCTTCTTAAGCAAAAAACTTCTGTCTTCAAAACATATTTTTCCACTGAGTCTATTGTTTCATCCAGAATGATTACCATATTGCAAACAGGAAGATTCTCCATGATTCTCTGTATGGTTCCATGTAAATAGGCTCCAAGTATTTTCTTTTTTAAGTGCTCTCATTGGGCATTGTTACTTTGTGTATTTTTGAAGAAATGCCTTGAAAGTTGGATGATTCATTTTACTGGGAAGAATTCTGCTTGTGTAAAGAGCTGCACAAATCAATGTTGAATTCCTTCAAATTTTGGCTTCTTGAACAATTCTGCTGAAATGCATTTCATAATAAAGGTTAATGTGATTTATTCCCTTGAAGAATCTTGTTCATTTGATTCTTAAAGCTGGAAATGTGTGTCTGATGAGATCTCACTGGTATTTTTTGTCTAACCTAATTCCTGAATAAAAAATGGTACATTGCACAACAGTTCCATCAGTGTCTATGAAATCTAGTTTGAATTCTTGAGCCAGAAGATTAATTCAAGCACTGGACACATCTGGCATGATAAAATCTAATAATAGACTCGTAATATAACAAGTAACACTTGTAATATAATAAAGGAAAGACACCAATTTTTCTAAAACACAAAAGCGTCTACAAATGCAACAAACACTCATTCACTTGTTGTCTGCATTCTTACATAACAAAGTGACAATTACCAGCATGTTCTCATTCATGTTAGAACTGCACTCTCAGCAATTTCTAGTAACTTTGAGCAGAATCAGTACTAAATTCTTGGAACTACATGTGTGCTGTTACTGCTGTATCTGCATAACATTGGCCTCCACTTCCACATGAACAAATGACATATTAGGAAACAACTCACATTCATGAACAACAGGCTGCTGAATCTGGTGAAATTAAAAAGATGAATGATATATACTTATCTATTGTCAATTGCATTATTGTACTCTATTTCATGGCAATAAAGCGAGAGAAAGAGGATTTGTAACACAAAAACAATAATATTCATTGAACTCTTCTGTATTTTATACGCAAGCCATTGTAATATAATCATTGTCAAGTTCCTTGCCGTATTTACTTGCAATATGTCAAATTAACTTAGCAATTTCCATAATTATTTTAGATTAATATATTTCTTCTGTGTTTATACACTGACATAGACATAGACATTAACTGTACAAGTTACCTCTTTATTTAAAACAGATTGACAACCAAAAGGTTTTTAAATTGAAACTACATAAATTTTTAAGTGAAGCATGTTTTTATTCTATTCAAGAGTATTGGAAAGTTAAGTTATATTATTATATTTTGGCATTTACTCTTATACATGTTTTTTGTAATTTCTGTATATAAATTTTGTACTTAAATTTCGTAAATATTTTTGTTTTGACGTGTCCACAATCTTGTATGGAGATTTAAAGGATGAATAAATTGAATTGAATTGACATTTATTTTTGTCCCATATTTTTAGATTTATACTGTGCTTCTTTTTATTCATTTTTTTAATTTTATTTCTTTTTGAGAAGAATTTATCTGGGGCTGTAACTTTCTGTATCAGACTGGGTGGCTGTGATTATGTGTGACTCTATGTGGTAAATTTTTGGCATATAAAAGAACTCCTGTGGTAAAAATTTCCAGCACGCCAGCAGTGCCAATATGATCCTGACAATCAATAGCAGCATTAACAAACAAAATAAATATGTCCCTTTCAAATTCTGAAGTAGGACTATAATAGAACTTTTCATTTAAATAATTTGACAAAAATTAAAGTCCTTAATAAATAACATGATAGCATGTGTGTGATATAATTTAATTAGAATGAAATGATGATGATGAAACCCCATCACCCTGAAATTAACTTGTTAGACGCAATAAATCTGGAAACTGATGAAAGTATTGTTCGAATCACATTAAAAAAAAGTGTTCACTAACCCATTAACAAACAACTTACATGTAAAAAAATGATTAAAACATACTGTAATCATGAAAAGATACATTTCTGTTAACTTCATGTATTTTATATCCAATAAAATGTGTTATCTGGGCTTTTTGGCCAGTTGATTGGCTGAAATAGCACTTGATGTTTCACCTGTCTCTCCACCGGGCATCCTCAGAAGTAGTCGACTCAGGCAGAGTGACTCCAGCAGCCCTGCCTGAGCCAACTACTTCTGAGGATACCCGGCGGGGAGATGGGTGAAAAGTCAAGTGTTATTTCATCCAATCAACCACGTTCAAAAAGCCCGGATAACACATTTTATTTGATTAATGCTGGCTGTGAAAACCTAAGCATGTTCATCTATTTTATGTTTGAACTTTATTTCTTAAAGCAATTACAGACCATTTAAAAGCAAGGCTTGTTATAACTGAAACATTTGGGGTGGAAAAGCTTTTTCACTAACTGTGGTAAGGTTTAAAAACATCTGTCACAGAGTATTATATCCACTTTTTGCAGAATGTCAGTAGTCTGCTTTCACAAATTTCCTTGTGTAAATGCCTCTGTGAAGAATGCTTAGCCATAAAGTGACCTCTTTTATGAAATCCCACATTAAGCTGTAATACATGAGGCTTTGCACTTGATCTTCATCTTCTTTTAAAGCATCTCTAACTGTTGCACTGCCAAGCTTGTCAAAATTCAAGCAAGTCCAGGAAATCTTAACCATGTATTTTTCTGTATATAATCCAGCCATTTACTAAAGCCATGTTAAAATTCTTATGAACAGAGCCCAGTACCACTTTTTTCCAAGGATTACAGCAGCACATTTTCCTACCAAATTTCAAAATGCCATGCAATCCTTAAGATATATTTTCACATCTTCCAAATCGCTTATCTCTGATCCCAGCACTTAAAACAAGAATTACAGCACCTGAGACTCACCTTCCGTCAAAACGGCTACTCCGAATATGACGAAGCCTCGATCTCCAAAGCTAGGAAAGGGAAACCTGTAATACAGCAAGTGTCAGATAAGCCTACCGGTACAGCCTGCATCCCATTTACCAGCAATCTATCCGGCAGACTCAGCAGAATTCTCGCCAAATACAACATCAGGACCATCACCAAGCCACCTCCGAAGAGTAAGCATCTGTTGAGACCAGTGAAAGACAAACTGGATTTCCAAGTTCCGGGAGTGTACCGCATTCCCTGTGAATGTGGGTCACCGTATATAGGACAAACTGGAAGGGCCATCGCTACTAGAATAATCGAACATGAATGGAGCATTCGTTTAATGCAACCTGAGAAGTCTGGGCTGGAAGAGCATTGTTTTGATAATGACCATAGAGCCAATTTTCGGGAGACGACCATCTTGGCAAAATGCAACAGTTACTGGGAGCAGAGAATTAAGGAGGCTTTGGCAATTTCCTCTGAAAGGAGCACGCTTAATCGTGATGCTGGATTTCAGTTCAGCTCCTCTTGGAAACCAGCCTTAAAAATGGAAATCCGTTGAATTAAGAAGCAAAGATTAATACAGCTTGATAATCAAGTAGTTATGTTTCTTTGACACAATTTTCTATACTCACGCCATCTCCTGACTTGGCATTTAATTTACTGAAAACAGTCTTTTGTTCAGTAATGCGAATTTTGATAGTGTTTTGTCTGTTTATCGTTGTGTTATATCCAGTATTTCATTTGTGGTTATAACATTTTATAAATATCCTGATGATGGGAGAGATGCACACTCCCAAAATGTTGATATCTAATCATCTTTTCACCTGGCTGGCTGCCTGAGAAGAAAGTGAGCAAATTCAACATGATTGACAAGTGTCATTTTGGCTTTCAAGCAAATAAGTCAACTAATTTAGCAATAATGAACTTTGTTGACAGTGTCTATGATATACCAGACAATAGCAAGCTAGGGATGGGGGTTTTAGATCTGTCCAAATCGTTTGACATGGTCAATCACAACATACTACTGGATAAATTGTCTAATTATGGAGTAAGGAAATTAATCATTTCTTCACACTAGCCATAGATAGGCTAAGGTTTTTGATAGATAAGAGTCAACATGAAAAATTCAATGCTGCAGTTGTTAAAATTTTACTATATATTCAAATCCACTCAACCAATGCATAAAAGATGTACACAAAACCATTAATAATAGTAAAATTTTAACAACTGCAGAACAAAAAATTATCAAACCGGACAACCCTATCCCTGCAAGATTATATGGAATTGCCTAAAATACACAAACCCAACATATCCATGAGACCCATTGTAAATAATGTTAACACTCCTACTTACCTTATGGCAAAATGGCTATCCAAAAAATTTCAGTCCTTTCCACAATTCAATACTCTGAGCATAAAAAACACTTTAGACCTGGTAGAAAAAATTCAAAATCTTAAACTAAACCCTCAAAACGCTTTAGTATCCTTTGATGTCCGCTCCCTTTTCCCTAGCATCCCAATAGACAAACTTTTGATTCAACTTAAGAAATAGCTAACTTCTATTAACCTAGATGCCAATACAACACAAGAATATTTGGCACTGACTGAAATATGTATACACCAAAATTATTTTGTTTTTGATGGAAAGTATTACAAACAAATTTCAGGACTGGCTATGGGAAGCCCGTTATCACCATTTTTGACCAATTTATAAATGAGCTTTTTCGAAACACATAACTAAAGCCTTCCCTCATAGAAACTGAAGAGGATTATACTCTACCTTTTTTGGACCTTAATATCACAAAAAACAATGAAAAACTGGAATTTGGTATTCATAGAAAAGCAACACACACAGATAATTACATCAAAGCAAATAGTTTCAATCCAATTTCACACAAACATGCCGCCATCAACAGCCTCACACACAGATTAATAAATCTAACCCTCAGCCAGCAAGAATATCAAAAAGAATACCATCAAATCTTAAAAACTGCAATTAAAAATGGATATGGAAAAAGCCTTTTAGATAAAAAAATAAAATCATTCAAACTTCAAAAAAGATTAAAACAGATCACAGCTCTTTCACCAATAAAACAAATTAGATTTGCTAAATTTACTTACACCAAGTTGTCTTAGTTGTCCATCCGGCTCATTACCTTTAAGCTTTTTAGTAAGAAAATCTTGCTTGATAGAGTTACAAGCCCTATGCAAGCACAGTCTGATAGTGGGGTTGCCACCTTACTGCCTTCAGACTTGCAGGATTTTTAATCGAGGTTTTCTCCTCTAGAGAAGCTGCCTTTGCTTAGCTATCGGACCTTCTCTGTCCGTCTTCACCCTTAAACCTGGGCAGGGCCCTCCATATTTATATCCACTGGAGAGAGAGTGTCCCAGCATTTTAAAGCCCCCACATTATAGAAATGAATGGAGAGAGCATATTGAGAGAATGCCGAGAGATAGGATCCCAAGAAGAGTTATAAACTATAAACCTGGAGGAAAGAGACATCCGGGAAGACCACAAAAACGATGGTCAGACATGTTTTAAGCCAGAACAGGCAGCATTGCCTAGCCCTTGGAGTGAAGAAGAAGAAGAAGAAGAAGAAGAAGAAGAAGAAGAAGAAGAAGAAGAAGAAGAAGAAG
>CM060947.1:99618306-99620806 GCA_030765055.1 Mantis religiosa | reverse complement strand
TATGAATATACTTTATAATCTTGAATTCAATATTAGACTTCTATATATCACATTCTGAATTTCATCAAGAGTGGGATTTGTTTTTCCCTGTACTACGTGCTCTACCACATTAGTCACAAAATTCATGAATACTTCATTTATGGCTTTAAAACATGAATAAGGCTATGAAAATATAGATTACAATTCCGCATACTAGTAAAATGTCTCATGTAACACAAAATATTCCACTAAGGATCAGGGCACTGCAGAAAATTCAGTACATTTGGAGGAATCATTTATGGTACAAATACATTTTATGTCGTGACTTTCCCCTACTTAATTACCATCTTTAATTTTATGCAGTACTTTATTATATAATTATTTCTAATGGAGACTGAAAGCAACAATCAAAAAAGGACAAAAGTATGCAAACAGTAAATGGTACGCATGCAATTCTAATGGAATACTCATTTGCCTGTACAATAACTGAACTAGTCTAGTCTAATCTAGTCTAGGATGTTGCTAGAAAAATAAGGTAAACCAATCCTAAGGACAAAAGCAGAAAACTGACAGGAAGCAATATATTTACTAATGTCTATTACTCATGCAAAATATTTTGTTTATCAGGTACTGTTATTATTATCATTTAGCTCATGTGGTTAAGTTATTCAACATGCATAAGAGCAATCAAGAAGTAATGGCAGAAAGCTTTCTTCAGAAACTGGAAATTGTGCCTTAAGTGTACTCTTTTGCAAAATTTGTTTCTTTAAAGTTCTGTTTTATTAAACCTAATTCACCAGTTCTTTCTACAACAAACAAAATCAGCTAAATAGAGAGGATTTTTGCCTCTCTATTTATGAACCATTGTATCACAGTTGTGTATGAAGTATCTGAAAAGCATATATTTCTTTTATTCTTCTTTTACAGACAAATCAAGGATAGCATGAGATGTTTACTAGTCTTCTATGTTTAACAGAAATTTTCAAGTTCTCATCAATTAAAGGATACAAATGCAAATGCAACTTTCCCCAGAAATTTGCTGCACTGCTGCTGATGATGTCCATACCAATCCAAGCAAACTCCTGAAGATCAAATTGTAGTTTTTCATACTCTAAAATAATGAGTCTGGTTAGTTGCTTTGTGACAGAAACATATCCAAAATGCAACTGTGAATTTGTATTTATTACTACTGTGATCAGTAATGAATATTTTTATCTTCAGACACTATAACAGCTAGTACTCCAGGAAGATTACATAAGAGTAACTTAGATAAAATAGCATTTGTCTAGCATTTTTTGCTAAATGTTTTATAAAGGTAGTTGTTGGAGATCTGCCAAATGAACACTGTCGTTTTGCCACCATTTAGTGGCAACAGTTGGTACATGTTTTTCTGTTACTTATGTTTTTATGAATTATAAAAACATCCAAAATTCTCTAATATAACAAAAATATCAAACTTTTAAAAAATTCAGCATTTGGAATATACTTTAAATCTACAAATTATGTACAACTGATTATACTATATTCAGAACTTTTTTCAGCCAGAACGCACCAGAAGGTGTTCCAGTAAACTTTTACAAACTCCAGTGAAATTTAAAATTAAAATTATCACCCATATTGAGTGCAAGAGTTTGCATTTTGTCATCACAGTTGATGCAGAATTAATTCTTTAATATGCTGCATTAGTGCTGCCATCTTCGTTTGTTAACCTAAAACTGCCTTACAGCCGCCTATCGCACAATTTCCGTTCTTTAAAATTAGTAGGATTACAAAGTGCAGCCTAGTAAGATGACAGTCCTCTTTTGTGCATCTGCTTGATTATAGTGCAGTACTGTTATTTTCTGAGAGCAGAGTTTGATAGGCTTTATATTTTTAGATTTGTTGTACAATATGATCGCGTGAGAGTTCCAGTAAACAACTTTTTTGCAGAAAAAAACACCTATTATAACCACGTTACACATTTTACAAGAAAGATTTAAAGCTTGTTTTTGTAATTATTATGTTCATATACAGTGTATCAACAATGAAAAAATCCATATAATGTTAATCACCAAAAATGTCTTAACACTGGGATGCAAACTTTGAGCTATAGCCACCAGAGCTTTATAGCTCATTAGAAAATGACTTTATTGTTATCTGTATAAACTATCTGGTTTTACTTACCAATTTTGCGAAGCTAGATAACATATGTATGTTTATCTTACAAATGATCCATTGAGAGGTTCTTGAAAACATTTCTATGTTCTTGACAACATATGCAGTGAGGAAGGTAGGAAGTCCTTATAAAGAACTTAAGTATTTAACTATACTTTACTGGCTTATATATTTTAAATGGAAATATTACATTCAAGGTCAGTAACCCTATAAGTAAGCTTTGAAGATAAACAACACAAATGATCTATTGCATATGAAAAACTGTACAGTGGGAAAGTATGAAGGCCACCCAATAAATAAGTTTCCCTATTTTACAAGAAATACGAGCGAGTACACTACTTCTCCACATAGTTACCATTTCTGTCCA
>CM060947.1:98340111-98399806 GCA_030765055.1 Mantis religiosa | reverse complement strand
AACTCTAAACAGTGATATTGGTAACCCTTGGTCGGCAACTTCGAGTTTAATGTAATGATAAAAAGAAACAGTCATTAAGCCAGTTTGAAACGGACATTCCAGTGTCATTAGAACCATCCTTACTCATACATACCCACACATACCCTGAGAGAAATCTCATTGCTCAACCCTGAGCTACCCATATTATTCGTTACAAACTGTCGCGCCAAAGTGGAACCCTTTGTGCCATTCATTTTATTTGCTTCAATTTGCTGTAAAGCATTACCAGACCGATAGGAAAGGAAATGACGTACAACAGCCCCTTCCTCGGGTATGAAGCTCTATTTCTATTATATACAGGAGCTGTATTACCTTTATTCACACATTTCACATTACCTACACTAACACAAGCTGAAGCCAAGACTGTAACGCAACAGTTCAATACAAGCAGTGAATGACCACATGCTAATGTGGCATGGTAAGATTGGCAACATGGCAGCTGTTACCACAGCAGTGGGTCTGCCGCGCTCATTTATTTTTGCGACTGCGGGCTTATGTCGACCCTAACTCTCGAAATTAGAGATTTAATTCTGCAACCGGTCGGGCAAAGCTCAACCAGGAGTAATGCTATTTAGCGGACGGGGTTGTCTTAGGTTTTGCGTTTAGCGCGATGCGATATACTTAATCTTGGCTGTGAAACAAGCTAACAAACGGAACAACCTACTGCCTTGAACATTATTTACACATTATGAATAAAAAGGTTTCTTTTGTGATTAAATAGTGTCATGTAAGCTAACATATAACCAATAAATTTATTTCAAGTCTTTGGTAGTTTTTAAAGTAAAATAATAAATAAATATGAACAATAACGAATTCTAAATTTGCTAAGAGTAACCTTACTAACATACTAACAACGTTATTGCCCAGAGAATGTCTACTTCCCTTATATATACATATATTCCCTTATATTAAGCTTATGGAATTTTCTATGGACCCAAAGTGTTTGAAATTAGTTGATCAAGGAAGCGTTCCGGTATACAAGAGGTTTCAAAATGACACCGAACGAACATATAGAAGTAGTTGCTCAGTTTCTATGTGACACAGTTTTTACCGCCACTAAAGCCGAATAAAAAGCGCTCCAAAATGAGTGTGGATTAGGCAGTGACAGGAACAACGACGCCTGACTTACGCTGTCGGAGTTCGCAGGTCACACGCCATGCCGCGTGCTGTAACTGTTTGTAAACATACCGGAATACTCCACAGTAGCTTGCTACTATTAAGAATTTATTTGGCTTATGAAACTGCAAAAAAGAAGCTATTGCTTAATCATTGCTTATGAGTGTTTAACGTGTTCCAAAATTCCGTTATAGCAGTCCATGATGGCATATAAGCTGGTGGATACATGAAACTTATACCTTTTAGAGGGAAGTTAATGTTAGTGAGGTTGAAGATGGAAGCATTAAATGATAAAGAGAACAGTAAAAAACATCAAAGAATTGTAGATAAATGAACAAAAACTAAATGGTTTATACAATGAGACGAGCATTTTATTTCACGTGTTTTATAATACTAAATAAAGTATTTGTAACTGAATATGAAGCTGTTGAAGTTTATAGTAAGTGGTTTGAAAGTATTGTACAATTAAGATCATAACAAAATATTCTGAAGTTAAACAAATAAATATTATCATTGATGTAACTATTTTTACAATTCATATTTTTAATGAAACTAAATTAATTGTGCGTTTGTTGAACTCCCTTCAGCTCTTCCATCCATCAAAACCATATACGTCATTTCGGCGTTCGTATAGCACTCGGAATTGCTTGGATTTGCTAAGTACGCGCAAAACCCTCCCTTTAGGACGGAATATGTAGTTTTACACTGAAGAGCAACCTTGCAACTGTCCGACTTATTAGTCGACTTTTGCACAAATAACTTCCTTTGCTCCAATATCTGAAAGCGAGGCTTGGGCCATTGATAAAGAGCAAGGAGTAATGTTTTTGTTTTCGTGGCCGTTGCGTCGCAATAACAGCTTTTGAGGTTCACACACCAGTGGTTCCTGTGCTGCCTAATCACAAACTCATGCAATATTTAGTGCTGAATAAAGTTATACCTAACCGAACTTCTAAGCTGCAACACCGAAATTCGGACTCATCCTTGTTTCACATAAGCTTGCACCGTATCTCTAAACTGTCACGTGAACTTATGACCTCTCATTGGCTCTTATTGCAGTATAGACTGTTGTGCGGTAAAAAATTAGTTCGTAATTTAACATGGTGCTATATCTTTATATGTCGGAAGAGAATTGTCAAATTAAATTTTTCTTAGTTGTTTGAATTAAATATATTACGCAACAGAGTTGATTTATCTGAAATGCATGTTAATTCTAAAACGAAGTAAAGAGGAGGTTCCTTTGCTGCCAAGCACATGACACGATAGCACGTGATTTAGCGGTAGTGATGACATATTTGTTTATATGACTTTATCAGTGACCTTGTTTTGAACTGGGTTAGTCATATATCGCCATTCGAAGGTTGTTGTGCCGAGTACGAGAACTAAATTATTTTATTGTGTGGCGAAGACGTTATTTAAGGACAATCAAATCGTCCCAAATCGCAAAATATACTACCTCGACGAGACTGGGTGAATGTAGGACACACGACAAGTATGGCATGACACGACCTTTAAGACTGACAGACAAGCAATTTTGCAAGGTGTGTGTGCTGGTTTTAAAAATCCCAGCGGAAAAAGGCCGAAGGCCTTTCATTATAAACTTGTTTCAGTTTCATTGTTCATTCGTTCAGTTTCAACTTGCTCAGTTTCATTATAAACTTGTATTTTTTGCATGCCATCATATTCTTATTTGTATGACTGTATCTATCTTCCTGACAATTATTATGACGTTTACTGAGGTTAAATGTGACGGGAAGGCACCCGCCTATGGCCTATGGCGCGAAAGCATTAGCCAATTAGGATGAGGGGAAGGTAGTTGCCCGCGGGAGTGATACATGTCAGTGGGCAAAGTTATATGAAACATAGATTAGTTAAGTTATAAACTACGCAACGACTGTAGTCGTTCGGTGTCGTTTTGAAACAAATTGTATAATTGTAAATTTGAAAACTTCTGAATGTTAACACAAACGAAAAAACAAATAAATACTGTTTTTCAAACAAACGATGTAATAAAGAATTGATTATTTTGAAAGAGACTTCCACTAAACCATATAGTGCAAGCATTTTGAATTAAAGTTATAGTCAAATGGTATTCATCACTTCCCTGTAACTAAGATGAACATTAATTTGTAGTAGTGATTTTGAATGAGAACATGTTACCTACTTTTGTCAAAACAAAGTACAAGAGCCACAATTTTTGTAAAATACTAAGTATGGGAATATTTAACTGTTTCACCCTATAATAATTATCAGATTTCAAAATGCAGCAGCAAAATTTGTTACTCCTGAATTTCTTAATCATATCAGTAGCACATTAGTTATTACAGGAACTTTTCTGCAATAAAAAATAACACAAGAAAGAGAGAGGAGAGAGAGAGAGAGGAGAGAGAGAGATGAAGAGAGAAGAGAGGAGAGAGAGAGAAGAGAGAGAGAGAGAGAGAGAGAGAGGAGAGAGAGAGAGAAGCCGGAAAGCATATGCATGCGTTAGGCTTTTTCTTAATTTGTTTAGACTTCTGGGATCTCAAAACATACATCTGGATGAAATCCCGACCGTGAACGTTTCTTGTGGAATACAATGTTCCCCCATTAATTATGGTTAGTGGCAGAGAAAGTAAAACATTTTGAATTAAGTAAAAATTACAAATTTTATCAAGTGCTTTTTGCTAGTGGTAGCCTATTTGGAATATGTCATATTTACATTTTTCAAAAAGAGATCATCTGATAGACATGCTTAACACTTTACTGCCCCCCCTTTTTATCGTGGATAAACATTTTATAAACTTTCCAAAATAAATGTTATAACACTTGTAAATAATTAATCGCTTATTACATCGTAATCACTCCAACCCCAAAAGGTACAGTAAATAACGTAACTTGATCAGAATAATAATATGAATACCAATAACACATAAGCGACATGGGAATAAAATTCATTTTTGGAGGAGAGTTATCGTTGTAATATATCAGTGCTTGAAAGGAATAGTAGCAGAGCCATCTTTTAAAGTTTTAGGAAAACTAGGAAAGAAAACAAATTTTGGGAAGCACACTTTTATTGTTTTTCAAACAAGCCGTTATGCACAATAGCGCGGCTTGGTACACAAAGAGCCGGCAAATAAAGATAGCTGAGATAAAGGACTTGGCGGCAGAGATAGGATTTCCCGTTTGGAAGGTTCTAATATCTTGATTGACAGAGAAAAGTTGTTTTCTTATTTGTTCCCGAACATCTAGTGATTGTACGAAACAGTCGGCTTCTTGTTTGTCACAGAAATCTCTCGAATTTATGAATGAGATATATAAGAGATTTGTGACACGCCAGCGGCAGTGGTAAAACAAGAGAGAGTCGGAAGCAGTAAACAGCTGTAGAATGTTGTAACGAGAGCTGATCAGAACGTTGTTTGTTATTGTCATCGACCTTGGTAGACTGTGTGTATGTGACGTAAAGTTGTTTACGTGAGAATTGAACAGTGTATCTCTACGGTAATAAAGAACATTTGGAATATCTCCAACTCGTACTTTTAATTCTACGAACCCACAAAGTCACAGTATTTATCTTTAGGACGCACATTCTACAGCGTCCAAACTAATTCTCAGGAACGTTCTTCCATTCTGTATTTGATATCTCAGAAATACTGCTTTTTGAGGGCTTCAACAGCTTCTTGAAATGGTGAAAATCACTGTTTATGCGTCTTTTGTTGACATTTAGGGACAAAAAGAAGTCATTGAGTAATTGAATGCCGAGTATTAGATTTAATCAAACTTTTCTCCTTCAAATAAACAACTAGATGTGTTGTTGGGTCATATACAACTTAAGAAACATTTAATTTTCTTGGAACGCCAAATTTTGCAAATGTAGTAATGGCAGGTCTCAATAGAGCCACATAGTGGTCCTCCTAAGTAATGTTCATTTGGTTATGCTCTTATAAACCAGTTTGGAAAATAATATAACAACTTTTATTTGATGAAGTGGAACTTTTCTTTTATGCGACAATGTAGATTTATACCTACAATTAATTATAGTTATAATTATTTCTAGGAAGATATAATAAATTCCATAGGCATACATTTGTGTGCATTCTAATGGTGGCAATAAATACGTTATACATGTTTAGTAGATTTAATATAGGAGGGTGCCATTTACTCAGAGGGGTTGTGCCTTCAACCTCCTTTATTGTCGACAGACTCCAACAAAGGAATCGATGTCACGGGTCTGTCAAGGGACACACAGAACAAGGAGGGATGCATGTGCACGTGTTTTATAAATACAGCTCATAATGTTAATCAAAGTACCGCAGACAGATGGCTTTCAATACGCTTGTCTCAAACAGTACGTCTTATGCTTCAACAAGTACTACAGAAAGTAATGGATTTGCTGACACCAATCCATGCAGTCAGCAAACACTCGCTGTCTCTTTAAATATTACCAAAATATTTATTGCTAATTTTAGGTAGATGTTATTTAAGCCTGTCACTTAAAAAAGTAACGAAATGCCTAAATATAAACAATTCAGCTGATTCCTTCTTTCTTTCCTTCCTTCTTTCTTTCTTTCTTTCTTCTTTCTTTCTTTCTTTCTTTCTTTCTTTCTTCTCTCTTTCTTTCTTTCTTTCTCTCTTTCTTTCTCTCTTTCTCTCTTTCTTTCTTTCTCTCTTTCTTTCTTTCTTTCTTCTCTCTTTCTATCTTTCTCTCTTTCTTTCTTTCTTTCTTTCTTTCTTTCTTTCTTTCGTTCTTTCTTTCTTTCTCTCTTTCTTTCTCTCTTCCTCTCTCTTTCTTTTCTCTTCTCTTTTTCTTTCTTTCTTTCCTCTCCTTCTCTTCTTTTCTTTCTTTCTTCTCTTCTCTTTCTTTCTTTCTTTCTTTCTTTCTTTCTTTTTTCTTTCTTTCTTCTTTCTTTCTTTCTTTCTTTCTTTCTTTCTTTCTTTCTTTCTTTCTTTCTTTCTTTCTTTCTTTCTTTCTTTCTTTTCTCTTCTCTCTTCTTTCTTTCTTTCTTTCTCTCTTTCTCTCTTTCTCTCTTTCTGTCTTTCTTTCTTTCTCTCTTTCTCTCTTCTCTTTCTCTCTTTCTTTCTTTCTTTCTTTCTGTCTTTCTTTCTCTCTTTCTCTCTTTCTTTCTCTCTTTCTCTCTCTCTTTCTCTCTTTCTTTCTCTTTCTTTCTCTCTTTCTTTCTCTCTTTCTTTCTTTCTTTCTCTCTTTCTTTCTCTCTTTCTTTCTCTCTCTCTTTCTTCTTCTCTCTCTTCTTTCTCTCTTTCTTTCTCTCTCTCTTTCTTTCTCTCTTTCTTTCTTTCTTCTTTTCTCTCTTTCTTTCTTTCTTTCTTTCCTTCTTTCTTCTTTTCTTTCTTTCCTTCTTTCTCCCTTTCCTTCTTACTTTCTTTCTTCCTTTATTTCTTTCCTTACTTCTTTCTTTCTTTCTGTCTATCTGTCTGTCTTTCTTTGTTTGTTTGTTTCTTTCTTTCCCTGCCTCTTTCTTTTTCACAGTGAAATTCAACATAAACATGATATAATTGTTTGTAGCTTTTCAAGAAGATAATTAAAACTGTTAAAAATTAAGTCTCATTTGAAATAATAATAATAATAATAATAATAATAATAATAATAATAATAATAATAATAATAATAATAATAATAATAATAATAATAATAATAATAATAATAATAATAATAATAATAATAATAATAATAATAATAATAATAATAATAATAATACTAATAATAATAATAATAATAAATAATAATAATAATAATAATAATAATAATAATAATAATAATAATAATAATAATAATAATAATAATAATAATAATAATAATAATAATAATAATAATAATAATAATAATAATAATAATAATAATAATAATAATAATAATAATAATAATAATAATAATAATAATAATAATAATAATAATAATAATAATAATAATAATAATAATAATAATAATAATAATAATAATAATAATAATAATAATAATAATAATAATAATAATAATAATAATAATAATAATAATAATAATAATAATAATAATAATAATAATAATAATAATAATAATAATAAACACACTGGCTCAGACAGACTAACTGATGACTGACTTCCTGACTAACTTCTGACTGACTCACTGACTGATGACTGACTGACTGACTGTGTGACTGACTAATGACTGACTGGCTGACTGACTGATGAGTGACTGACTGTGACTGACTGACTGACATAATTAGGTCTGACTGACTGACCCACTCACTGTTGCCTTACTGGCTTGGTCGTTCTTCAACTGTTGTGGAAGTAAGAAGTCTCTTGACTTCGAACGAACCCCGAAAAGGCATAAAGAAAGGCTCTGAAATGAACAAGGTCACGGAATTTTCCGGGCATTGTTCGGCATGCATTGGCAAGTACGAACCAATTTTCTTTTTCTTATCACCAACAACCGGTTGGCCACTGGGGTGTTATTGCTCCCTCATCAAGGCTACAGCACCGTGGTAGCGGAAATGGGAATCCGAGGCTATCTCTGGTAACTTTCCTGTGGGCACACTCTGGATAAAAATGAAATAATGTAAAATTAAAAATCTGTATAATATCTCTGGCACCCAATTTCTTAAAGTAGGGCAATTATAACAGATTATGTACTAATTTCATACATACGTTTAACATAATTTACAGATGAATTTATAAAAATAAAATATTAAGAAAATTATAATTATAACACATTTATAAAATAAAGGAAAATCTATCAAATAAATAAACAAAATTTCTCAAACTAAATAAGAACACAAAGTGTCAACATTCATATCAACATCACTCATACAAAACTGAAATTACAACGATTAACAACAGCAAACACATAAAGTTAAACTATATATTATTTATTATTGTTAAATTAATTTTATTTCTATTATTACCTTATTATTACTATTTTATTAACTTTATTATTAAGGCCAATATTATTAAATTAGTTATTATTAATATTACTAAATTTATTGTTATTAACATTATTAAAATATTATTTTACTACTATTATTACCAAATTTATAATTTTAATTAATTTATTATTACATTTATTACACCGTTATTATAATTTCTTGTTAAATTGATTATTATATCTAAAAACTTAAATTTGTTATGAATTATCTATTTTTAATTTAAATTTTCACATCTATTACAATGCTCTAAAAATATTTACTGGTATCGAGTAAACTATTACTGGTAACCAGCTGTATCGGATCTTTACTGATTATCTCACTACTGTGATGTGTTGAAGAACCATCTGATGAGACATCTTGAAGGCAGTCCATGACAGATCACAATAGTTTCCTGCTGGTTCTTCTGCCGAACATTGCATGGTGGGCGCAACTTCCTGCCAAAGATGACGCAAATGTCTTGCCAGTGGAGTCAGAGCTAGAGGAACAGTAAGCCGACCAGTAAAGAGACACCAAGATATCCCAATCTCTCTGGTTGATGCCCAGGAACTTCCTTAGGTGTCCTTCGAAGGTCTTCGACCATGTGGGCGGAGTGTGAATGGAAAGGTGTCCTGTGCATCTTGTAGAATCCGAGTTGATCTAGCGCCTCTTTCATATGATTTGACGCTAAATTTTACCTAATCGGTACATTCCAAAACGGCAGAATGATTCTTCCACGAGATAGTCCGCGAACGCCTAAACCTCCTGATTAGATATGGCATACATCTTCAGCCACTTAATGAAGTAATCAGTGACTACCAACAGATATTTGTTGCCCCAGTCGGATACAGGGAGTGTTGATGATAATACGCTCCAGTTATACTGCTGCATATGGCCCAGGCTCCATATATGATTTAGCAACACCATCTCAGAGCTTCTGCTCGTAGCCTCAACCACCTCTATCGGAGGCTGTCTAACGTTCTGTTGGATCCAAGATACATTCCCTGCATTCCCAGTGGTACCTGCATGTACTTTCTCTAGGACTTCGCAGCCTTACTGCGAGGAAGTACCATGTTCTCTCTGGGCCTTCCCGTTAGGTGACTCTGCTTTCCTTGATCCTTTATACCATGAGTCCCATTGGGATCTTCAGGCCCACACCATTTCATCCAACCACACAGGTAGCTGCAAGACGCTCCTTGTCATTTACCGCAGTGCACTGGCCGCACTCTTTCGGGCAGTGTCTTCTGAATAAGGGAACCTCCTTGGAGTGACTCCATCTCTTCCAATGTTCAGCTGTGAGTCAGTAATTATTTTCTCTACTACAAATAGTATATTGATGTAGTATAATTATACTCCATTCAAAAAGTCAATGCCGAGATGTCACTGAAAATGCATGCTTTGAGTTCCTGATCTTCACAAAGGCATTTTTAAGTGACTCTTCGTGTGTGTGTGTGTGTGTTTGTGTGTGTGTGTGTGTGTGTGTGTGTGTGTGTGTGTGTGTGTGTGTTCCTTGTGTGCAACATAACCCGGGAATGAAAACTTCGATGAGAACTACACTTTTATTTTTACCCTTTTTTGACAGGTGGCATGCTGGTGCAATATTTTGACACCAGTGGTGTAACATTTGTGGCGAGTTTAGCTGGATAAGAACTACCTCCAGCTAAGTCAGGTGATGCTTATACCACTCCGGTAGGGGAGAGGATCCGTCTCCTTCAGCTGCTGTGGTGCGAACGCTGCGGACCGTAGCACTCGTGGTAGTCCAGTACGTCAGACCGAGCATTCGAGCTCCTCCCTTAATGCGAGTTGTTCGGATTGGGTTGGAATCGACGGGGCAGTGGTTCCTGACACCAATGGGTATTGGGTATATCTGGCTGTCTTGGCCGCCTAAACGGGGTTGAGGTGTGTCTAAAAAGTCCCGGGTACTATAGCTAGTAGCACGGCATGCTAGAAACATCAGCGGCTCTACCGAGATTTCTGGCAATCTTCCTGGATGGGTTGACTCGCATAAGTGACGTATCCACTTCCACTCGAAAGGGGGACCGTTTTAGACTCTAGATTTTGGCCCAAGGAAACCCCTACGGAGATGCTTCGGCTCTCTCTGGTTTATAGAGGGGAAGACTTCGGGCTTCCGGGTAGCCTTGTTTAACACGACCCTTGTACCATAAGCTCTCTCCTTATCCAATGAGTCAAATTGGCTTTTCTAACTCCTCTGTGAATGAATGTTTGAAAGCTTTCACCGCCGGAGTCAGAATTAATACAAGTTTCTTCCGGTCTTACAAGCCATGGTCTGTTGGAGTTTAGATGTCCAGCAGACAACGGCTTCTAAGCTCGGAAGAAACGTGTATTAATCCTCTGTGGATGTTCTCGACCTTGTGCGGGGTTAATTTCACTTACTCTAAATTCAGTAGAGCCAAAGGGTTTCAGACTTTGGTGTTACTGCTGTCACAAGATATTCAAGTTCTGCTTGTAGGCCTTGCCTACTATTGAGATTTGCTTGGCAATTGTCACTGCATATGTTTTATATTTGCACATTCCTTGTTTGATGGTGACGTTTAAGTTTATTGTTAATGCATTCAAGTTTATGCGATTTGTGAATTTCTTGTTTGTTGGTGATGCCAAGGGCCCATATTGTTAGTGTTAAAAGTATGTTTTATATTTCCATATATTTGCTATAGTTCGGGGCTGAATTGCATTTAAATTGGACAAGGCACTACACAGTAGTACACAATGGCCCTTTGGAAAATGATGTGTGTACCTCATGTAATCGTCACCATTCATATTTGGCTATGTATGTCTTACTGTTATTTTATGCAATTTCCAGCTCATTGTGACCATTCTGTGATATTGAAGATTATTATGCTTAAATAAATCATGTTATAAAATTCTCACTGTAGTTATCACCTTGATAGAGCTCATAGCTTCTCTCTAAATATTGATATTTCTATCACACTGATGTAGTAAAACAGCATTACGAAATTACAAGGAGGATCTGTGCACTCTGATAGAATATCGCCAACGTACCAAACATTCTAAAACACTTACATTATACAGCAAAGAGCACAACATTCTGTAAGTAAAATAAAGCGCTTATCCTGCAGACGTGTGCAAATTATTAGGCCCATTCATGTTTTTTTACTTTGCTTTAGTTTAACATTCAATTTGTCGTAATTCTTTTCCTTGCTATAATATGAAGCATATTCAATGAAATTTCTCTCCTAATAATAGCTGGGGGATTTTTCTTTTACTTATAGTAATATGGTGGTAGCTCTGAATTAAGAGCAGTCATTTTCTTCATGTCTTTTTATCCAACTGTTTGGTGGTATTGCTTTCATTTGGTGAATGTAGTAACTGAAGATTGTTAACATTTGCCTTTATTGTGTTTTATGGCTAATATAACTTCAGTATTTATCATTAATTGATCTTAAGCCAGGTAACATCGTGTATCTTATCCTTAGCATTCACATTGATTAAAAAGTGAGGTTATGAGTAAAACTGCTGACTTATCCCCAAGGAAAGTAGCTTTAGCTGAGAGTCTTTTGAAGGAAACTCTTTATTCACAACGTAAAATAGCTAAGAAATTGTGTATTTCACAAAAATCTGTTAGTCGCATTAATCAAGCCTTAACATTCGGTGAGACGTTGACCTCACAAAGGGATGGAAAATGCGGGAGGAAAAGAAAGCTATCACCAAGGATGCAAAGAAACCTTGTGCAGGTGGCAAAACAAAATAGAAGGGCAACCAGCATTGACCTCAGTAATCAACAAAAGCAGTACGGTACAGAAATATCAGCCTCAGTAGTTCGCAAAAGATTATGTGAAGCAAGTTTACCAGCACGCAGGCCTCGTAAAAGGGCTAAACTGACACCTCAATGGCAAAAATATGTTTAGAATGGGCCAAAGAGTTGCAAAAACATCCAGTGGAATTTTGGAGAAAGGTAAATAGTATTAAAATTGTATATAGCATAAAATTAAAATATGTATATGTGAATATTATGGAAATGAAATAAACAGCCTAAACTTTGTTTCTCTCATTGCTGGTTTTGTTATACTATCTTTGAGCAATTTTAAAACTGTTTAATATTAATAGAGGTTTTTATTGTTTCAGGTAATTTTCTCAGATGAATCCATGTTTCAAGTATATGAAGAGAGCAGCCAATATGTGAGAAGGACAGATAAAGAAGAATTTCCCCCTCCGTGTGTCGATCAAAGAGTAAAGCACCCAACATCAAAAATGGTCTGGAGCTGTATGTCTGTCCATGGACCTGGAAGATTAGACATAGTTGTGGGATCTATGGAGCAGAAACAGTATGAAAGTGTATTAGAAACAAGACTATTTCCGCAAAGTATATAATGGTTTCCAAATGGTGATTTTGTGTTCATGCATGACAGTGCTCCCTGCCATAGGGCAAAATCTGTAACCCAGTTCCTCAAAGAAAACAATGTAAAAGTACTACCATGGTCGGGGAATAGCACTGTTTTAAATCCAATAGAGAATCTGTGGGCTATTGTTAAACAGAGACTGAAAAAAATTGAAAATAACAACAAAAGTTCAGCCTGATAAGCAATTGGGACAGAGATGAAGAAATAAAGGAAAAGTGCTCCACCCTTGTAGAGAGCATGCCTAAACGCATCAAAATGGTAATAAAGGCTAAAGGAATGCATACAAAATACTAAGAGTTGAAAAAATAGTTTGTAATATTATTTCTGTTAAATAAATAGAAAATAAACGGTGTATGTTAAAATTTTCACCATTGAGTGTAATAATTTGCACACGTCTGTAAACGTTTCAGTTGTTAATTTGCAACATATTGTAAATGCTAGGGTTGCGTAAAATCTAAAGTCTGGTTTGTAGAAA
The DNA here is from genome assembly GCA_030765055.1 of Mantis religiosa. Lineage (NCBI taxonomy): Eukaryota > Metazoa > Arthropoda > Insecta > Mantodea > Mantidae > Mantis > Mantis religiosa. Next base: position 98,386,928 of record CM060947.1, on the reverse strand, counting down.
TTTAGAACACTCTTTATTGCAGTAAAAATACTTGAAATTGGGAATCAGCTGTCTTCAAGGTCGACTCGGTGCTCCGCCGCACGCAAACAAATGAAAGAAATCCCTGCGGTACACTTCAAATGGCCACTGTCGCAATATCCATCACACAACTGCTGCTTCTAACACTTGCCGGTATTTATATATCCAGTCATTGTTTCTAGAATGCCGTAGACCTTCTGAGAACATTCACGGCGGCAAGTGAAAGACAGAAAATTCCGGAGCCTCTCTCTCTCTCTCTCTCTCTCTCTCTCTCTCTCTCTCTCTCTCTCTCTCTCTCTCTCTCTCTCTCTCTCTCTCTCTCTCTCTCTCTCTCTCTCTCTCTCTGTTTATCTTGGCAAGCGTCAGCCCTCCTGCCCACGCGTCCAGCTTCCGCTTGTCGCGGCAGCACAACAATGCCATCGGTGACAATAACGTTTAATGAATCCTTCTGTCAGAGTTTTCCCTCTTTATATACTTGTCTGTCTCGCCCGTTTAACTTGATTACAACATAAATATAAAGAGAAACTCTATTACATGAATGTTATTAGAAGATTTTTGGGATCCAGGTATATCAGTGTTTATATCTATAAAATTAGAAAAGTGGTTATTTAGGAATCTCGACTCTGTTATTACAAATGCGATTTGTACTGCTATAAATATAATAGATTTTCGATTTTTAAGGTGTAGTTTCAATTTGCCCCTATCTGACCAGCTGTGTATATTGCTTGGAATTTAAGCGTGACCTTTTGTTTATACATGTTCTCTAAGGAGTGCATCTACCTTTTCACTCCAAGGATTTTCAAAAGGCTTTGTTTAGTATAGTGGAGCCTTTAAGTGGTGAAAAGATTGTCAAAATTAGTTAAGTGAGTTTTGAGATTACCATATACATACATGCATATGTTTCTGCAGGAAACACATAGCTATAGTCAACTAAGATATCCGCAGCAGTAAAGTGCTCCTATCAACTGAATTACTACACATGGTGAAGGTATTCTGATGCCTTATATTAGAAATTTAGATACCAATCGATTCCACCTGGATGGTTGGGATAACTGGCTGGAGATGAGTTCATTGCTACCATGCATTCATCCAGTGGGGATCGATTCATATCTAACATTAGCCAATGAGAATATTGCACACGTGGAGCAAAGCACGTGATAGGTACTGTTCCAGTTGAGATGTTAGTCTAATTATAAAGTGAACTATATTTTAGTCCCTTGCCTTCCTTTTACACACATTTTCTGTGGAATAACAAGAAAAATTGTCTGCTTAATGGCAAGTTCACTAAAAAGTCAAAACGTTTTTCACAAGTACTCTTTTATCAATCCAGTATTCTGGTATACAGGCCTTGTAAATCCTTTTTAATATTTTAGGAAGTCAATTGCTATAGAGTGTGTCCGATTCAGCAGTGTTTTTCAACATTAAAGAAAGTATAAATACCGATTTGAGTTTCCGAGATTATCTTTGGTCTCCCCCCCCTCCCCCCCCCCACACACACACACACAAATCGGTGCTGAATTAAGGATAGCTCCTTGGAGAGCCTCCTAAAATATAATGATTTTTTGGATTATTTCGTATAATAGCTATAATAATAAATGCTACTAACCTTCTGCGATATTTCAAACAAAAAACGAAGACACCTTAAGTTTGAAGTTGCGCGCACATTAACGATGTTGTGGTCGTCAGTTAAGTTGTTTAAGCTTGAATCCTTTGAGAATGCCGTGTTTCTACTATAATCGGAAGAATATTGTGCGAGTTTATGCAGAGAAGACAGGATGGCTGTACCTGGAGAGGCAAGCAAGCCAGTCGGTCGGTCGGTCGGTCGGTCTGCAGAGAGAGCAACAACAGCTGTCGTTTTCCTCTTGCAGCACTAAATAAAGTTTCTATGTCACATGGGATGCGATAAGGCAAGCGGCCTCGCTTTGTGAGGCGCTCTTCTTCCCTCTGTCGTCATTAAAACAATAGACGTTCGGCCGTTTGTCAGCCCGCCGCTGGAATGTTCTCTTGATGGCGAAAATTGTGTTGGTTCCTGCTCTGGTGACAGTTGGCGCTTCTTCACAGGGTCACTGGTTCGGATCTTTTGCATTGTAATGATCTTATGTTCTGTCTAACAGTTTTTGCGCTGTAAATTTAAATTGTTTCTTTCCGTTTGTAGTTTAAGAAACGTTTGTAAGTTTTGTACAGTCACGCTTTCCACAATTCATTTCAAAATTCACGCAAGATTTTGTTGCTATGGGAAATGCACAATGATAAAGCATTGACTTCGTGTATTGTGATCAAATAAGAACTTCTTTACTCCGCCTCTAAGGCGTAGGTGGTAGAGGTCTGTCTGACGTTCAAGAGGTCCCGAGTTCAAAAATTGTTCAGTTTTTTCCTGAATAAGGGTTTTTTTTTGTGCGGATGAGTGTCGGGTGACTCATTTCACACATTTTCATTAATCGTCCGATATGACGTAACGTTGAAGAACATTTTTTTTAAAATAGGACTACTTGGGCAATAACGGGTGTAAGAGTAGCATTAATGATTATGAAGTGTTCCGTTTCCTTTAGGGCTTTGCTTTTAGGAGCTGTGTTCAAAATGGTTTCGTACTGTTTAGGAATATGTGCACATATAGGCTCACTACATTTAGTAAGAAACTCCTGGAGAGGAGTTCTAACTCTTTTAGAACTCGTATTGATTTAAATAAGACATCAATTTTTTCAGTTTGTTTTATTTAACTATCTATTGCATGAATTATTTATTTTTATTATTTCTGTGACAGAACAACTGAATAATATCATTAAACACATACTTTATTGATTTTTCCAGGAATGCATATAAATTATTAGAAATTCCTTTTTCCCTGACTTGCTTTCTCGTCTTTATTTGCAGAATGAGTAGCGAAACTGTGTTTTATTTATGTTTCTCCGATAATTTGTTTTCTCAATTTTAGATCTTTACTCAATTTTATCCTTCATACATTGAAATACTCTCCAATTAATTATCTTATATTCATATATGTCATCAGCACTATTTTGTAATAAAATTAATAACAATAAAAATAACAGAAGTAAAAAGAAAGAAATAGAATATGAAAGAGTAATTACTTAGGTAACTTATAGTAGGTAATGTATTTCTGTCCAAATCTTTTGTAATATTAATTCATACTGCAAAAGTCAAACAAGTTAAACTACTTGTAAATATGTTTGACTCACCGTTAACAAGTAAATAAGAACAAGAAAAAATCAAATGTTGTTTTACATTCAGAGCAAACTTATTTCCTATGGGTTCCAGAACGACATATGCTTTCGTACAAAAACTACGCATTTCTTAGATGAGAAATGTCTGTTTCTAATTTTTACAAGTTTATCTTACACTCGATTTCAAGCCCTTATCACCGCTTATCACCTTTCATCATTGTTGACTACTTGAAGTGTTGCCGGGAGTTTTTGGCAGGTGTAACTGGTGCATTGCTCTCGTAAATCCTCATCCTGCGGATTGGAGGAGGTCTCCGAGTACCGGATCCCCTCGGGATGTAGCATAAGCCGGAGGGAACACGGTTGAAAGAGTTGATACCAGATTTTATGTCTGCAGTCATAATGGAGACTGCTGTTTACCATGACGGTAGAGAGTTCGGTTAGCTCACACCTCGCTCCTGGGGAAAGCCTCATCGCTTTGTAGGGATGGTGCTACAAACCTTGTCACAGTGTCAAATTGCTTTAACGTATAACAGTCTCGTATTTTCCATAGTCTATAAGGTCAGCACAGGGAACCAACAGATCTGTGGTTGGAGCCTGGCCATGGCATTCAATTTTTTAAGTCTGAATCAGTTTTTAGAACTCTAAAGCTAGCAGAAACACTGACCCGCTTAAATTGTTTTATCAAACTATTATGTATTTTAAATGGGAAGAGTTCTGGATTCCAGCTAATCAGATGCCGCATCACACTCAGCGTTGCCAGCTTGTTACCTCACTCCTTTTATATTCCCCCCCCCCCCTCTCTCTCTCTCTCTCTCTCTCTCTCTCGCACACTCATACAACATGCAGATCTCCTTGGTGCAGACGTAAGGGTAAGCAAATTATATTTTACAAACTTTTACAATGATGCAATTGCCAAAATCAAAATTGGAAAAAGCATTTTCTCAAATTTCGTATATTTTAAATACTATAACTATAATTATAGTTTATGAATTACCTGTTTTTCTAATCCAATGGAACTGCCAATGGCTCAACCATATCGCTGCCAATGTCACTTCCGTCAAGAGACAATTCGTCATTCTCACTGTCTTCATCGTCTGAGACTTGCAAATTTATCATTATAGGTTCCAAGATCTCGTCACGTGCTATTTCTTTCTTAAAATCGTCTTCTTGAAGGTTTTCTGCATGCCTCACGCAGTTTTCCCAGTCCTTTTGTGTTACCTTGTCAATTTCTTCGTGAACAAGTCGTTTAACGTCCGTCAGTTTAAAAGTATTATTTCTGTTGGCAACCCCCCTTTTTATTTGAGCCCACACTTACTAAACTGGATTATATTAGCAGTGGTAAGGTGGGAGGCGTATTACCTCGTGTCCTATTTCAATTGCAAGATGATCCAGCCGATACACTTTTTCCGTGTTTTTAAACGGAAGTACTCTTTGAATAACTCATTTTATTTTCTGTTTCCGAAATTTTTGAAGAACGTGTACACCTTAAAAATAATACTTTGAGCCTGACTTCGCAATACCTGCCTTTTTGACTCGCCACTAAATTCACCACAAGAAGCCATTGCACTATTTAACTCTTACTCTACTGCTGTGTAAAGAACAACTGAATGATATTGATCTGAACTCTCCAGAGTAAATAAACACTTATTATACAGCATTCATTCATAAATATAAGCACATAGCATTCCACAGGCTAACAGGAAATGAAGTGTTCGCTCTTTCTCTTGACTTATTCGCAGTAATTCTTTTATCACGTCATGTCAGTACTTTAAATTTCAGTTCTGAGTAATTAAAAGTATATGTACATACATACACACCAACCACTTTGAACTCTCTAGAGTAAATAGAGATTACGAAAACAAATATATAATTTGACCAGATACGTTCTGCCAGGGCAGCAGAAAATTTGTTTCCTCTCGCTCGAATTGGATTATTTAAAGTAATTCTTTTATCACGTCATGTCAAACATTTAGTTTCCGTTCTGAGTAATTACAAATATACGTACACGCATACATGCCAACCAATAATGATATTCATGCAGTGCTTACGTCGCAATTTATTGTTATAATACAGGTAATAGTAGTTTATTTATTTGTATTAGAAAAACTATTTGAGCTAAAAATATGGGGTTTTCATGGTTATGTTAGATACATTACTCTCTACCTTCCACATGGATCAGTTTTGGCAAAATCTGAATTTTTGTCTTAGCGCGAATAGTATTTCATATAGATTGATTAGGTTGGGGCTCCTCACACAGCACTTAGCGGGAATGCAATACGACAACACCGCAGGACCCCGATTGGTTGCTCACCTAGTAGCGCTCAAGGACAAACACCTTCCAATTTGAAACACATAATGGAGGGAAGTGATATTTCTTAGTTATATGTTCGTTACTGTCTATTTTTTTAGGACAATGTGATTTATACATGCATACAACATTTGATAACTTCGCCATTCTAAAGAATTAGAATGAAAGAGTTAGAAACCATTTAGCCCAGTTTGACACACATTTCAATTAAGGTTAATACATTTCATCTTTTGTATTTTCGTTATCACCAATTTCTATAAAACGTTTCGAGTTTATAGCGAATCTAATCTGGAATTGACGAGTTCATTTGCAGTATGTCTGGGACCTTTGATTAATTCCCTATACAGAAAGCAACATCTAAAATAAAGGTGCGCACCTCGAAGTTACAACTCGTTCAACTTAACATTTTTCAAACTTTGCCACACAGGACGAAGCATAAGTGTAAATACTTTACTGCGAATTAAACCATTTGTCGCCGTGTTTTATTGCAGTTTTGCCTTTTCTTGTCTGCTCTCCAGAGGTTGTACACCCAGCTATAATATTGGATGAGGAATTATTTTTGACCTTGTCTGTGACGGTCTAGTGTGGGTCAATGGCAGCGTCTACGACCTTGCACGTTATTTTCTTGTATCCAGTGGGTACTGCATCCTTTGTCGGCACTTCTGAATAATTAGCGCATAAAATGTTGTTGTGAGTACTACATTTGCTTTATCATTGTCGTTTGTTGAGGGAAATCGGTTTAGGTCCAGACTAGTACTTAAAAGCAAATGTCACAAGATCGTCCTGCACTTATATATAATAGGATCGTAAAACTTCATACAAGTACTTAGCAGATTTTCCTGATAATATCGGTTTAATTGTGATAAATAAAAGCATTTTAAACCGCTATGCAGGTCAGGAAATGTACTAATTAAGAAATATGTTTTGTTCTAAAACTGTTGCTTTATTCAATTTGTGTTCCTTGTTCCTTACTATGTAATTAAGAAGGGAAAAGATCGTGGGTTGACCCTTTACTCATTTATAGTAATGCAGCAGTGTTTCCTCGCAATTACTATGCTTTCCAGTGCTAGAAACTCACCGTCTAGCAAGTTTCTTTAGTTCTGACATTTTAATTTACTTATATGCAACTTATAGGGACGCCGGGGTAGCGCAGTGGTTTCGTTTGCGGCTCACGTGCTAACGGTACGGACTTCGATTCACGGTTCTGGGGTTGGAGATTTTAAGTCGGCTACGGAGTTGGAGTCCCGGTATGAGCTGTAGGTCCTCTCGTCTCACCGTCAACTTCACTATTTGAGGTAATGGATAGCGCCCTCTGGGTGCCTCCACCTGAGAAATGGGTCCAGACATCACGTAGTGGGACGAGATTACTCCGAAGGCCAAGTTTGCCATGTGGTGCAATCAACCACATGCAATTTATTAGATTAATAAACTGTACTCTTGCCATTGCAGTGTGGGCTGATCCCTTAGACACGTGTTAAAATTGTCCATATGAAAACATCTGTCCTCGTTAAGTTAAATAATTTGAAGTTAAGCAAGATTTGGTTGCATGTACAAAATGTAATAAGTTCACACATCGCCAGTCATTGAAGTCCAGTGATACGATGATTTATAGATGCCTCATAACTAAGATTCGGAAGTTGGGGCTATGAGTGCTTTGTTCGTATTCAGTATCAACAAACCCTCCTACCACAGAAGTACCATATGACAAAGCGTGAAGGCGTAGAGACTTTAACTGACGAGTACTGCATTCGCTTGTTATCTTGTTTATTAGCAGAGCGAAGTAAGTAGTAATCTGGCGTACAGTTACCGACGAAACACAAATAAAGTATTTGGGAGCTGTTGTAGTCATTTATTTACTATAAGCAAATAAGAATATCATTAGAGACGCCGTTTTTTCTTGGCATAAAGAGATTTTGATTCCCTCTTCTTTCTCCTGTCACAACATTCAATCACGTTATATATGATTCGTCGAGCCTGCCGATGTATGATGACACGTTACTTTCCGAAGACATGATTGTAACTGAACAGACTGTACACACACTGACTGTGTATGTGCGATAGGCTTGCGTAAACAACTTTCTTTTTTCACATATTTTCCGATACGCTTCCACGCTTTGCCACGTAGTACTGTCATTGAGTACACATTCTGTTAGCACTGCTACAGCCCAAGTGCACGCCGGGTCTAATCTCTGGGGCTTACTCATGAGTTATAACTAGGGCCGGATTGAGACTTACTTAAAAGCTTTAAAATATTCATTTTAGATTTGATAATAACCCTAAAAATGTGTCCTAAAACTGAAAAATATGTTAAAGAACTAGATCAAAAGTTAAGAAAATATCTAGGTTATAGAATAAATGTCAACTGTGCTTATTTGAAGAGCAGAGTATTACTATTAGCAACATTTGTGGCGCTGAATTTCTCCAGGTTAATCAGCCACACGTTCGGTCGAAATATGTAGCGTTATTTCTTCGCTACAAGCACAATCCTTTCCCACGTCGTCAGTTTGTGCGGCTCAGTTTCTTCAGGTCACTAATTGTATCTTCTGAATTTAATTTGATTAAATAAGAGTCATGAGATCTTATTTTCAGGGGTGGATTTTTAGTGACAGAAATAAAATTTTATATGACTCCGATTTCGTTATATATTATTTAATTGTATAATCTGGATTACAATTTACTGGAACTTTCTTTCTTAATCAATCACTGTAGGTTACCTCCAACACATCGATAAAGCCTTATTTTCAATTATAATATAATTTCTGTTAATTACTTAAAATTCTTCACGTTTGTATGTCCACTCATTACTATTACGAATACCGAATAACTCTTTATTAATTTCCCGTTACGAAACTTTCATATTCACCGCGACATTTTTCCATCGTCATGAAACAAGATTAAAAGAACATATATCTATCTGAAGATTATTGATTTTACGTAACTATCGTTACTCCTCTATTAATTTTGTGATTGGCCGATGTAATGCTACGTCACCGCGTTACGTAATACAATTATACTACGGCCAATCACAAAATTACACAAATATTGTTTATATTTTCATTACATGGCCCACTAAGTCATATCAGAAAACAATATTCATATAAAAAGTTCTAACTAAAACATATCGTTACACATTTTAAGTTTATTTTTATATTCGCCTTGCCGAGGTTTGGATAGCTATCGTTAAAAAGACACTTTTTCCTACAGCTGCTGTTTTGGAACTTGAGGTAGTGTAAAGTTATTTCTCAAGAGACTGTATTTCTTTGACTGACTTTCTTATTAAGTTCTGCTTTGTTTACTGACTGAACCAAGAAATCATATGTGTAAGACATAAAGATTAAGTCGACTTCAAAATGATCTGTATAATGTACGATAGCTTTAAGCCTGCTATCCCAGCATGTGACAATCGGTGTAGAAGGCAATGGAAGATTCGGATTAATATTTTTGAAAGTTTTAATCCATGATGGGTTTTAAGGGACACTTTTTTTCTCGTTGGAGACTAACTGGTTCACATTAGAATAAAAGTTTCAGATTGCTTCACACAATCTATGCAGAACATGAATGATGCAAGTTACATGAATCATTTTCGGGAAAGTTACAGTTTGATCTTGGACATTGTCATAAGCAATTGTCATAAGCATTGCATAAGCAATACATTGTCATACTTAACATTATTTGGCAATAAGTTTTCCAACAATCTTATTAATTTTTCAGTTATATGAAGTGTAAAATTAGATAAGAATAAAAAACAGGCTGTTCACAGAAAGTTTAGGATACTCGTATATGTTTTATTTTTTGGATGAATATCCGAAACGTAGAATATTCAAATTCCATTCCTTAGTTCGTTTATGGGAGGAAGGACAAAGAAAAGGTTTCCATTTATACTTAAACGTATGATAGCCCAATTCGTCACTCTCCGCAGTTATTTTCTGATAAAAAAGTGCTAGCGAGGCTCATTCCAACACTTACGAAAAAGTTGACGATAACTGTGTTCTGGGATTTTCAGGAACGTTGGTAGAGACCATAGAGTCATAACCTAAATTCTCCCTTTATGTACATTACACTGTCAACTTTTGTCAAAATTTGTAATAATAGTGTCTTCAATGGAATTAAAGTTCTTGGAAGACCGTTCCATTTGATTTCACTTGAATTTTAGTCTCTTTTTAATCATCTTCTTCACTCACCCACTTAAATAAGTAAATGCATGGCATCACTACACTAATGGTCAGTAAAAGTCTTTCCGCAAAATGAGAGTGAGCAAAATAAATATTTCACTGAAAGATTTGCTGACATCGAAGTCTCGCCAGCAATATAACAAGGATTACACTGTACGAGGGTCGACTAAGTCCCCGGCTTCACACGAGATGGTGCCACTGGATCAGTTTGAGGGTAGCATTATATAGTTTAACTCCAGACTAGTTTGTATCCATAGCTACAGATCAATGGCTTGTTTAGTTTTTGAATGACAGTATTTAAACTAGACAAGTGTAGCGATTTCATGAAAATTGATGATTTGTAAAAACGAGCAAAGATCAAATACTTCTATTTGAAAGGCTTAACGTCTAAAGAACTCAAGTAGGAAATGGACAGTACATTGAAAGACTCTGTCTCTCCATATACAATGGGTTATAGTGTTTAAAATGGGACTACGATCACTGGTGATCAGAATCGCTTTGGACGCCCTGTGGAAAACACAACTCTAAGAGATCATTGACGAAATTCCTCGTTTAGTACTGGAAGACCGCAGATTAAAGTTGTTTGAGATAGCAGAGGCTGTAAACGTATCAAAAAACGTGCGGGTAATATTTAAAGTAATATTTGGGGCTTTCACAAGATCTGTACAAGGTAGGTGCTGCGTTTGTTCACACCTAATCAAAAGTTGCAAAGAAAATCTCTTTCCATTAAGAATTTTGAGCTCTACCGTGAAAGTCCCAGTGAATTTTTAAGAGGATTTATTGCCATGAATCATGAATATTGCCATGAATAATTGCCATGGATAGATCAGTACACTCCAGAAAGTAAATCACAGTCAAAACAACCCGCCTCGGTAGTGTAGATGGCAGCATGTCTGCCCCACGTGAGTTCGAATCTCGGTCAGGGTGAGTTACCTGGATAGGGTTTTTGTCCCGGGGTTTTCCCTTATCCTGAAAGACGAATGTCGGGTGACTCTAAGCTCCATGGACCCCGGACTCATTTGAGCATCATTTCACCCATTCCATTCATCGTCCGATATGACTTAACGTTGGAGGACGTAAAATTACAACAACAACAACAAAATCAAAACAGTTGATTGCGCCAGGTGCCTCAACTCCAAAATAAGCATGGTCAATTTTGTCAGCTAACAAGATTATGGCGAGTGTTTTCTGGAATGCACAGCCAATTATTTTTACTGATTACTTGGACATGGATTAAAGTATCACTGATGACTACTACGCACACTTACTGCAGCGTTTGAGTGATGAGATGAAAAGAGAAAGACCTCATTTAGCAAAGAAAAACTTTTGTTTCTTCGCGATAATGCTCCGGCCCATTGTTCAATCATTGCAATGAGAAAATGTGCGAATTAAAGTGCGAATTGCTTGGACATTCACCCTATTTGCCAGATCTAGCACCCAGTGACTGCCACCTGTTCCCGAGCCTCAAAAAAAAGATTTCACAGCCACGTGGAGGTCACTGATAAGGTAAACAGCTATTTTGAGGAACATGAGTACTACAGAGATGGTTTAATTAAATTATAACACCGATATGACAAATGTAGGTATTAGCCTTTCTGGAGATTATGTTGAGAAACAAAGAAAAATTGTTTAAATGTGTTTATTTATTTTTTTATTTATTTATTATGAGGCACGGGACTTACCAGCCTACCCTGGTATTCAAAGACTGGAGAAAATAAATTGCCTGTATGTAATTTCAAGGTTGAAACGTGTAATTAATTCTATTTTTAAGTACCCAAGTGATTTTTTCCCTGGTAGGTACGTTCATAAAATCACTCTGAATACGATCTAGACCTTTCGAAGGTTCCTTAATTCTTGTTCATACCAGCTACAAAAAGTACCCGGATGTTGCACAAAATCTTCTACTCCCTCGTCCTCTCCGTGGTTTAGGGTTAACTTGCTAGCCTCTGCTTTCCGAGGTCACGAGTTCTAATCCGGCAGATTTCGGGCGTAAAACTCCTTATCACGGCTTTCAGTGGAAGAGAAGTAAAGCTGGCTGTGCCGTGTCGTACTTACGGCACACAAAAGAGCCTCAAGCCTAAAAAGAGCCATCCGAGCAAAATTAAGTGGTCTTTCAGGTCCAATATAATGCCGATGACCACAACAGTAAAAGAGCGACTCAATTGCAATATTCATATGCCTTGCATTTCCCCCGCCAGAGGCTAAGGTTTGTTAATATTCTCGCTCCGCTGACATAAATATCTCCAGTTACCCTGGTGCGGAATCTATGGTTTTCGAGATTTCTTAGGAAATTCTTGATCCTCGCGGATTACCTCGAAGCTCCAGTCGGTGCCTGAGAAGTTCTTAGTTTTTAGTTTCGGGTAGAATTCTGTCGAAATAGATTCAATACTCACATATATAATACAGGATGTCTCTAAAGTCACTATCTATTTCAATGAAGGAAGACAGTGAATGAAAAATCAATATTATTTTGAAGTGTTACACATATTCTACTTCCCTTCTACATGACCTACATCTACCTCAAAACACATGCACCATCTTTCAGTAGTGCAACGAAATGTAGAGTGTAACATGCCAACCGTAATTCGAAAAAAGTCTAAAGGAGTAAGGTCCGTTGAACGGGAAGCCCACAGCCGAGGTGAACCTCTGCCTATCCATCTCCCTGGAAAGGTTCTGTTCAGGTAATCACGGACGATGTTTGCAAAATGTGGAGGCGCACCATCTTATTGAAACACAACTGTATCCAGTATGCCATCCTCATGAAGCTGCGGTTCAAGTAACAGTTCTAACATGTTGTGGTAGACGTTACCTGTTATTGACTTTTCGACAAAGATAATTGGGCCATACAGTTTTGCGTTTGTCAAACCCAACCAAACATTGATATTCGGTGTATCATGTTCCCACTCCGATACCTCATGTGGTTCTTCATATGCGCATATTCGGCTGTCGTGTCTGTGCACTTTCCCACAGACGTGGAAAGTGGCTCCATCGGAGAATAAAATGTTGTCCATTAAATTCTCATTCTCTACACATTCCAGGAGGTCATAACACATTGCCCGACGACAGGCGAAATCCTCGTCCTCAAGATGGTGCAGAACTTGAATGTGTGTGTGTGTGTGTGTGTGTGTGTGTGTGTGTGTGTGTGTGTAGTGTTTAACGCCCGCTTTTACTACATACGGCACCGCAGGCGGTGACACTGATGAAACATGAGATGAAGATGGAGCACCGGTGGAATGAGATGGCGGGGGAAACCGGAGGTCCCGGAGAAAACCCGCCCCAGCGCCGTGTTGTCTATCACAAATCTCACTTTGCTGTCGCCTGGGATCGAACCCGGGCCGCCTTGGTGAGAGCCAAGCGGTCTAACCACTGAGCCACGGCGTGGCCCAGAACTTAAATGTGATACGGACGTTTTCGTGGAGTGAAACGTAGAATTTTCCACACTGTGTTGCGAGGAACATTCAATTCCCTACTGAGGCGTCGAATTGATGCCTTCGGAGTGCTATAACTGGCAATTTGAACCTGCTTCACTGTTTCTGCCAAGAAGTGTGGTCGTCCAGGACGTGTCTCATCACGCACACTGCCGGTATGCTTAAATTTGTTCACAAGCAGACGAATGTGTGCCCTTGATGGGGCTGGTTTGTGGAATTTACGGGTAAATTCCGCTCTGGCGTCTTCATATGATAATCCGCGTATCCGTGCACAAACAATGGCAACCTGTTCCTCTGTGCTAAACATCTTGCACTAAGATACCAGTATCTGAAAAGAAAAGAAACAAAATATCGCGTTTTCATTGAAACGGATAGTAACTTTAGAGACACCTGTATATTGAATTCTTTTCAATTTTGAAACAAAATTGATTTTCCTTCGTTCCCTTTTATCTTAAAATTACATTATTTTACAACCTACTTATAAAATTAGTTGTATCTGTACAATGGAAATACCAGACCAAATTACTTTGAATTAATACAGAGTTTAAACAAGTAACTTTTTCTGTAGTTACATAACAAAAACGCCCGCCTCGGTGGAGTAGATGGTAGCGTGTCTGCCTCACGATCAAGAGGTTCCGAGTTCGAATCTCGGTCAGGCTGAGTTACCTGGATAAGATTTTTCCCAGGTTTTTACCTTATCCTGAAAGATGAATGTCGGGTAGCTCTAAGCTCTATGGACTCTGGGCTCATTTGAGCATCATTTCACCCATTCCATTCATTGTTCGATATGACTTAATTTACGTTGGAGGACGTAAATTTACGTTATTATTACGTTATTATTTATACCGTATTAACACTTCAAAAGAAGTAATATCAAGTGAAGTTAATAAATATAAAGGTAAAGACAGATAAGTTCTGTCCTGCAATGCTTTTTCCTCCTTAATTTCCTAAGCTTGTGATGGTTATTTCATATTTTTTCAAGCATTTGGGAATTTGTTCTGGATCGTTCTGGAAAGGGTGATTTGTATAAAATAAAATGTGAAACTGGGTAGGCCACAGTCGATACTACTTACATAATAGTGTTCCTATTGGTTATTACAATAATACAATTACGTATGTTGTGATGTGGACCAATAGGGCAGAAGTAATTTAGATGCTCTAGAAACATCGTGCACAGAGAATCCAGAATATTCCTTTAGTGTGGCGTCATTCTGCACAAGATCACCGTCGGAGTAGTGGTCCCCCCCCCCCCCCCCCCGCTCTGCAAGTCTGCAGAACGATGCAAAAATAATCATTTTATGAACGGACAGAATCTACTAAATTTAAAATTTTAATAGAGTATATTAATGATTTTGCGGAATAAATTCCAACCTTTTTACAGGACAGGAATTGTTATTTTCAATCACACCAGCATAAAATAGTTTTCACTGCGATACCACGTTTAGAGATAAGACTCATTGGTCCAGAGCACCGAGGCATACATCTACAAGGATTCTACCAGATCGTCACCAAAGGTGAGAAACTAATTAGCATCTTCCATCGCGCCTTGTGCGTAAATTATTCTGTTGCAAGCTCTTGTGGTATTAGCTCCAATAGTAATTATATATAATATTTTATGCATCAGTTAAATAACCCAGTTAAAGCCTATTTGATTTCTAATGTCCACTAGATAATCGATAAGTAGAAAAACTTGTAATATAACTTTAGATGAAGCAGCGGCTTAAAATGTTATGCGTGCTTTAAACTATGAAAGAAGAAATTGAAGAAGGCCGAAGTTCTTTAAAAGAATACAAAATAAATTCGAAGTTTAATCAGATATTTTTGTGCATTCTGTAATCTTGTGGATGTATCCTATGTATAAGACCCAAACTTCAATCGGTAAGTACTTGCAGAACAATCGGTAGCAATATTACACGTACATTCCTCCACGTTTGGTATGGAATTCGAATATAACGGGTTTTCCTGGCATTCCAGCCACTTTTCAGTATCCATATCGGATAACAGTTTTAGCTATAGAGGTTGTTAAGCTTACTGAGAAAAACATCTTCCACTTTTATAATCCAGCCTTTTTGTCGTTGTTTTCTTAGCCATATTAGTAAACAGAGGTCCTATTCTACTCTAAGTGATTTTGGTTCGTGTGCCGGCGGCGTGGCTTTCAAAGCGGCCATAATGTCGGATAAGTTTGACAGAAAATGGCTCCCGGAATGTCGCGTAGTTGACCTTAGGCTCGTCACGTTTCCACATATTATTGAGGAAGAGAATGTCACCAGCTGAGATCAGTTTCACTCAAAATACACGTGATGGCTACACAGGGTACTGACATCGAGCGTTTCTAAAATATTATTTCTTACTGTAGAGGTCACTTCATGCCAAAGCCACCTACGAATTGCTTTCAAGATGGTAGTGATTGCCTAATAAGGAACCGTCTCACGTAGACAAAGAAATAAAACAGTGTTAGATCCAAATGTAGGATGTCTGGCCATATGAAGAACCGAATTGCCTTTTTTTTATTTCAGAAATCCCTTAATGATCAAATTCAGTTATTGCTATATTAAAATACTTGATGTATACCTACCTTCAGCATTTAATACAGGAAGCTATTGTAAAAAACTTCACTGAGCTCCCTGCATTACTTGAAATCTGTATTCATTGAATAGTACCCACTTACATCTGCTTCCATTACTGAAGGGTAGATTCGAGCAACCTGAAACATACCACAAGTACAGTAATGCAATATAAAATGTTAAAATACGCAGACAGTAATTGATACAAAAGGTCTCTTAAATTTGAGATATACAACATACATAGGAAGATATTTATTTCACCCAGAGGGATGGCTTAGGCAGTTTCGTCTGCAACCCACATTAGGGAGGTCCGGGTTCGATTCCCATGACCAGCCTATCTGACACATGTTTTTTTTTTGGGGGGGGCGGGAGATTTACCGGGACACAAGGTAAGTTAGTTATATTTCCTGTCCCTCCATTTCATTTCCATTAATAATTCATACCATCTCTCATCTGGTGGTCTCTTTCGGGGTAGAAGTGTGGACAAGTGTCTCGGCGCTGCAAGGCAGGATGATATGCTCCTGGTATTCACTTCCTCCTTCGGTAGGACGGTTTTCGGTCTCCGGGTCGACCTCTGGGCCATTTCCAGACCAGGCCGGGTAGCATGCCGGTTTTGCTGGCCTGCAGGGGAGTTTCCAAATGGTAAAGTGTACTAACCCTGCTCCTTAGGACTTTCGCTGTCTCCTCTCGCCTCATCCTTCCTCCCAGAGATGTCGTCACACTTGGGGTATAGGTACAATATATCAAGACTGGCCGCAGTGCCGAATCCTCTCTGTACCTTATCCAACCCAATCCAAACCAATTATTTATCTCTGTATAGCTAATTATTATGACCTATTTTCCCAACTACACTCGCCGGTTGTAAGGAAACTTTTATTCGTTTCTCTACATCAAAGTACACCTATATACTCTTCCATAGCTGTACATATGTGCTATGGTTTTTTCCTATAAAATAAGAGAAACAAATGATCATGTTACAAGAACTGCTTAAAGCCTTACATTTCCAGTAGCTAAATTAAGATTTGAACGTTTATGATTTTTTATAATTTACGTTCTCCAATGTTAAGTCATATCGGACGATGAACAAATTGGGTGAAATGATGCTCAAACGAGCACAAGGTTCACAGAACTTAGAACTAGCCGATATTCATATTTCAGAATAAGTGAAAACCCGGGAAGACACCTTAATTCACCCTAACTGGGATTTGAACTCGGGATCTCTTGAACTTGAGGCAGATACACATCTACGCTACAAATCGGCCAACTTCTCGGATTAATTCTATAGAGGAAGGAAGAATGGTTCACATTTGTGTTTCGAACGTTTCATGGCTGAATCAGTACACTGTCACTTTGGTGACAGCGCCATCCAGTTCCAAAAATCCCGTTCGAAATATTCTCCTTATCTATATATTTTTACTTTGTTTTAGCAAGTATATAGTAAGGAATCCACCGTGGTATTTCAGTTCAATAACTTCCGAGGCTGTCAATCAAAATTTTAAAAAAATCCTCCCACCATACCTTTACATAAAACATTCATTCCGGATGATTTTTGCATAACTGGTTATAAAATATAGTCCAAATTGTAGTAAACCAAAAATGTAGATGTTAAAGCACACAGTGTATGTTAAATACATTTTGTTTCGTTTTTATGGAGCGGAACATTTCAGATATATTCATTATTATTTGTTAGGAGTCTCCAATATTTATATTTTTCTCAAATGAGAAGTCATAATTGACCATTTTACCAGGACATGGAATGAAACTTCAAAGTCAACACACAGCGACCAGATCTTTAAATGTTTAACTATCACTTAAACCCTACACTATTTCCATATTCCCTTGCACCTACAAGAAAATTGGCTATAATTCCTGTATATGTTCATCTAGATTAACAGGCATAAGTAGAGGAATAAGCATCATTTGCATAAATAATTTATATAAGAGTAGAAATAACCATATGACCACAACTCATCCATTTCTTTTTTATTTGTGGCGGAGCAAAAGACAATTATGCGTAAAGAACTGGGAATTTTAATATAACAAAATAAAAGAGAATAAGAAATTGGCATAAACACATTTGCTGAATGATAACTTATAGGAATGAATTATGAATCTACAGGACATCCAATTAAAAATAGCACCTAATTTATATATGGAAATAAAATCAGATCAATACAATTCTAGTCCAATGAAGCTGCTACGCAGACAATGATAGTTCTGGTTGTGTCTACCAAATAATTTAAAAAAACTGAGTTTCAAAAATGTTTCCTAAATTGTCATGTTATTAAGTTTTGGATTAGTTCGTTGATCACAACAATTCTAGATTAAAATTTCTTTGTATTATGTCAAAAATGACAATAACAATTTAAATGATAACTAGATTTACACATTAGAGCAAGAATACGATATTCCGGACAGTTTTCAGTAAATGCATTTTCATATTCAGGAAATGCCTGCCTTCACAGCGGAGCTTGTCTGTCTCACGTTCAAGAGGTTCCGTGTGAGAATTTCGGATGAATGTCTGGTATAATTCTAAGCTCTATGATCCCTGGGATCATCTGAGCATCAGTTCACCCATTTCATTCATTCATCGTCTAATATCATCTAACAGCTTAAAACGATGTTAACTTCAAAATGAAGTTCAGGAAAATGAACACAGTTCAGTTCAAAATATTCTAAGTGACGAGGTAATACTTTGTGATGGGGCGTTTGCAGTGTGTCTACGGAGGCTTGGCAGTAGACAAAAGTACAATGAGTTGGCCGAGTCGTCTGTCATCATCACAACAAGGTCGATATATACTCCTTCATGATGAAAGACCAACTCTGAAGTGCAAAGTGTTACTCTAAGGAAATTGAAGCAACGACTTCAGCGTGTTCGCAGTCACAAAAATGCAAATGAACTCCTTCTGCATGATAATGCAAAGCTTCATACATACGCATTCGAGACGAGCTCACAAAACTTCAGTGGACTGTTCTTCCTCATCCATCTTACAGCCCGGATCTGGCACCTTCTTACTTCCACTTTTTTGGCCCAATGAATGATGCACTCCGCGGGAAGCACTGCGTGGATGAAATGGAAGTTACTGATACAGCAAGATGTTAGCTCCGACATAGACCATTAGAGTTGTACCGTGAAGGCAAGCAGGTTCTCACATCAAGGAAGCGTAAGGCCTTAGTACGGAGATTATGTTGAAAAATACGGTTTTGTAGCCAAAACATTGAAGAATAACATGCTGTATTTGAATCTTCAATAAATCCAACCTGCTTTAAGAAAAACAAAATGTGACTCACTACTTATCGAAAGCCCCTAGTACATTTTTTAATGCTATATACTGATGCACTTTCTCTGGAACCGAAAACTATAACTCCATAACTTACAGTAACTTTACTAATGATGTAATGCATTGTGGAGTGTAAGACATCTTGACCGGGGCTCTAAATGTACAAGAGTCCTATGCTGGAACAATCTTAGCCACTCCTGGACAGGCAACAATTATATCATGTGATGTTACAAAGCAGTGACAGTACATTTGCTTACAAAGGCTACAACCTACAAAAGGTTTTAACAACTTTTGCTAACATGCTGAGTCAGCAAAGCAAGCTGTTAATAGAGCCATAATAATGTAAGCAAGCATTGTTATTTATAAAAGACGTTTGAATTGGAATGTGCAACCAGCCTGTCCGGGTCCCCGTGATAGAGAGATTTCCCATCACCGGAAGAGTAGCGGGCAGTTGGCAGACGTGCGGATTCTATGCTAATTCCATGTGATGGATGTGGCAGGACCTATGCCAGTCCTCTCGCAGTCCTGTTCAACTCTTAATTTGTCATCATTACAATAGGACGTTTGATGAGACAACTTACAGTTGAACAATGAATACGGTTCCAGTTTCATAAAGCATTATTCGCTTTCTGTTGGTGCGGTAAATCCTTCAACTTGTTTGTACAAACATTCTATTTGAACTTGGTTTTTAATGGATAATTATTCTTGTTGTTACCGAGAGCAACAGGGAGAGAGAGAGAGCAATGTAAAACTTCAGAGTTAAATTTATTTACACTTTGTTTGAAGGTAATTGTATATAAATATATAAATCCATGACAATTTAAAAGCCTGAAGATAATTCTAAAAGATAATCTGGTTCTTAAAAGTAATATAAAGTACAGTATTACAGAAGGTTTGTTCCTGGTTCTTTGGTTTGCCTATCGTCCGGTGGAGTTCCTGTTCAATTGGGATAGAACTGGATGATAATATTAAACTTTTTAAAGAAAATAGCCGCACCCCAAACTATTTTACATGGAAACCTTTTAAGTTAACTTTACGATGAGCTTGAAGAAGACGACGAAGACTTGAAATTTTAAACACAGCTCGAAACTGAATGAAAATGCAATGCTAACTCACTTTCAAGAGAATTCCTCAATCTAAAACCAGCCTTTACACGAAAATCAACCTTCCGATGAGCTAGAAACTTGAAATTCCAAACATAACTCATACATACAGATGATGGTACGGAGTGTAGACAGAAGCTGTCACACAACAGTTCATGTAATTTGCAAAGCAGTGCAATTGTTACGAGATGTGTCAATTATCTACCGTGTGTGGTTTATGTTTCGAGTTTTATATCCTACAAGTATTTTGACAGCTATTAAAATTTCGCTATCAAATGTGACAGTCCATATAGGTTTAGAAATCAGTGTAGGGTTGTGGGGCTGGGATATCTTCTTTCGTACTCTCTAGTTCGTTTTGGAAAATTGGTATAGCAACATTTTTTTTTATTATTTTTAGTTTAAATTTGACATGACCAGATACACTTGGAGCTTGAAGCTCTGATAGCACAATAGTAGCTATTGTTGTGCTGGTATTCTACATTAACATGGTATAGGTAACAATAATATTTCATACCTATATTTTCCAGGGCTTTCCATTTAGATAAAATTCCACAAGAATCAGGCAGACATTGTACACTGCACATTGTTTAACGTTCATGAATATCTAAGAACCATGATCCAGTTCATCTCATTATGCTCTTGAATTCTCCAAGGCATCTTGGAAATATTTTAGGAACTTACCTATCTGTATGAAGCAGCTGCATTTATCAGTAAATATGGCTCTACCGTAGCTTTACCATTTCTTTACCCCGGATAATTTCAGATGATGGGATGTAAAACAAAGCTATCAATCTCAACCAACAATATAGTTGTCTTCACGAAATTTCTATCACTACAATAGATACAGCAATCATATACATCGAAAATAGAACCATTCACTTGGTTTCCTTCGTGATACATTATGCCTAGAAGCACTCTTTTCTCGCATAAACTAAAAAAGCGACAGGCACGATATTGAAGCTATTTGACAATATCTTTCCGAATTGTATGATATTGGTCAATAAATCAATATTATTGTTTTAGCGAATTTTAGCTATAAGAACAAAATGAAGCAAAATACTCTTATTTTGCGAAATTCCAGCATCTTAAGTATAAAATTTAGTTTTCACCTTATCTTAAACTTATTCCTGTGAACTATTAAAGATTACAATTAATAATCAAATAAAATTCTCAGTTCCACAAATAGTGAAGTGATGGTTAAGGACAGTTTTCTGTTGCATTGCTCTTTTCATTCTGTTAGAGTTGCAAATGTCAAAATCCACCTCTAACGAGAGGACAGCTTAATATTCTTGGAAGCCGATCCTTCTGTCATTAGTGAATTACAATGGCTAGTCAAGGACAGAATAATAGTCTTGTAAATCGAACCCTTTTATTCCCTGACCAGAGTGAGAGATTAAGGGTTAGTAAGAAACGTTGGGAAGACGACAAGTATAAAAGAATATGAAATTTCGAACTCCAAATAGTTTACAATTTTCTCCCCTCCGGGTTTCATTATTTACTTTTAAATAAGGATCCCCAAGAGCGTGTATTTGGTTGCAAAGTTGGATCGGATAGCAAATGTTACAGTGCATAGCAGAGCGAAAAGCATTCTACCACTGAAAAAATTATTCAACAGAGCGGAAAAGTTTGCTAATGAGAGTATATAGGTATGTGTCGGAAAGAAACATTTTGTTGTACAAGTTCTGTGATGTTCGAATAGAATGGGAGGAAAAAGACACTATATCAAATCATTGTTTTAAAAATAAGTAACATTTGTAATGTAAATCAAACACAATAGCTGCGAAGCGCCAGTCTTCCATAGACGTTTCAATAGACAACAAGAAGAAGGCTAAAACTGAATGTGTAATGCACACTACAGCGATGCTACTGAAAGTCAACATTCCAGTGGAAAAAATAGACGGTCTTGCAGTACGCCAGTGGCTTCAAAAATACGTCCCAGGTAAGAACAAAACACTACTATACCGATTATACGCCTATGTAGGTTCTATGGTAGGACCGTTTATAGAAGTTTGCTTGTGTTGGACTGTTACGACTCCACTTTAAATTTCTTTTTTAAAAGTTTGCTTTATTACTAGGATCGGGTGACCTTCTTAGAGCCAACCAACTAAGAAGAGAGTACGTCCCTCCTTGCGCAGATGAAATCCAAGCAAATATTAAACAATCTTTGAAAGGAAAATGAGATTTGGCAGGCCAAATGGAAACTGTGAGGAAACTGTATCAGCAGGCCGCTGTGTGTTCGCAATATTAGTCAAAATTCCAGACGCAGTATTTCAACAAGACAGTTTCTGGTTAGGTTGTGTGTTTTTAGATTCCGCAAACAGTAAGGCGTGTTCTCAAGCAATCCTGAGTACTATATATACTGGAGGTATGGAGCACACCAGAGATAGAAACACAATTAGACCAGATGTATGGATTGTTTTGCAAAGAACTACTAGGGCTGCCAAAATCGGCACCAAGAGAGGTGGCGTTACTAGAGCTAGGTAATACAAAAAGGAGGGGAATAATAATAGAGAGAATATTGAAATTCTGGTATAAGTGTATTAAAGGGCAAAAAGGGGAATTATTGAATCTGTGCATGAAGCAACAGAAAAGCATTAAAATACAAATAGTTGGTGGTCGGAATTGGAAAGAGTGATATTAAAGATAGGCATGGGAGTTCTATGGAGAGCAGAGGAGACAAATTATAGCAGTTTTTGGAAGGAAGTGAGAACTAGACTACAAGACATAGAGAGGCAAGAGATATGGGAAAGCATAGAATAAAAGGAAGCTTTGAAATTGTATAAGCAATTAAAGACAGAATGGGGTAGGGAAAAATATATAGACCAATGTGACAAAACTGGAAGAGAAGGCATAGCATGGATGAGGGTAGGAATATTATACTTAAAAGGGTTGAGAAGTAATGAGGTAGGAATATGTGAATTTTGTGGAGATGAAGAAAGCACTGTTCATTACCTAATAGAATGTAAGGAGCTAACAAATTACAGGAGAAAAATATGGTATAAGAAATGGGACAGTGTAAGTAAAGAGATATTGGCGGTACGCAAGCTAACGTGGATGGGAGAAAAGAAAAATAGATGTATAGGAGATTTCTTATATAGGATAACAGAAAAATGGATTAGGATAAAAGAAGAAAATCAAGAAGAAATGGCATCAAGCTGCTCAGGAAAACCAAAGGCTAATAGTCAGCAAGTAAATCTTAAGGTCAGCAATTTCATGTATTTGTACAGGAGGTATAATACAGCATGTTCTATGTTAAATTTATTGTGCTGAATTTGTAATGGATACTGTACATATAAATAAATATCACAAAATATCACTATATATGCCTTTGAAATTGATCACGTAAAATGTAAAGTATGTTCAAAGTGATTCTGCTCTACATATGATAAAATGTGAATTATTGCAGGGAACTTTGGGAGAACATTTGATTCACATCACTTGCTGGGCCCGTATATTTAGTTTGTTTGGTAAAGTCTTGCAAAATAATTTGAGTGAACTTAATGCCGTTGTCTCAATGACGAAGAGCTGTCTCCACATGTCCAGGAAAATCAGACACGAGCATCATTCATATTGAGATGAAAATCATTTAAATGAGGTGATTCCATTGTATCCTAAGCCTGTGTAGTCTAGATAAAGAAGTTGGTTCAAAAACAGCTAAATATGTACATATGCATTTAGACTTTCTAAAATTTTTTTAAATAAACTATCAACACGGTCTGCTCCCGTAGCATATTGGTTGAAAGAAATGGGATATGTAGGATTCTCTAACTTGGTAAAATCAGAGAAAGCATTCTTTTGAAAAATGTGAATTTATTGCTTATGTAGTGTTGCAGTTAGAAGTGAGTAAACAGCCATACTCACATCTTCTGGTTTCGAAGACCAATGAATTGAAAAGTAGGATGGAAGTCATAGCTTTTGGCACACTGGAGAATTAGTTGAAAATATTATTGAAGAGTTACTTTAAAAATCTCAGACAGATTATAAGAAACATGGGTTGCATTTTTTTACAGAAAATTTCAAAACACACTTAGCCAAACAATGACTTTAGTTTATTTTTTCTGCTGAATGGTTTATTTCATCCAAGTAATGTTGTGCCAGTAAACACTTCAAACATTTTAGCCATTAGTTATAAAGTGCAGGAACTGCCTCACTTCAAACTGCTTAAAGAATGTGACACTAGTGCAGAGTATTTAGCTTTAAAGGAGTTAATTGTTAAACAGTTTAATGAGAATGATAGTAAGCAACTTGATATTACGCAATCATCGCTGGCCCTGAAATTAATGCGTTTAGACTTTGCAATTGCAGTATTAAAATCTATTTGGATTCCTTGTTCATCAGTTGACGAAGACAGATTTTCTCCAAGTATAATTTAATTGTAAATGATCGGAGGCGATTGATGAAAAGAGGTACTATTGTAACATGTGCATTGAGGTAAGATGTTTGTAATGTCAACATGGTAAAATAACAAATAAAATTAAAATTAAAGTAACACTTTACAATTTTGTATTAATTATAATTTATAGAACACATTCATCTTCCATCAATACATTGACTCATATTTAATAATTTTGACGAAAACGACAACAAATAAATAAAGCGAAATTAAAGCGATAATACCAGCCATATAGTGCGAAAAAACATGAAAATTAAAACTAAATTCACGAAATTATAAAAGTAATAACGCGAAAAAGGATTACCTCTAATTATGCCTTCTCAATCTAAGAATTTGTTTTCTATTGCAGGCTATATTATCAAAAATGGAAAGTAACCTTCGGGGCTAGAGCTTTTGAGCTTGTATTTCAGCATATTCGGGAATGTGCCATCATCTTTAAGGCTTTGAATGTGTAGTCATATTTGCTGAAAAAAAGATAACTGCTAATCAAGGCTTCTTCAAGAAGGCCATGGAGTTTGCAATGGCCGAAAGTTTGACGTTTATTAATTTGACACGGCTGATCAACCGCGAAGCCTTGATTAGTAATCCTCGCCATGAGAGCTTCAAGTCTTACAATTGTAAATTGTAAATTTATGGACAGATTCTTTGTTTGCATGTGATTGTCATTTTAAATTGGAAGTAAGGAAACAATAAAATTATAAATGATGAAATAATAAATTAGGTACATTTATGTTAATATCGAATATAAGTATCATCTCTGTTTAGCTGAATGAATACTTCTTGTGATTGGGAAAATTCAAGAAGGTGCTAAGATGACAGTAGTTACTGCTTTGGGATTATCTTCTTTGTAAAATATATTACTTTTGTAATAATAGCAAAGTGAAAACAACTGCACAGCGAATTTGTGCGTGTTTGAAAGATGTAAATGACTAGTGGGTTCACCAATGAGATTTCTTCATCCACAGAGGAAATGATCGTTGTTTTATAAACAAGTATTTATTTTTACTCTGATAATTATCCAGTTCTCGTGTGTTGGGCACATTAAGGTGGTGTCTATTACGTCACGTGACGATGTGAGCCCCCCGTTAGCGACAATCTCACAGGAAGACAGCTGCAATCTCGCAATCCGATACCCTACTTCAGCGACCATCCAGCTATCTATAACCTTATC
The DNA here is from genome assembly GCA_030765055.1 of Mantis religiosa. Taxonomy (NCBI): domain Eukaryota; kingdom Metazoa; phylum Arthropoda; class Insecta; order Mantodea; family Mantidae; genus Mantis; species Mantis religiosa. Next base: position 98,361,311 of record CM060947.1, on the reverse strand, counting down.
CTGGAATTTGAAATGTTTTGTGTCGATATGTTTTGAATATGGACGCATATGAGGTTCTTCAATTCCTTGCAGTTACTTCGTATTCCGTGGACTAGGATATTTGTGACTTTTCTGTGGGAATCAAGTTTTACAGGAACAATAAACTGTATTGCAGAAGTTATTTAACATTGTTTACACAGGCTTCCTCAATGATGAAAATAGATACAAAGTACCAAGAGAGTACAGGATTACTACAATTCAGGTGTCTGAGGCTCCAAAATGGTTAATGATGAGTATGTACGAATATTACAAGAGAAATATATCTTCGATCTTAGATTATTTTTATCGTATATGCTGAGGTATTTAGAGTAAAGTAATCCATCAAAAAGTACCTAGGATGTTTTGAATGGTTTATGCCCGATTTCACCAACAGATATTAAGACTTAACACGTACATAAAAAATTGCATTTCACCAACAAGTATTAGCTTAACACTCGTGTTAAATCTCATGTTAAACTAACAAGTCAAACTTCTGATGTTAAGTCCTTAACAACTGCAAATAGTCAAGATGGCGGGCATGAATGCAGCTGTTGTTGTCGATTTGCTATATTTAAGACCGTCTAAATGGCAATAGTAATGGAGTACGGCCTATGAGGAGAAATGATTTTGAGGAGCTATCAGAAGAAAATTTTCAACAGAGGTATAGACTGTCCAAACAAGTTGCTATGAAGATTACTGCGGAAGTACAAGATAGGTTGAAACATGCATAGAAAGGAATATGACGATCTCGCCTTTGCTTCAAGTATAAAATAACTTTGCTATTTTATAATTCACTAAATTATGTGGATAATATACTGTCCACCTCCCGTCTTGAAATGTTCTGGTCACTCGTCACTGTACTTCTTCGCACCTCATTTTAAATTTACGTAATACTGAAGATGTTTCGTGTTTCTAGTAATGACACATGCTTTTGAATTAAATTCGTTTCCAAGTTTTTCCCACCTGAAATCTTTCTCTTTTACATTCACCGCATCCATCCTCCTATTTTTTAACATACCCTTATACTTCGTCACAAATTCAATTTACGGTTCTTACTATATCGACGAGAAATTTGTTTCACGGCTTTTGTTTATGATTTTGTCTATCCGCCATTGTTTTAGCTGTGTGCAGACGAAAATAAAAACAAAAGCGCACCGCAGTACGTTTAGAGAATAATACGACTCTTCCATATCCTTCTACAGCTGTAATATTTACATGTTACTTGGTGTTAACACGTGTTTGTTAACATTTTCAGAAAACAGGTTGGTGAAATTCAAGAAATTTAACAGCTTTGTTAACGCTGTTACAATTGTTACGTTACATTTGTTAACGTCGATTTTAACATCTGTTGGTGAAATCGGGCATTAATGTCTTATTTTTAACAATATAAATCTATAGATTAGTGGTTGAAATGCCAGGGATGCTATTTAGTATGCTAGGATCCTTTGAGCTCAATGCTATCCGATGATTTTTTTCTGTCTGTGAACATGTCTTAAAAACCAAAATTCTAGGCAACACCAAGTTTAATAGGAGTCAAATATCGTTTGGAAGGATTACAAGAAAATCCCTCACTGCAAATATTTTATATGGCAAAAAGTTCATGGGAAATTAATTGTTCTTTCACTCTAGCGGTGTGTAGGACGCTCTATGAAAGGGTAGAGTTAGAACTGAAAAATTCAATGTTAGAGACGGGATCTGAACCACGGATCTGCTGGTCTCCGTCCAGCCGCTCCTAACCACTGAGCTACTATGGTCAACGTGCCCACATGATATTAAATTCTCCAAATGATGCGTATTTTTTTTCCGGTAAACCACTAGGGGTTCTCGTAAACACATTAGACAACTTCAGTATCTTTCAAACACGTGACACAAATATTTTTGAAGGAAATATTCTGCCTCAAACTACCCATTAGGTACATGGAAAGATGTTTGAAAGTTTTAATTTTCTCAAAAATTAGTGTAATGATTTTTAATTTGAAATGTATAATCTTGCATCATCTTGAAAAATGTAGTGTATCTCTTGAATTTTCTGAGAACAGGCTCTGTAGTCTTCTTAATTCTGGATGACTTTTCATAACTGGTAGTACGGGAGAGGCGAAATCTTACTACACAGAAAATGAAGATATCGTTAAAGAAATGCATTTGTCATCTCATCAAATACATATTATTTTAAATTATCCATTTCTGAGCTATAAGTTATTGGTTTAATTTTAAAATACTTATGCTTTACTCGATATTGAAATGTTCAGCAGAAACTTGGGGAATAATGAGTAAGTGCCGTTTAAATGATAGCTACGTCATATGGGCTCGAAAAATTAAACAGCCCAAAATTTTATACAATTCATTGTTTAAAAAGTAAAACACGAAGTCAAAACATGTAATACGAGACCGAAACCTTAAATATTAAAATATGATAAATTACATCAGAAATCTTAGAAATCTAAAACACTGCTAAATCTAAACACAAGTTGGACGTGTGTATTAAAAATCATATTGGTTTTTAAACGCAATGCTTAAGCTACTGGGTCGTCACTTACAATTTGATTGCAGTGTATCACTCAGGCCGAGAGGTTGGTGCTCAGTGGCGGAGAAAAACTTGAACTTTAAAAATGCTACATTGCATCTTCTGCTTTCAAAATTAACGTAATTTAATTGGAATAATTAATTTGATCATTGGGAGTAAATTGTCACAGCATTTATACTTACAGGATCATAATAATAATAATAATAATAATAATAATAATAATAATAATAATAATAATAATAATAATAATAATAATAATAATAATAATAATAATAATAATAATAATAATAATAATAATAATAATAATAATAATAATAATAATAATAATAATAATAATAATAATAATAATAATAATAATAATAATAATAATAATAATAATAATAATAATAATAATAATAATAATAATAATAATAATAATAATAATAATAATAATAATAATAATAATAATAATAATAATAATAATAATAATAATAATAATAATAATAATAATAATAATAATAATAATATTATTATTATTATTATTATTATTATTATTATTATTATTATTATTATTATTATTATTATTATTATTATTATTATTATTATTATTATTATTATTATTATTATTATTATTATTATTATTATTATTATTATTATTATTATTATTATTATTATTATTATTATTATTATTATTATTATTATTATTATTATTATTATTATTATTATTATTATTATTATTATTATTATTATTATTATTATTATTATTATTATTATTATTATTTGATGTTGTTAATATTATTCACTTATTTAATTAAATTTTTTGCATAGGACTTTTTTATTCTGTACATGTGTTTGAACCTGTATTATGTCTTGCAGTCTTCATCAAAAGCGAATCAATTCCTGGAATTACAGACTTTGATCTCCATTCTCCCATGAGCATTTTCTCAGCAAGCTTGTTTTCGGCATCAAAAAAGGAGTAGAAAATAAACAAGAAAGAAAATGGAATTTAGAGTCACTGGACGGTGGAAGAGAATATAAGAGTATGAACATTTGTGTTTCCTGTGTTCGTGGACAGCGGCACTAATATCGAAACAATTCATAAACATTTTAGTTAATTGATGGAAATTAATGATGTTTTCATACTAGCCGTGTATAAGCTAAGATTTTTGAGCGATAGAGTCAACATGAAAAATTCAATGCCATGGGCGGGATTTGAACCACAGATCTCCTGGTTTACGTCCAGTCCCTCTAACTGGTTCCAATCCCGGCCATGGCATTGAATTTTTCATGTTGACTCTATCTGTCAAGTCATAAACATGTTTGCTCATTGCCAACTACGAAAACAACAAACCTATCTCAGAGAAAGTCGAAATGCTGAATACAAACTTCTTTATATACAACGTTAGGTTCACATTAATAATACATAGTTAGTGTTCAACTTGTTTTGCTAATAGTTATTTATTAACTTTTGTCTAGATGGCAGTTCTTGTTTCAGAAATATAGTAAATAGTAAGTCCATTGACTATATTATTTTCTTTATAATATACTTTAGTAAAGGAAATGGGCATTGAGTTTTTATTTATGGACGCAATTTAATTGCTGTGGTTTTCAATGCCCCTTTCTCGTATATTTGGTGTGAGAAGCCACTTAAATTTATTTAGAGGTCTCTTTATCAGGCTTAAGGTTTTTTTCAGTGCTGTAAATCTACGACACGTACCCCTGCATTACTTCTCTTTCCCAAGCCTCCTGTATCAAGTAAGGAGCCTCACGTCGCTTTTTCTACCTGATTGAGAATTATATAACTCCAAAACAAAAACTCCGATAAATGCTAAAATTTGTATCTAGTAGATAGAGAAGGTAGCGCATTTAACAGAAATACATGTTTTGAGGATCCCTGTATCAAAAGAAAAACGTCTAATGTTTGCGTTCGCACATGTTTTTTGTATTTTTAATCCGAACAGTACACCTCCAAATGGAAAAGTGTGTTACGGCTAAACATATTATTTAAGTTAAATTTCTTCCAAAGATGCGTCACGGACATTTCTAAAGTTATATCTCTGTATCAGAATGTATATGGATGGAAATTTTTGGAAATTTTAGACTTTCTTTTAACGGTTCTAATGATTGATGCAGAAATTATGGAACAGTTGAATAAATTAATACTAATAATAAGATTAAATATGAATATTTTGTGCATTTGTGTTAAATGTTAAAAGGTTGAATGTTTGGCAATAGTTTATGAGTACAGTTTGAAACGGGGTAAGATGACATTAAGTTCGGCTGGTTTTCGGGCAAATTTGTAGAAGTGGTTTGGTCGGCTATGCGACGAGATGGGTGTATCCAAAGTTGCCAGATTATGTATGGTAGGCTAGCTTGATGTTATTGTAATGCGGAAGAGTATTTCTTAGAAATTTATAGAGAGATTGTAGTATGGAAAGGAGCGAATTTCAGAAATGTAGATTTTAAGTAGCAACATGATATTAGAAGCTAGTAGTGGGGGTCTTAGAGTCACTAGCGAAAGGGAAGTTGTTTGGAGAATTCTGGTAGCTGAATAACAAATTCTGGGCATGATCTTGGACACTCTGCTCGGATCGTCGGTGGAAGAAGACGTAGCTGGACAGATTCCTTTCCTGCCTCAAGGGGAGAGCCGCGCGGTCTTAGTATATTAGTGCCCATTGGTCTGTAACTTCTCAGTTAAAATAAATACTGCTTATTAAACGTTTCAAAGTCGGAGCCGGTATCATCCTTTCTTTGAGCACATACCCACTCATACCCTAAAATAGGTTTCTCTGGAGCTACATCGAACCAGAAATTACCGCTACAAATTGGAACAGCATCGTGAGGAAGACGCATAAGGCTTCACGATTTTGATTAAAATATCTTATTAAAACTATTTGCATCACAAATGAAATATATATGTATCTAAGCTTTCTGGAATTAGAGTATAAAGTCCACTTTAATCGGGAGTTATTTACTATTGTCGCGGCGACGGGCAAAAAAAGGTTCGGCGGAAATAGACAACAGACTGATTGTGTTTCACGGAGATAAAGGTAAACATAGCGCCGGAGATAAAAGACTTACCGACACAGATAAGTGAGGTAAATGTAAATTTCTAGTGACTTCTTGAATGATAGAGATATTTCGGTTTCTGGTTTGTTTTAGATCAGTCTATAGGTTATCAGTGAGGTATTTAAGGGAGTCGTAAGCAGTAAATAGCGAAGCTGGTGTTGTAAACAGATGTAATCAGAACGCTGTTTGTTATTGTCATCGACCTTGGTAGATTGTGGTGTGTATGTGACGTAATGTTGTTACGTGAGAATTGAACAGTGTATTTCTACGGAAAATATAGAACATTTGGAATATCTGCAACTCGGACTTTTAATTCTACGAACCCACAAAATTACGCTATGTATGCGTTAAGTGAAAAAGCGAAATCAAAATTTCTTTAAACTCACAATTTATTTAAATTGAATGAATATTTTTAAAGTTCATCGCTTGGAACATTTTTAATAGGACAATGCAATTATAGAACAAAAATTAATATTTAAATAAGTATATAAGATGAAATTACTATTGTATCTGTTTCTGTGTGGATAATTGGCATACATTTAAACAACATGTCCTGCATAATATACCTGCAGTTTTCAAATTTCATAGATGCATTACCTTAATCTATCCAGTATTGGAGAATTGGTACAAATAGAGTGAGAAGTTCTCTATGTTCCTGAGAATAAAGATGCTATATTTGTTAATACAGATAACATCATTGGTTCTAGACGTAAGTCTTTCCGAGTGGCTGTTATCCCTTTCTAAGTCTCCGAAGATCTAGAAAATTCCAAAAGTAATTTATTTGTAAGGCAATTATTTGTTTATGCATAGAATCTTTTACAATCAAATTTAATGAAACTAACTTACATTTAAAAGCAATAATTTACCCTGACAATTTCTGTCATAAGACTTAGATATTCCATCTGTCGACTCCCTTGTCTATAAGATCTGTACTCCAAGCAATGAATGTAATTCTTTTTGTACCTATAATTTCTTTTCGAGTAGTACTTTTACTGCTCGACACACAACGCATTCCCATAACTTGGGTTCAAAATCCTGACCTGAGTAGAAGTCCGAATGATGCATCTCTAACACAAGTTGTGGACGATTATGAAAAACTTCAGCGACATTTAGTTGGATGAATGCAAACCCAGTAAACTTAATCTTGCATGTTAGACCTGTCTTTATAAGAAGTAAAACCATTAAAAGATAGCTTCGTTCCTTCTGTTTTTGTATCAGTAATTCGTATTGATGTATCCATGACACATGAAGTTAAATTTAACAAAGCATTTAAACGGAAAATTAGTTGTCTAAAGAACAAAGAATGTTAATGTATTGTATAGTTGGTACACATAGCTATATGTAATAATACCTCAATGCGAAGTGACTATGGATGGAATGTAACATGAAAAATAGACTCGGAAGTATGCATTGAGAAAATACAATTATCAGAACAACGACATTCAGAAAAATCCATTTGTAAATTATCGTGAAGCAGCTGGAAGACCATGAAGGATTCATATCAATTATCTGAAGGGAACACTCATACAATTAACCAACTGGCCAATAGGAGACGGCATTCAATTTAAAGTTTCACTAATAGCTCACAGCTAGGAGTGATCAGACTTCTGTTTGGCCTGTAGCTGCAGGGGAAGCAATGGGCGCGATTTCTGTTCACAAAGACTGGCTCGCCATATATCACCGTGCACCGGAAGTGCTGGACCCAGTTTTCTCAGAGTAGCTTAATGCCACACGAGTCTCACAGCCTGTGGGCCGCAAGCCTTATATGGTTTCGAAGAAAAAAATGAATAGTGACTTTTTAAGTTTAGAAATTTGATACCGGAAAATATCTGTCATTATGGTTTGCAACTTTTATAAACTGTTTTAAATGTGCTGGGCTCTTTAGAGCATATAAATTCCTATATGAGTTCCACAATTTTAAAAATAAATTTACAGATGGCAAGTAAATTTAACTTATTTATTACTAATTATCTCACTCGACATTACTTGTGGATATCATGAATCTTAAAAATCTGATAACAAAATACCTAACAAGACAGAGACAGAGATAAAACCAATTTCGAAATGCTTCAGTGCATTTAATGAAAAAGTATGTACGTAATTGAATTTATAACATTGAATTGTTCTTTATCATACACATACAATGCAAGTTTTCACTCCATACACGAAAGTGGACAAAATAAAAGTGATGATTTTATGTATTTTACCTCTGTTAAGATATTCATTGAAGCTTTAGTTTTCTAATTGAAAACTTATTATGATTGCTCCTTTAATAATTAGACTTGGGAAATGATTACGTTCGGCAATATTCAGATTTCAGTCAACCTGACTCATTTGTGATGTTTTGCAGTCATCACGCTGCGCAATCTTAGTGTTTCTCTTTTCATAATTATTTAGCATACAGTCTTGTGTAACTCAATTACATCCAGAGAAAATAACCACAGAAGGTTTTGACATAAGTACCATACACGATCGTTGTAAGCGGCTGCGATTGTATTTTATTTTACTGTAGGTATGCTGAATTTCTCAGCTGCTAAATCATGAAAATCTAAGCAGCTAAGATGGGTAAATCTAGCGCTTGGCTAAATTATACCTTCTAGCGAATTTTATTGTAAATATTGGTCTCCCGCAGTTTCGGGATTTTACAAGCAATCATCTTCCATTATTCATTTGAAAAGTTCTTACACTAATTTTGCCTACATTTTGGATCCAGTTTGTTACTTCCGTTAATCACCTAACACACCCACCATCTTCTAACCTTATGCTCTATCCTCAAAACAAACTAATGTAGTCATATGTTCTACTCAACTATCACAAAACCTAGCCTAAATTACCTCTTGCTCCTCTAATTTATCATAATCTAACCTAAACTCTTCCCTTCTATTCAGCTGTTTCACCGAATCACAACCTAAGCTAATCTAACGCGGACACTTTTCTGCTCAGCTATTTTATCCTTTAGTAACGTAAATTAGCCTAGACCCTGCTCTTCTACTGACTTTTCTATCCTATCATAACCTATCCTAAACTTCCCTCTTCAACACGCCTATTTTCTCTTCTCATAATCTACCCTATCTCGTAGTCTCCTCTTCTACTCGGTTACTTTATTTCACCATATCCTAACTAATCTAGATCCACTCTTCTCTTCGGTTATGGTATCCTATCATAACCTACCTATCTCACGCCCACCTCCTTTGCTCTACTATTTCATCCTGCTGTAACCTAATCTATGCTAACCTATGTAAACTCTCCTCTTCAACTCGGCTATTCTATGCTATGGGAACCTAACCCATTATCTCCCCTTCTAATCAGCTGTTCCGTCCTACCATAACCTAGCCTATGTCCTTCTCTTAGTTTTATAACCTTTGTTTGTTTTACAGTATTTTGTCGTCTGTCTTTTTCGTCTGTTATATATGTTTTTGTACTTGATATACTTTTAAATAATTTTTCCGAATAGTTTGTACAGTTTACAGCTTGACTTACACTCTTTATGAGGTACATGCCTAATTTTGGATAAGCTATTTAATATGGTTTTATAGGTTGGTCATAGTGGTAGCATTTTGGTCACTTTTAGGTAAAAGTTTGTAACATTTTGATCCTATTTCTATAACGAGTTGAAAAGTTTGCTCAGTTTTAGCCAAATATCATCGAAATACCCTAAAAATGTCGATAAGCCTAAAAGTAAGCAGATAACCCAAGGGTTGTACTGAAAATGGTCTAAAACAGGAATTTAAGCATCGTGATAAACAAACTGTCTCTAAAATCAGCCAACAGGACTTTACATCAATATTCTCCAAAATTGTCCAAAATGTTTAAAAGTATTCCTGCCAGGGAACTCAACAGTCTCAAAACGTCTAAAATCTCGGGGAAACATCTACAAATTGTACAGAAAAATTCAAGTTTAAATCTATATGTGTGAAGTCTATGTTAGGTTATGGTAGGACCGAATAGCAGAATAGAAGAGGAGGGCAAAGAGAAAGTTAGGGTAGGATAAAATAGCCGAGTAATGGAGGAGGGCATAGGTAATAAGATAAAATAGATATGTAAAACAGGTGAGTTCAGGGTAGATTAAGTTAAAATAAGATGAAATAACCTAGTAGAAGATGAGAGCTTTGGTTAGGTTATTATAGAATAAAATTCCGGATAGAAAAGAAAAGTCTGGGTGATTTTATCTGATAGGAAAGTAGAAGAAGAGTAGGGGCTAATTTAAGTTACGTTAGATTATGTAATAGAAGAATTGGACAGTGATCAGTTTAGGTGTTAGAAGTTTAGAGTAAAAGATTAGAAGAGGCTGGCTTATGTTACGTGATTAAAAGATAGAACAGATGAACGTGGTGATGTAACAAAACTCGCTCCATATGGTACACAAAACGGTTTAAAACTGCACAAATAAGGATTGCTTGTAAAAAAAAAAAAAAAGCTAAGTTCTAAGAAAATTTGCTAAATACAGCAACAAAAACGCGGTAAATTAGACACAATTTATGTTCTAGTTTATGTTTCTATGTTCTAGTCTGTGTACATGTTTGAAATGAAATATTCTTTGCATTTGTGTTATTTTACATGCGTTTTCTGTGAAATAACAACTATGATCTATTCCATTACATTCTAAAACAGAAATGAAATTCTTTTTTGTAAATATGTTCACTCAAACATGATGTTTGCATTCTGATACCTAAGTAAGTAAATACGTTTTAGTCACTTAGGAGTTGAAATTGGAAATTAACTTAGAGCACATATCCACCAGTAAGATCAGATTATTTCAGCACAAAAAAGAAATTGTCAAAACCATTTGAGTACACATTTTTGTGCTTTAAATTTTTGCTGCAGATAAAGAGAATCTGAATTGTATTTATTTGAAATGTTAAGCGAATAACTGCTTAATTGAATAAAATGCGCAATAGAAATGATTACATATGAAATAAAGCAATTGCAGGAATGTTAAATTTGGGCTTCCTCCCAAACAATTCTGCCTGAAAACTATTCCGAGACTAAAAATGTCGACAAAATATATTATTTTGATTTTTTCGTTTAAACCACCCCATTTGATAATAAGCATAAACGGCAACGATTTATTTGACTACAACGGTATTTAAACGCACATAGAAACACAAAAGATACCTGAATATTAGTGCGTTGTATGTCCAATGTCAAATGCTAATAGATCTGATCAAACTGAGGTAATAAAACGGAAACTACACAAACTGTGCTGACAGTTCGCTGTGATTTTTTGGAATTTCTGACAAACAGTTAAATAATCCTGAGGTGGCAGCTGAGTAAAGATACGCACTAAATGAATTAATCTATTGCCACACCTGGAAGCAGAGTGTGGATGATTTCTGCATGTGGAGAAGTTAATGCATGCACCGTCAATGGTTCCACATACAGAAATCATTCTCACTCTCCTTTCAGGTGTGGTAATAGACTAATTCATTTAGTGTGCATCTTTGCTCAGCTGCCACCTCAAGATAATTGTACTATAATGGAATGGTTACTCCTTCACAATAACAAAGTGGAATATAAGTATATCATTTTTCAACATAATTTCCTTGTTGTTTAGCACACTTATCCCTGTGCGCAAGAAGTGCACGGATTCCTGTGGGGAAAAAGAATAAAGGTAGCGTGCGCCTAAACTTCATGCATTACCTGATACACCTGACCTTCGCCTCTTTGTGTGGAGCAAACCTGTAGTAATCACTGTGCCAGGTCTGAAGAATATAGTGACTGTGGTGGAGTAACAAAGGGCAGCCATCTTGCAGACACCTTGGGAAATTTAAGTACGTAATGAAAGTTTTTTGCCGTATCTGAACTAATGTTCAGATTTTTGGCTATTTCAACTACCATCAAACGGCGATTGCCCTTCACAACCTTTTCACCTGCTGCAGTAGACTCTGATATCACAACACGGTGTATTTGACCCGGGCGCAGAGCATCTGTCACAAAAGGTACGCTACTCCGCTGATAAAGTTTTGCAAGGATAGATATATGTCAGCATACTGGACCCTCATTTTCCGATGTATTTCAATAGGTTTCGTACATTCACTGGTCAGAACGCTATGTTCCCTTGGTGTACATTCCAAGTGGGGCAGTCATTTTGAACAGATATTGTAGCCACATTCACTTTTCTATAGCATTCTGCCACCTATTGGGCATCCCTTACATCTTTGTAATAATGTCTATAACAATACTTAACATAACTTACACAACACTGGTGCTAAATTTCTATATAATTTTTAATGAAATAACAGAGAAAGAGTATAAAGCCTTCCGTCCGTCTGTCGTGCTGGCAGGCTATATAAAGCCTGAAATTTTTTGCTGCGTGCCACCCATTAATGGTTTTACCGCATATAGGTTTTTTCAGGAATGTGTCGGATGGTGTTTGGTTGTTAGGTAGAATTTTGTTGTGAGGTAACACTTATGTTCCTCGGGGTAAGAATAAAGCCTTTCAGCATGAATAGATGAATAGTGTCGAATGAAGTGTGATGCGATAATTATCTGTACATGCACAGACACATACACGTGTTTTGTGTGTGTGTGTGTGTGTGTGTGTGTGTGTGTGTGTGTGTGTGTGTGTGTGTGTGTGTGTGTTTTCAGGGGACCTCAAGATATTTTTGGATCAGATAACACGTGACTTTCAAACTAGAGGATCCGATTTCAAGTCTAGCTTAGGGTTTTACCGGTATTATATATATTACGTCTTCCAAAGTTAAGTCATATCGGACGATGAATGAGACGGGTGAAGTGATGCTGAAATGAGTTCGGGTTCCATGGAGCTTAGAGTTACCCGACATTCGTCCTTCTGGATAAGGGAAAACCCCGGAAAATCTTATCCAGATAACTCACCCTTACCGAGATTCGAACTCGGGACCTCTTGATCGTGAGCCAGGCACGCTACCATCTAGCTCCCGAGGCGGGCGAATTATATTGTGTCGGTATGTCTTAACGTAGTATCTGGGACGCTCATTTGTATATCATTACACTTTATGTATTGGCCATCTCTGTAGACCTGAGTTGTTAAAAAGATCTTTACATTGCTTCAAATTAAGGCAAGATCTCCTGAATTAGGTCCCAGATGGATATTGTACATGAACTTGCTCTTTTAGTGTTCTTATAAAATAAATAACTCAGCATAATTTGATCACATTTTAGAATTTAGAGGTAGCGTAATTAAAATACAGTTGCATTGTGGTTTAACGGATACTGTGAAAGAAGATTCTGAGATAACGTGCGAGGAGGGCATTCGGAAGGTACTAGATTCAATTCTTGGGACAAGTTAATCTGAACACATGTTTTCGTGATTTTCCCTGGAATTTGCTTTCCCCATTTCATATCTTTCTTCTTTCCCTTTCTTGCTCTGAAGGAAGGAGTTGTGTATTAATGGTTAGAATCAGACAATGCTTACTCTTGGATTGTTATTTTTTGACCTGCCGACTATGAGTCACCCCAAGTGGCACGAGTTCTTCCCCGTTTTACCAGATGAAAGCTTTCTATAAGTAGTACGCCAGTTTAGCCGAGTCATCAAGTTTGCAATCTTAAGGGACCTTTGCGCGTCTCTGTCCTGCAGTTCCTTCACCCCATCGCTTTGTCTGGGGTAGTAAGCACAAAAGAACGGCGTTATCAGAGGTTCCAGATATCACCTCCATTCATTGGATTTTCCTATGTGTCATATGTCCTGGGTTAGTGTATAACAACCTTATTACGAAAATCTGTCACTTTTATTTAATCGTATTCTAGACACAGATAGGCAACAATTACAACCGTCAACACTCGACAGATTTGCAATTAAAATTATTTTACATTTTGTCTGCAAAACAAGGTGTTCTACCCATTTAAGATCAATGACCCTGCACTCTAATTAAGATCTTGTGATTGCTGACCAGATAGTTGCACGTAAAGCGTGAAAGAAGATGTAGTCGAGCTGTTTTCTGTCGTTACTGTTTTAATCAGTAGCCAGCCATCGCAGGCCGAGTGACAAATGACATTAGAATCGATAGTCCATGTCTTCCGATTTGCATCGACCTCAATGAAACAAGAGAAGAGCTAATTACGAAACAACAACATAACGATTGCGTGGATTCTGTTTCCATTTGAGTGGGGTGGGAATCGATTTATAACAGCCAGTGGATAATTCCAGGCATGTATTGCATGGTGACATCTAAAATACTGCCCGCTGCAGATTAACAGTATCATGGTGTATTTGTCGCATGAAATATGGTTCGGAATTTTCTGAATGGAATAAATGAACACATTCAAATGAAGAAAAATCAACTTCTCTAATGGGATGTAAAAGCTGATATACCATGGCTGATATGCCTCTGCTTCTGTTGAATTCTCGTATATGTTCTACAAGTCATTCCATCCATATTTTAGGCGTTGCATTGGGTTATGTTTTTTCAGAGAGTTGTAGTAAATGCTTCTGTTTTCTGGACAAACATATACGTATGTATAACAGCTGAATTTTGCTGAACCCTGAATTACAAATCTATGAAATTGGTATTAATTGCTTATTTATTTTCCTACAGCAGTAACGACAAACAATACCAAATACACGATGGTTTCCTAAAACATTAAAAAACAGTTTATGCAAAAACTCAAATACATTCTAAGATTTCTGTTTTGTTTTGTAATTCACGTCCTCCAACGTTAAATCATATCTAACGATGAATAAAATGGACGAAATTATGCTCAAATAAGTCCGGGGTCCATGGAGCTTAGAGTTACCCGACACTGATCTTTAAGGATAAGCGAAAACCCCGGTAAAAACCTTATCCATGTAACTCGCCCTAACCGAGATTTGAGCTCGGGACCTCTTGAACGTGAGGCAGACACGCTACCATCTACGCTGCCGCATTATAGGAATGATTAAGGTAATAGAAATATATGCTACAATTACAACCAAAATGACAAGGTAAATGTACTAAAAGTAAGATGACATATATGCACATGACTTTTTCCATTTACTATCGTTTACGTATCGTTTATAATGCAATATATTGGCGTAGTCGCTTCACATAGTGGTTTTCTCATGAGTTTGCCTTTATAGGAGCTGGCCAAACTGCCCCGTCTTTCACGTAAACAGATATCCCTTAGTGCCTGTAAGTACCTCTAGTCGCTTGCAGTAGAACAAAATTTGGTCTCACCACTGTTGCCCGTTGAACTCTGCAACTGAACTTATCACGGTTAACATGAAGCAGATAGAATAATACACTTTTGTAGAAAATATTGTAGAAGAAAGGTTAGAGAAGTTAGGTAAATGTAACATATTAAATTTGCTAAGTAAATGTTTAGATTAATTCTTTCAGTATGTGTGGTAATTCATCGATTTCTTAGCGAAATGTACTCCAGAAGATGAAGAATAAGACTGATCTATCCTGACCTAACCTTTTGCAAAATTCTTATCAGAAGTCAAAGGTAACATTCCTTTGTCTGGCTCTTAGGTTTATCTTCGTTATCTTCCAGGATATGAAGCTAATGTAATTTTAAAAACATGAACTCAACAACTAAATCTTATTAAATTAGTGTAATTAATAAAAATCTTACGGAAATATTATCACGAAGCTGAAGGGAATTAGGTAGAGTACTCGATAATATTTAATTGTATTAATATCAGAATTAGCCTAATGGTTGTTGTGGTACAAGCTACAAATATTTATCAGAAAATACACAAGCCCATTTCGTTTACAGATTCAAATTTTTAAACTGCAAAAGTGTTATCCTTACACTGTTGTTCACTGACCACTTCCATTTATTTGTTACATTCCAGGAACATTTTCCCCACACTTCTTAGTTCTGAGTGGTTTCCCTGTCAGCTCTTTAATCATTCTATTTCATTTTCTACAAAAGAACTGTTTCCTCCATTGATCTGTACTTGAACATTCCAGTAATAAATTGATCTCATCTTCCCTGCCATTACATATTAAAAATGTTTACATTCAAACAAATTTTCCTTTCCATTCCTCAATTTCAATATTCCCAGACCAAGTCAAGCATTCCCTTGCTTATATTCTTGTCACAAATCTTGAGATATAACTCACCCCTAATTTGGATTTGCGTTCATTTACAATCTAAATGACCTTTTATCTTTGATTCAGGTAAATATTATCACCCAATTATCGGAAGGCACGCCCAACTGGAGCTGGGTAGGGGACAGGAGGCATTCAGGCCACGCCCACCCATTTATCTTGTAGCGCTAACATAGGGAATGGTTAGGAAAGTGTCACTAGGCACTGTACCGGCTCGTTCCCCCCCCTGACGTCTGGAACAATCGGGATGATTCACTGCGCCGCGAAACTTCCAGACAGAGCGATCTGCGTATACAAGGGCTGCAGTGGACGAGTCAGTTCAGTTCTTGGCCAGCAGCCGTGAAGAGCGCAGTGCTAGCGAACGGACTGCAAGACTGCGTAGTGTATCAGAGGAGTTGTACACAATTGTGAGTGTGGAGTGGACCTGTGACAGATGAACTTGTGGATTGTAATTGTGTGCGCTAAGTAATTCTATGTAATCGGCAAGTGTTCCAACTGTAACTCGGTGGAAATAAAGAATATTTTCAGTTTGTGCAATTGGACTTTTAATTTCACGAACCCACAAAGTCACAATATGTATTCAGGTACATCCATATCTTCTAGCCTGCTTTTTAATATTTTTCAATCTCCTTTCATTAATGTGTATCTCTATACCACATTTTCCTTGGTTCATTTATTATTAACACCTTCTTATTCTTTTTTTTTTTTTTTTTTTTTTCAAAGACAATTTCAAGTCAAACTTAATACTTCACTGTCATGCAGCTGTTGAATCCTAAAGAAGTACTTTAATATTTTTTTAATTGCTATCACTCCAGAACCCCCTTTCTCTAATGACAACATACTTTTTGCACTTTTAAGGTTCCGCAGGTACATTAAAATGCATTTGGAAGACATTATCATTATTTGACCTCCAATTATTCAGCTCTTACTACGCCCCCTAATTCGATTCAGTATGTGCATCATGATTCCATAAGAGAAACATAAACTCTTTCACACCATTCGACAGGCACACTAAGTGCTGAGCACTATTACTGTGAACATTCATTTATTTTAAGGACACCTATGACTAAAAATTTGAAATCATGAACTAATAAAGCTAGCTTTATAAGATTTATACCTCAGATGTAACTTAGTGCAAATATGACACAGCCCAAATTTTATAAATTTCACTTTGATAGTTTGGAAAATATGGTCAAATTTATTTCTGGTTACGTCACTTAAACAGTCCCTTGTGACAAAATAACTTAAATTTTGGTCTAATATTTTAACAACTGGTTCCAAATATATAACTTTTTAAAATTTACCCTAGGCTTCTTTGTGTCTCAATAACTTAAAGCCCCAGAAATGTTTTAAATATGAATATGGTTTTTTTGGCCCAAAATTTGAAATTGTTGTGTTTTGAAGTAAAAAAAAAGCGTACTTAAATGCAACTCACAAAAAAACTCGGGGAAGTTACTATTCACTGTGTCTTTATAAACGTGATTAGGAAGTTTCATTAGTCTAACACTAAAACTACAACGCAAGGAGCATTTTAAATGATGAAAGGTGCCGAAATTTCCAATAGCGAGTAAACAAGGATAAGGAATTAGAATTCATATCTAGCACTAGCATTCACGTAACTTTCAAACTAGACAAGAGCATTTAAAAATGGCTCGCGGATGCTATTTAAGCATTCTTTGGATTCAGGAAGGCTTACACTATTTTACAGACTAAAAAGAGGAAAAGGGGACTTTTTGAAAATGAATACGAAATTTCGGTTATATATATATATATATCCTTAATTCCGGCTATTTATAAATACAGCCAAGGATCATTATGTTAATAAACTATATTTTATAAAAACTTGGTCTCAACTATGAGCTCAGCTTAACCAAACGTATGTTAATATGCATCAGAAATTTAAAAATGCAGCTGTAGTTTGTTTTGAAAGAACTCTATTAAGTGCCGATCAGTTATTTAATTTCAATCGGATTAAAGATTAAAATTTATTACAACTAAGTTTATAACCTTGGTACTGAGCTTTCGAGCAATAGGCTTATGCATTCATGAACTAAGTGTACGTTTCGCAGGCAAAATGCAGTGTTATCACTTATTAGTCTACTAAACTAACTCTGTAACATACTGTACTTGTAAAGGAAGAAACGAAAACTTGTTTAAATGGACACGCTTATTTTCATATTGAAACACACACACTTTTGCAGTGTTTGCACTATATGCGCAAGATTTCCTGAGCGTTCGGGTCCCAAGTCCTCATTCGGTACGTTTCGCCTATTTCCGTAAAAACAGATGACAATTTTGAAACAGGAAATGCGCTACACACTGCAGCACCTAGGGGCTAATTCTAAGCTTTCATACGTACGCCATTTCATTTTGAGCAATTTTGAGGTTAATTATTAGCTAACCAGTTTACAGCAAATCTAAAGGCAACACGTATGTTGTCGATGTTATGACTCTCAAAAGGGGACACACTATTATTCGTTTACCTCCGTATAACTGTAAGCTGAATGCAATTGAGCTGGCGTGGGCAAAAATAAAGAATGTTTACAAAGTACGCAATGTTAACGAGAGCCACAAATGTGCAGAAACTTGCTATAGAAGCGACGTATTGGGAAGGATATTGCAAGAAGGTCCAGGAGCTGGAAATGCAATATTGGGGAAATGATGGTGTAATAGAAAATGCAATTGATGAAATTATTAATACATTAGAGGATACCAGCGATGAAAGTGACCCCGCCTCGGAAGCGTAGTGGTAGCATGTCTGCCTCACGTTCAAGAGGTCCCGAGTTCGAATCTCGGTTAGGGTGAGTTACCTGGATATGGTTTTTCCGGAGTTTTCCCTTATCCTGATAGACGAATATCAGGTAACTCTAAGCTCCATGGACCCCGGACTCATATGAGCATCATTTCACCGACGTTGGAGGACGTAAATCACAAAAAAAAGGAAATATGTGTGTGTAGTGTTTAACGCCCGCTTTTACTACATACAGCACCGCAGGCGGTGACACTGATGATACATGGGATGAAGATGGAGCACCGGTGGAATGAGATGGCGGGGGAAACCGGAGGTCCCGGAGAAAACCCGCCCCAGCACCGTGTTGTCCACCACAAATCTCACTTTGCGGTCGCCTGGGGTCGAACCCGGGCCGCCTTGATGAGAGCCAAGCTGTCTAACCACTGAGCCACGGCGCGGCCAAAAGAAAAAAAGATGACAGTGACGCAGTAGACTTGGAAATCAAAGAATCACAAAGTGACTGAGTGTTTATAGCTGTCATAATATTTGTTTTCTACTTTTATGTCTTTCATAACAGTAAATATATAAGCATACAGCATATCGGATGGAGTTCAATTGTTTGTAGCTACATCTCATACCTTCGGCGCATATCTTCGCTTATCTTACTGCAATTTTCCTGAATTGTGTTTTTCTAGGGTGACCACACTGCAGAAACAAGAGCATGTTAGCTCTTTCTTCTTCCCCTCTGCCCGCACCATACCGTAAATCTAGCGCTCAAGAAATCATGCGCATATAGTACGTATTATTTTATTGCGTCTTTCTTCTTTCTTGCTGTTGTGGCAATAACGTAGGCTATATAAACTTCGGGCAACCAGGTGAATCGCGATGATCCTGCGCCAGGTCGCATTAATCTGGAAAAGTTTAGCAAAAGTTCATCACAACTTAACTGGGCGCTTGCTCGAGAAGAATGTTATAAACATATTATTAATATAACAATTTTATTTCCTCGTCTCAGTGTCATTGCTCTGTCGAATAACTTCCTTAATGATACTTGACGATGAAATAACTGCGTGCTCAGTCTGTTCAAGCCTATCATGCGGTCACTGCGTCCTCTGCCTACATCTCCACATGATATCATGGAGAGAGTACAAGAATAGGAACTGTACACATGTACAGAATGCCGCCCCTCTCTGATAATTCCTAATTTGGTTCCCAAGGACATAATTGGGCTTAGTGTTCTTACTTCTGACGGCCTCTCAGCAGGCAAAAGGACTGTATTCACAGGGAATGGAACCGAGATCACCATCAACGCAGACATGCCCTTCTGTTTTGGTCTACGTCCCTCTCACTGAATACACCAAACTATCACATTTAAAAATGGGAACTCATAATTTTTCGAATACTATTTTAAGGGATGTTATTACTGCTGAATGTTACTGGTATACTCTTCTCATTTTAGAAAGGGTGCAATTTGACGATGCTGTAGCTATATTCAGTTGCAGAATGGTGTCAAAAAAGTATTTTATTATACCTAAATAAATGTGTATATAAAATATTCTGACATTTTCAGTTAGACTGAGGCTGCCCGCCTCGGTAGCGTAGATGGTAGCGTGTGTGCCTCACATTCAAGAGGTCCCGAGTTCGAATCTCGGTCAGGGTGAGTTAACTGAATAAGTTTTTTTTTCAGAGTTTTATCCTGATAGACGAATGTTGGGTAACTCTAAGCTCCATGGACCTCGGACCCATTTGAGCATTATTTTACCCATTTCATTCATCGTCAGATATGACTTAACGTTGGAGGACGTAAATTACACAAAAAAGAACGAAAGAAAGAAAGAAAGAAAGAAAGAAAGAAAGAAAGAAGGAAGGAAGGAAGGAAAGAAAGAAAGAAGGAAGGAAGGAAAGAAAGAAGGAAAGAAAGAAGGAAGGAAAGAAAGAAGGAAGGAAAGAAGGAAGGAAGGAAAGCAGGAAGGAAAGAAAGAAGGAAGGAAAGAAGGAAGGAAGGAAAGAAGGAAGGAAGGAAGGAAAGAAGGAAGGAAGGAAGGAAAGAAGGAAGGAAGGAAAGAAAGAAAGAAGGAAGGAAAGAAAGAAAGAAGGAAAGAAAGAAAGAAAGAAAGAAGGAAAGAAGGAAAGAAGGAAAGAAGGAAAGAAGGAAAGAAAGAAAGAAAGAAAGAAGGAGAGAAGGAAGGAAGGAAGGAAGGAAGGAAGGAAGGAAGGAAGGAAGGAAGGAAGGAAGGAAGGAAGGAAGGAAGGAAGGAGGGAAGGAGGGAAGGAGGGAAGGAGGGAAGGAAGGAGGGAAGGAAGGAGGGAAGGAAGGAGGGAAGGAAGTAGGGAAGGAAGGAGGGAAGGAAGGAGGGAAGGAAGGAGGGAAGGAAGGAGGGAAGGAAGGAGGGAAGGAAGGAGGGAAGGAAGGAGGGAAGGAAGGAGGGAAGGACGGAGGGAAGGAAGGAGGGAAGGAAGGAGGGAAGGAAGGAGGGAAGGAAGGAGGGAAGGAAGGAGGGAAGGAAGGAGGGAAGGAAGGAGGGAAGGAAGGAGGGAAGGAAGGAGGGAAGGAAGGAGGGAAGGAAGGAGGGAAGGAAGGAGGGAAGGAAGGAGGGAAGGAAGGAGGGAAGGAAGGAGGGAAGGAAGGAGGGAAGGAAGGAGGGAAGGAAGGAGGGAAGGAAGGAAGGAAGGAAGGAAGGAAGGAAGGAAGGAAGGAAGGAAGGAAGGAAGGAAGGAAGGAAGGAAGGAAGGAAGGAAGGAAGGAAGGAAGGAAGGAAGGAAGGAAGGAAGGAAGGAAGGAAGGAAGGAAGGAAGGAAGGAAGGAAGGAAGGAAGGAAGGAAGGAAGGAAGGAAGGAAGGAAGGAAGGAAGGAAGGAAGGAA
>CM060947.1:98247611-98335111 GCA_030765055.1 Mantis religiosa | reverse complement strand
AACGGGAGTGCAGTTGGCTGCCCAAAGAAAACTACTCTCCCGCCCACTAATGACCGTCATAAATCTATCTCCACACTTCAGAAATGGAACATTGTCGTTGAGAACCAATAGTAACCCTGATTTTCTCGAAGTGACAGTCGCATGTCTACTCCACGTGGAGTCTCAGTTGCCAAAGTTCCAACTTCCAGTTGATCTGTTTCATTACGTGCAGAAATTCGTTGTGTGTCACGATGTGGAGACCGCGGGAGGGAAATGCAGTGGTAAATGCAAATGAAGTAGTAGGTAACTTTCAGTCAAGTGAAAATAATCAAAGTGATGACAATAGTGTGAATAACTTGGCCCAGTTATATTTCTGGAAAAGCCCAACAAAACAAAGTTATAACGGGAACTGTTTCTAAGCAAATTCAAGCGCTTGTTTTGAACATATAAATATGTGCTGACAAATAATCTTGGTAAGGGGTCGTGTAGTGAACCTGATAAATTCTGAGTATTAATAGAAATACAGTAAGAAATATTGTGATGAAAGGAATACCAAAGACGCCGATCAAGTGTGAAAACAGAAGGAAACGTTTTTCTAAAGTAGATAATTTCACGTGCGTTTTTATTCGTCGAGAAATTTATAGATTCTCTGCAAAAGTGGGAGCGCCCACCTTAGACGAATTGGTTGCACATTTGCAAGAAATTTGTGATTTTCCTTATGGGCACTGCACTTTGCGTGCTCTCCTAAAGGAGCTGGGTTTCAAATACCGCACTTTGAATAATATAAGGTTTATTATGGAATCCAGTAACATTGTGGCACACCAGTTAACTAAACACACTTTAGCTCTAAGCTGCATGGACCCCGCACTCATTTGAGCATCATTCCACCCATTTCATTCATTGTCGGACATGACTTAACTTTGGAGGACGTAAATTACAACAAAAATTACAGAAGCAGAGTTACAGTAATTTGTTTGGCAATTTAAAAATTGATCATTGGGGATATATTAGTAAAGTGAAATATTTGCGTAGTTAAGGTTCTGGTTAAATCATGCCGAAAAGAAAAGAAACCATTGGTATAAAGTGTACCTATATATTAGATTTATTCGTAGTCACTGTGCGTAGAAACTCAGGTAGAGAAAATCAAATTACAATGGTAATGACAGTCTTAGAACGTAGCAAGTCACCGAGTGAAAAATGTGTTTTAAAGGTAAATATCAAGTTTGAAGGATGAGTACGTATATGTGTGCTTGTTTGTGTATGTGTATTAGTGTGTATCTACGTGTGTATGTAATAAAGGAAGGTATGCAAGTATGTGAGTATGTATGAATGTATGTATATACTCATATATAGGAATGTTAGTGTGGATGATAAAGTAGACGGCAGTTAATAAAAGAGCATCTATTTCTAAACCGGCGACATTTACTTCGTGTTTTACATTCTTACATAAGTGTTTACTGTGATCATCAGCAGTTCGTGATGCCTAAAGACCGCACACGGGTTATACATGCTTGGTGTTCCATGCAAGGGGATAATCAAAATAGGATTTTAGTGACTCACAGCACATTACGTTTCTTATTACCATTAGTAAAGTGTTGAAGCGTCAGAATTTAGAGGTAATTATACGTAGCAGTTTCTGTTTCTTGTGGTTACATTCAGAAATAGCATTACTACTTTCTTAATCAGTCTGTAGCTTAATTTAGCGTTACCTTCACACCCATCCAGCATACCTTCAGAAAACATCTTATGGTTCACCCTAGAGCAGCGGGGTCCAGGTTTTTGAAGTTTAAGATGCTGGAGACGGCATGAAATGTGTCGCACCACGGAGTTTTGGCATCACATCACTTGTTACATCGTACATGGCTAGGAAAACTAGAAATGAGACACAAAGTATGCAATCTATATTGAGCACATTTTGTCCAATATTAGCCATGTCCGTAGTATTTGTTCTTGTATACTTAACTTTTATAAGTTGAGGTCTGTTTTGCATGCATCTGTGATCATACTATGCCAAATGAGCCATATGCCTTTATTACGAACGAGCCTACGACAAACGAAATTCTGTTTATGCTATAAACAGTGTATTATCTATGTTTCCCATTTTCCACGGCCAAACAGTTTACGTAATCGAATTCCAAATTGAAACCTTTTAATGTAAAAACTTTTATCGTGATTAGATAGATGAACCACGTAATCTAAGAAGAGGAAGAATGTACATACGTTTATGAAATGGCAATGGTGAAACGTAATACCACAGATAGAAAAATAAACTTTCTTAAGTGTACTTTGCTGAAGAGTGTGTAGAAAAAAATTATGTGAATGTGGATAACATATCACATATTCACTTTATCTACCACATACATAGTAGAGTATAATTTGTATTCCACCCAAAAATTCATATAAAGATCTCAAAGGAAATATAAAATTTAAAATTTCCTGAGTTCAAAAAAGAAGCATTTTAGAAAAAGATCAATTTGTGTTTAAACAGGGTAGCTCCAGAAACAGGGTCATTAAATACCAAAACTGGTATTTAAGTTCCACGTTCTCTAATAATGCCACCAACGATTTACAAGAAAATCCTTTCACCCCAAACTATCTTTTTACATGGAAAACAAAAATGTTGTTTTTTTTTTCAGAAAAGGTCTGTAACGATTTTCAATAAAATACCTTATGTTTAAAATATTTTATGATCTGTATACCTTGAATGCTTTGGTAATTGTCACTGAATTCCTCTTTATTCTGAATGATTTGTGCATAACTGGTAAACCATAAGGGATAGGCAAAATCTTACTACAGAAATATCTGGATCTGGTTTAACCACGAAGTTATCCATTTCCAGGTAGCAGAGTCAGTTGGTGAATTTAATGTTATGCTGGCATGTTGGCCATGGTAGCTCAATGGAACACCCGTGGTTCAAATCCTGGCCATTGAATTTTTCAGCCTTACTCTACCTTTAAATACTTTGGCCTACACAGGGCTAGTGTGAAAGAACAATTAATTTCTCTTATTATTGTTTTAAATTTTCAAATACTTCTACTTTTCAGATATGTAAAGCCATTCTTAATTTTGTCTCTCCCCCTTCTCTCTCTTTCTCCCTCTATTCGTTCAGAACAAAGGAATTTCAAAATGATCTGATCTTAAAGATTAAGCCTATTATATTCCCGTAATTCCATTACACCAAGAAGAATATATGTTACTAAAGCGTTTCTACAGATGTTTATTTTGATTAGCAGTAGTAAGATAGAAGAATAATTTTTAAACAATAATTTATTGAAGAGTGGGTGGCAAAACTTGTTAAAGTTTGCAGTCCTATATTTTAGTGACCAGGACAGCTTATGTTATCATATCATGTAATGGGTTGCAGCATCGAATTACACAGAAAAGTGATTGCAATTGGTTAGACTATGGCTGTGTTTGCTAATAGCTCTTCACTTGCATTTAATGTCGGGATAGTTCAAAACATTTCTCCGGCGATCGGGTTAGCTAGTTCGTCGCGAACTGTTTTCAAGAAATTTCGCATCCCGAACAAGAGACGTACGCGGTTCATATTTGGAGAAGAAGTAAGTGAGAAGAAGAATGATTCCCTTGGGGTGGAATATACACACCCACATGAGTAACACATGTAGACTCATTAGGGACTGGGGATGAGACATTGCTCTCCAGCTGCATCACCACGTGCTTTCTGTCTGTCTGTCTACTATCTCACCTCGCCTCTTGCCTCTCCTCGTGAGAAACTCGTGTCTTTAGCTTTCACCTAATATATTACTACAAAAATAGGACACTTCTGATATTAGGCGCTTTTAATGCAGTAATTATCAACGGGCCTGTATACATTTTGGACAATCAAATGTCACATATCTCCAAGCCCAAACTTTTAACGTTAACCTTAACATTCTGAAACAAACAAATAAACAATTCTCATATTACCTTGTTATATTTTATTTAAAAGCTCATATCTGTTGTATTCACACGAGTTTCTCTATTTTTCAACAAACTCCATTTACAAAACCTTATGTTTCTATCTACTATATCTAAATCGAGATAGGCATTTGTAGAAATGGATTGATTGCATATTTCCTGGTAGATACAATGGGAATACGAGCGAATTATTATTATAAAACCTTTTAATTAACCAACCAAACTCGCAATCCTCTTTCTGATCTTCTCTCTCTCCTTCCATCTCTCCCTCTCTCTTGAAATTTGAATGATACTCTTGTCATATGTAATTACAGGTCAACTCTTATAATTAATTAAATATTATAACCATCAAAACGACAAAAGAAAATATTTGTGATTTAAAAAAAGCTTCAGAATTCAGATAGAGCTAAATGTCAGGAGAACGAACATTTGCACATAGCCATAGCACACATATTTCTGTCGGAGTACCCCATAGCTCTTGGAAGTTAATGTCTTCAAAATAAACCTGTTGAATCACAGGAAATTCTTTAGGACTAAAGCGATCTTCAATTTAGTATTTCGTTTAGAAAGGTGCGCTGTCTATGTGTGTGAAATTACTGAAAGCTTTTGGACTGGGAAAATGAAATATCACTTGTTAATTTTTAAACGTGTTTAGATTAGAAGGTTAAATTGTAATCTGAGAACTTAAGGTAACTCAAGCAGTTAAAACATACAAAGAGAATTAATATTTATATTGTGACTTTGTGGGTTCATATAATTAAAAGTCCAATTTGTCGAAATTCTAAATGTTCTTTATTTCCATAGAAATACACTGTTCACTTCTCACGTAACAACATTACATCACATATACCACACAATCTACCAAGGTAGATTACAATAACAAACAGCGTTCTGATTACATCAGCTCTCGTTACAACAACACTTCACACCTGTTTACTGCTTATGAACACTCTTGGCGAGTCTTCACCTCTTTCAATACCTCACTGATAATTTCTAGACTATTCTAAACTAAACCAGAAACCGAACAGTCTCTATCAGTCAAGAAGACACTAGAAATTTCCATTTATCTCAGTTTGTTTGCATTGGCAGACATTTTATCTGCGTGCTATCTTTATCTGCCGGCTCTTTGTTTCCACACTGCCCGCCTATCTGTTCCTTTTGTGTAAACAAGCCGCGCGATCGTAGATAACGGCTTCGCGACAGTACATTTAAGTGTTTCCAGAATGCTAACTTTCAGAAACATTAATTCTAATGCCAATTACGTTTATGCAGTTTTATAGATGTTCTTTTATAAGACTATACTCCCTAAAATGCAAAATATAGGTTTCTAAAGTCATCTGAAAACAATAAACATTTTCAGCATAATAATAGTAATATTTAATATGTATAAATGAAAGTTTGAGAAACAATGTGAGTTTCAGGCAGTTAATAAAGTACAGAAAAAAATCTTAAAATAAATTAGCGACATGGGAAAAATTGTTGTATTTTATATATATGTTGGTATTCTTGATAAGTCGTTCGACAAGCCAGACGATACTAAGGAATGACTCTCAAGGTTAAGATGAGCAACTCCTGGAGGCAATTCGCCCCCAGGGTCTGAAAGCAGATACTACAGTCGGAGCACTGGACTCATCTGAATTACAGCAGTAAATTCAAGAAGATACAACACAATAAACAACCAAGCTTGACTTGCAACATTCTTAAGGAACCACCTGTCTTTCTCCCAGTTTCTCGACCTCTGGAAGCCCACAGTTCGATATTGCTTGTCCTCATCAAATATACACAATGTTTCAACTGACTACTTCATATAAACCTGTAGATATTGTACTTAATTATTTTTTCAAAATCATTTGCATATGGTAGCGTACAATAAATTAAACCGATGAAGTGGTTAAACAGTTCAGTAAATAATTGTTCTCAAATCTGAGGAATACAAGTCGAATCAAGAATGTCAATTTGAATATCTATCAACAAAATTATCTGTATCAAGCAGTTGCTTTATATTCTTACAGTTGACCTGGGAAGAACTTTAAATGAACATTTTTGAAACAGTAAGCATTAGCAGTAATTTATGTTAAAGTTTAATGACAAGCTACCGAGCATGATGGCTCAGGCGATTTCTTCTGTGCCCCGCATTCGGGAGGCACGGGTTCGATTCCTGTGGCCAACCTACTTGAACCATGAGTTTTTTCGAGGTTTCCCAGGTTGCCAGGCAATGTTTGGTAGTTTAATCACGTCCCTCGAATTTCCTCTCCCTCCATTTCGTCTACATTATCATTTCACATCATTTCTCATCAGTGTCCTCTTTCAGGGCAGAAGTGCCGCTGCATGACAGGAAAATACGCTCCTGATAAACACTTCCTCCTTCGGGAGGATGGTTTCCGGTCTCCGGGCCAACCTGTTGGGCCATTTCCGTGGAATTCCCGTAGAGGCGGGGATCCGTCCCCTTCAGCTGACGTGGTGCGGATGCTGCGGACCCTTAGCACACGTGGTATCTCTGATGTTACTAGAAGAACCTCGGGCCGAACTGCCGAGCCCCTCCCGTCGGGGAGTTGTTCGGATTGGGTTGGACTCGAGGGGGCAGTAGTTCCCGATACCCGTGGGTGATCGGGTACGTCTCCGGACGGGGTTGAGGGAAGCCATTCATATTCCTGCGAACTAGCCCGCATAGCTAGTAGAAGGTGTGCTAGATCACCAGGTGGCCCCACCGAGGTCATATCGGTAGCTCCCCATTTTGGAGTTGGCGCGCGTAAGTGGCGCATCCACTTCCATCCCGTCCTGAGTCCACAGGACCAGATTGGGGGGGGGGGCTTGTTAGTCTCTAAGTCTTGCCCTATGGAACGCCCCACGGAGGCGCCGGGTGCCCTTTTGGACAGCTCGGTAACTCCCTGGTAGAAGGAGGCCCGGGTCCTTGGTACTACGGGTCCAGGACTAATGGGAGTGGAACCTCTGACATTAACGTAACGTTTCCGTGGAATGCCGGTTGTGCTGGCCTGCCGGGGAGTTTCCAACTGGTGAATAGTAAAGCCCCTGTCCTCTGCACTGTCATGTTTCCTTGGGACTGTTGCCTCTCTGCCTCCTCTCGCCTCATCCTTCCTCCCAGAGATGCCCCACTTGGGTGCATAGGTACAATAGGTCAAGACTGGTCGAGGCCGCGCCGTGGTCGAGTGGTAAGAGCACTCGACTTTCACCTGTGTTCGATCCCAAGAGACAGCAAAGTGAGATTTGTGACGGACAAAGTGGCATAGGAGTGGGTTTCCTCCGGGGCTCCACTTTCTCCCGCTATCTCATACCAACGGTCCACAATCTTCATTTCATGTATCATCAGTGTCACCACCTGCGGTGCCGTATGTAGTAAAAGAGGGCGTTAAACACTACAAAAAATCAGGACAAGTCGCAATTGCGAATCTCCTCTATAGTAATGCTCATCCTGAATCTAATTACAAACTCAAATAAAATTATTGTTTCTCTTAGCATTTCTACATTCTCCGTTATTTTAGTGACTAAAGTATTTTATTTCAACCAAATATTGCCTCAGAGAGTATCTACAGAAAAAAAAAAGTTCCACGTGCACCTGTCTGTGAACAGCATGACTGGAAAACAAGAAAACAGTGTTGTCAGTGTTGTTAAATAAAGATTTTCAAAACAATTCCATCGTTCCTAACTACCGTTTCCATGGAAGTCGTTTGCTCATTTTTAACGTAATGGCTTTGTGTAAAACGCCACATATTTAAGAAATGTGAACGATGCATATATTTTTAGAATTTTCTGGTAATAGCCCGTATAGTCAACTCATTTAGAAGTTTCTTTTCGTAACTGGTAAACCGAGTCAGACACAATTTTAGTGCACAAAAAATGTGTTTTTAAAGTGCACGATTTATCTGAAATTAACAATTGCCGGGGTATTTTTTGTTACTGATATGAATATTCAAATCCTACTTATTATTCGGCACCAAAGTGGCATGTCGCAATTCTTTTCCCCATCGTGGTCGTGCAAAGAGCATGAAAATTTAAAGCTATTACACAGAATTCGCTTTTTTAAGAAATATGGCATTGCTTTAATTGGCGTACTCTCTTGTTCGTACAGCAAATGTGTAATGATATCTCATATCTGCGAGCAGACATTTTTGTTCACTTCATCGCTCGGAACTTTAAAAAGAACTTAAAAAAGGACTTAAGTGTCTAGCTCAATTTACAGCGAAGGCTGAAATGGAGAGGAAATGAATTAAACTAACGTTCTGACTGCGATTTTCATAGAAAACACATAATATACGAGGGCTGTTCAATAAAGAATGATCACATTATTTTTCTGACAGCGTACCTTTACTCATCCTCCTCATTTTGATGGTCATTCTCAAACTAGTCTCCCCTGAATGCGATGCACTTGTCCCAGTGTTTCTGCCAGACTTCAAAGACATGCTGGATGTCATTTTTTGAGAGATCCTTCAAAATCGCCTCCGCAGCGTTCACCATTGCTTCTGATGATGGATAATGCCTCCCACGAAGACGTTTCTTTAAGTTAGGGAATAGAAAAAAGTAACATGGAGCTAAATCCCGGTGAGGGATGCACTTCACGTTCATTTTGCAGGATATTCAGCAACAACATTGGCAATGTGAGGCCGCACATTATCGTGGTGCAGTATCCAGCCTGCTTACAGAAATGTGGTCTTTTGCGCCTGATATGGACTTGCAATGTTTTCAGGACATCCCTATATGTCCAATTACTGATGTGTGTGCAGATACAACATGCTGATAAACCATTCCATGAATATCAAAGAACGAGATGACCATAACTTTCCCAGCAGAAGCAACCACTATTGCTTTTTGGGGGGTTGGTGATGAAGGAGATTTCCACACTGAGCTTTGCTGTTTGCTCTCAGGATCAAAATGATGTAGTCAAGATTCATCAGCAGTGATTACGTTTGAAAGAAACTCCGGATCTTCCTCTAACATCAACTTTAGCTGCATGCAAACCTGCATGCGAATGTCCTTTTATTGTGGAATCAACAGTTTTGGAACCCATCGCGCACAAACACGTCTCATGTGTAAGGTTTCTGTCACCAACGTGTGGGTGGCACCCAATGAAATGTTCAGTATTTCATAAACTGATGTTAAGGTAATTCGTCGATCCTCTCTCACAATGGCAGCAGCAGTGTTGATGTTTTCTTCCGTAAGAGCAGTAACTGGAGCACCGGTTCCAGCTTCCTTTGAAATTGATTTTCTCCCTTCTTTAAACATTTTAAACTACCTACGAGCTGGCTGTAGGGAAGAACAGACTCTCCATAGGCCTCAACTGAAGATTTGTTGAGACGAACGCAGAAATTCAAATCCGCATATTGTTCCTCGTATGTTACTTCCATTGCAGCGGTAGACGATACTGAACATGTCTGAACTTGCCTGGTTCTCACAGCCGGGAACCAGGAGTACCAACAATGAAACTACTACGGCGTGCTTGTTTCACATTAAGCTAACAGAATATAATACGATTGAATTTTAGTGTGAAAAATTATGATCATTCTTTATTCAACAGCCCTCGTATTTCAACTTCCGAGGAGATACAAACTTAATTCTGTATTAAGCTGCACTTAAATGCATTTTCATTTTCTAAATATCATAATCGATTAATAAGATAATATATAGAAAATTTAGTTCTATAATTAATCCTAGCTTTTCGAATGAAGTTAAAACTAAGTACTTGATATCTTTAGATTTGATAAACTACATAAAATATTGTTCTTTGTAACGAACTTCACTTATCTTGAAAAAACAATTGATGAATATTTCACAGCATTCAGTTGAAATCAGTTTCGTAAACGCTTGTTTACATCATCAATCATTTCCTTCGTTGTCAACGTTACGGTCGCTAGATGTCGCAATATTTTTGTATTACATTGTACTTTGTTTCATACATACATACCAAACTCTGAAAATGAAACAGAATCGGATGACGGAATTTCAAAATTCCCTACACGATTTCTACTTTTAAAATAAATATTTTTTGAAAACCATTAAATTTATCGGACCATTTAACTGCCTTAATAATTCAACTTCTGAATTTATTTCATGGTTTAATGACCAAAACTGCTCCACCACGGCTGATTTATCAGTCTGTTTATACCTAATATTTCAAAAATGTTCTTTTATTCTGGTTTCTAAATTACGTTTGGTCCTGCCAGTGTAAACCTGGTCGCTATCTAAACAATTAAATTGATAAATTCCAGATGTTTTGTTATTGGGAATTTTATATATTTTATTATACCTAGTTTACATTAGACATACATTTATGACCTTTTTAGAACAACAGTAATATAATTTAAACTTTAAAGCACTAGAATATTCTCAAAATTTAAGTACCAGAAACTATCTGCTGCTTTCTGCTCCAACTGTTTGAGGTGTTGTACCATTTTCCTGCCCACAAAGACTCCAATATTGAGTTCCACAATGCTTCCGCCTCCATAATAATGTCACGGCTCCTAAAAATTAATTTCCCAGCATTGCCAGTGTTGCGTAGCTTTGACTTGATTGAAACTGCATTACGTTCTTCAAAGGCTGAAGATATTGCATGTTAATATGACCAATTCATTGAGAATTACCCTGGGAATATGAAAATGGACATGTTTGCATAGTGGCGCTGTAAAGCTCGAATTTAATTACGGAGAGGAATGTAGAAGAGATTGATGTTGACAGAGAATGTTGTCGAAGGGTCTGGTTCACCTAAAAGAGATAACAGTAGCAAGAGTTAGGGTGAGACCTCCCACTGAGAACAGTTGGATGTTATCCACACAGGTAGCAGAAAAATGCACATCGTGGGAACCACTACCTCCGTGGCCTGTAGGTCCATCAGAGAGGCTGACTACCAGACGCTCTAATACAAATGTTTCTCTTTCAGTATACAAGTTCAAACAGTCACAGTTAATTTCAATTTAAGAAATTTCTGTTCCTTTTCTCAAATATGCTGTAACTTTATTTGCTCGGTACCTGTATTTCAAAGAATCTTCTTAAGGAAAACTGGAATTTTCCAAATATAACACCATTTGATACTACACAACTGCTTCTTTCTAAATTAAATAAGTTCATTTTTACTTTGTCTATCGATCCAAAAAGCTGATCGAGATTTCAGCCGAAATACATGTTTTAAAGCTGCACTGTTGCTGTACCAGCACCGAACAACTGGTAACCATGTACTGGTAGCCAGTACATTGCTTCTACCACTGCGGGTGACTGTAAGTTTATGTACTTATTTTTACTTTTGTATTTTGTTTTCTTAACAACTAATTAACCGTCCATATCATTAAATAATGCACATTTTTATTAATTAAGATTTTACTATCACAATCTATATTTGCAACCTGGTTTATTTAAGTAGTATTTATTTTTAACAGTGTTATGTAATGTTCTTATTTTATTTGCTTACATTCCGTCAAGAAAGCACCGGGAGTCGATCATATAAACATCACAACACACCTTTAAGGTGCACAAAAAATGGTGCCCTGTAAACAAACTAGATGACAAATGACGATCAAACTCCGCGTGGTCATAAAGGAAAGATGTACCAACTCAGCGACAACGATAATTTCGAATCCTCTCTTATACGAGATTTTATATGATTAATTCCCGGTATTTACTCGACACTAGTATGTTTCATTAAATAAGTTTCTAGCATTTCAAATAGAAATGTGCCTGTTACACATATTTATAGAAGGTTCTTAAATAAGTTGGCTATTTCCGGAAAACCATGTTTCTATTATTTATCTTCAATATTATAAATGTAATATTATGCTAGTTTATGTACATTTCTATTTCAATTATTATTTTTGCTTTTAGAATCCGATTAAAACAGTTTCTTATTAAAATGTGTTATATGAAAACCCTACTACTTCCATATAAGTTATAAATTATAATATTTTATTTATAATTGTGTTATAGTAATTATTATTAATTTTACCATGATTATTATTATAATTTAGCTTATAATGTATTTTTGGTTTTGTTTACATTGTTGCTTTCCATTTTCATTCACTTTGTACCGCACTAAACACTTGCACATCAAACTCCAATTGTTTTCTCCACTTTCTCTAAAAGTCAGGGTTATACATTTGCATCTTTCTTACTGTTTGCGGTGTAGCTCTAGATTCCACTTTCTGATTTCCAGCGTCATCCCTCTCCTCTTCCAAAATCATATTTTCCCCAATAATAATCCTACACTGATCTAGCGTCTCATTCGTCCCTTACTCTTCTTTCTTCTAGCCTTCATTATCTCCTCCTTTGGATCCATTCTTGTTGTACTATGGATACTAAATTGTCTCCTATAGTTTCCTAGTGTTAATTCATTTTCTCAATTTCTCTCATAACTTCATTTTCTTTCTCTTCTACTTCTAGAATTCCAGCAAAATTTTATCTCTCCGTTCTGGTCCTTGATCGTCTGTCATAATTATTCCTCTGTTTTGATTATGAATGCGCAAGGATCTTATTCCTTGAGCTACTCTTGATACTACTACTCCCTCCATTTAATGTCTAGAGTCAATTTCCTAAGCTGTTTTACTAATAATATTTGTAAGTATATTTATATATTATTTTTGGCGACTTACTATTGTTGAGTCCCAGGCCACAAATGGTGTACCTGGAATACGAGAGCTCCTAGTGGTTTACCGGAAAAATATGAGTCAGTTGGAGAATTTAATGTCATGACGGCACGTCGACCATGGTAGCCCAATGAGTAAGAGCGACTGGACGGAAACCAGAAGATCCGTAGTTCAAATCCCAGCCAATACATTGAATGCTTCAGTTTGGCTCTATCTATCCAAAAATCTTAGCCTATACACGGCTAGTGTGACGGAATGATTAATTTCAATCAACATTTTCTATGTAAATGGTAGTTTAGAGGGGCGCAGTTTGCTTAGTGAATCTTAGTGCCAGATCCTAGGAAGACGACAAGCTTCACTAGATATCAAATTTGTTGTTTAACAGATTTTTCATTTCGTCACGGCCAGAAAGGCATAAACATAGACAGATCAAACAGGGACCTTTTTCTAAAAATACGTTTTATTTAGAAACTCGAAAACACGAATATAGACTGCTGGATGACATACAGCACTTCAACCTGCTGTAGTTACACATTAAAGAAAATAAAAATCATAATAAAGGAAGCAGGTGCGTAGTTCTCATTAAAATATAAAGTAGGTATGTTTAAACTCACTTCAGGCTATAAAGCATTGTATGGTTTGTTACACTTTGGACAGAAGAACAAACAAACGCAGGCTAATGGTATGAACTTCACTTGTTTCGGTAACACTTGAACATAACAAAATGGAATAGAACATTCTTTTAAAGCGTCAAATGTCTTAGCATTTCTAATTCCTTTAAGAAAGACTCGCTTTTCATTCACAGATTGTGTCGGAAGTTCCCATAATGCATTTAAAGCTAGAAATGCTACATAGGTTTTATACATTCCTTTTAGTTTACCAAGGAGATTACTTTTAATGATAAATTCGACATGTGCAAAAATAATCTAAAGTAGAATGTCCGTAAGTTTTCTCTTTACTTTAGTTTTA
This sequence comes from Mantis religiosa, assembly GCA_030765055.1. Taxonomy (NCBI): domain Eukaryota; kingdom Metazoa; phylum Arthropoda; class Insecta; order Mantodea; family Mantidae; genus Mantis; species Mantis religiosa. The sequence goes on along the minus strand of CM060947.1, from coordinate 98,321,663 downwards.
CTCAAACTAGAATAATTGTTAAGAGTTGTGAAGCTTTTAACTCCTATAAGTTTCTCATTTTAACAAAATATGTCACATGATACTAGTTGCACTAATCGCTTTCGAAATGTTCACACTTAAATGCTTCCACTTTGTGCTCTGAAATGTATTATATTTATGTCCTGTGCGAGCACTTGACTGTTGTCTCCGTTTTTAGTTTATAGTAAAATAAGTTTAACTATGGAAGTTATTTTAAAAGTTATCAACATTTAATTGTTTCAGGACTACTGGTAAATGGAACATGCACTTAATTAAAGGTTGTTCTCATTATACGTTTATATGTATCCTAACTGAACAATATAATGGAATATTTCGTATTTCATTTTGTATTTTATTATGTTAAAGCTCCCGTTAGTACAAAAATAAAAACTATAAAACAATGTTTCAATCTACGTTTATAAGTGCACTCAAATACTACGTAGTTAACAACAGTTGCTGGTGAGTTTATATTTTGGATATTCACAACATTTTAGAGGAAGATAGTTCAGAAAACATAAAATAGCAGCATCAGTAACTGCAATAGTAGATGATGGTGATAATGATAATAATAGTATTAATAATAATAATAATAATAATAATAATAATAATAATAATAATAATAATAATAATAATAATAATAATAATAATAATAATAATAATAATAATAATAATAATAATAATAATAATAATAATAATAATAATAATAATAATAATAATAATAATAATTATAATGATGATAATAATAATAATAATAATAATAATAATAATAATAATAATAATAATAATAATAATAATAATAATAATAATAATAATAATAATAATAATAATAATAATAATAATAATAATAATAATAATAATAATAATAATAATAATAATAATAATAATAATAATAATAATAATAATAATAATAATAATAATAATAATAATAATAATAATAATAATAATAATAATAATAATAATAATAATAATAATAATAATAATAATAATAATAATAATAATAATAATAATAATAATAATAATAATAATAATAATAATAATAATAATAATAATAATAATAATAATAATAATAATAATAATAATAATAATAATAATAAATAACTTCGGTCTTCCCTAGTTTCTTGTATCTTTGAGTTTAGTGTATGGCTATTCTAGGTATTCTGTTGTTATTCATTCTTTGAACATGCTTTCCCCTTTGATTTCTGCTGTTAGCAATAATATGATTTATTTCTTCTACATTTCATTCTTTCCTAATATCTTGAATCTTTTTTTATCTCTATTATCTCTTTAGCATAACCAGCTATTGCTCTTACAAATATCATTTCTGATGTCTGTATTCTAGTACTACTTCTGTTTGTTAATGTCCCTGTTTCTGACTCGTATATCAGAGTTGGTACTGCCATTGATTTGTACAACTCTACTATGGAGTCTTTACGTGTATTGCAGTACAACCAATAATGTATATTTGAGAAATGACACATACAATAAAACGTTATTTGAAATAGATTATGTTTTCTAAAGATATCTACATTTTCGAACAGTGCGTTTAGCAATCTCCAAAGTGATATAAAATTACGAGTACCTACGAAGGAAGAGCTCTTCGTAGATTATTTCCAGAAAATTCGAGATATACGTTCTTCTTGTCATGTAAAAATCTTAATCAGTAGTGGTTTTTCAGAAACAAACATTTTCAAAGATCTCTGTTAAGGTTTGGTATTTATCAGGGATTTTATTTTTGAATTATCTGTACACACAGACATACAGAGACGCATACGAATATATATAATATTTATAATATATTATATAATATAATTAATAATAAATAATAGTATAATATATATATATATATATAATTCAGGAGGTACCATAACATATATTTCGGCAAAAACTTGACACAATTTTCTCGGAAGTACAGAGCAAGTACACAGTAAGGAAAGTAAGATGTAAGTACTCTCAGTCTTTTCAACCCACGTCCCAGAAAACAAAACAAAAAATGGTGGGAAATGTCTTTATGTAACTTCCTCTTGTGGTATATACAGGTTCCGAGAAAAAAAAAGTAGGCATACACACTTTGAACCGCCATGCAAAATTCATGTGCCCTTCTAGGCCCAAATGACCTTGTTGTCGACGGGCCCTAAAACACCACACACTCACTGTTCCCTTCTACAAGGTTCAGTTGCTGGAAATGGAAAGCTGAAAGTTCAATTTGAAGCATAAATGCACTTTCTGAGGCAAATGTGATCACTGTTCAAAATGGTGGCCCTCAACTGCTTCCGTACAACCTATCAATGTCTTCAAAGGGATTTCTGCGCACACCGCTTGATTCTTATTCCAAACTATGTCTAGTTTACGTGGTTTACATATGTACCTACACCTCATCCTTTACTGTGCCTCATAAGAAGGAACCCAGTGGTCTGAAGAGCGTCTAGGATAATAAAGCTCAAAGGTACTTCCACCATCTTGCAGTAACTTCCTTGCGACTAACTGCCTTCCAGTAACTAGAGTGACAATTCTGCTGCCAACTACTGAAAAAAGATAATATTACTTTCTTCTAGAAATTGGACTTTATAGAACGGGAAATACAGTTTCTATGACGGTTCAAAATGCGTGTACATTTTTCTGATGCACCCTGTATATCGCAACTGCTTTTAGCTACTTTTCCTTACATTTTGACATCGGGAACTAAGCTGGGACTCCATCTTGATGAAATCCCATAAAAAGGTAATTGGAGGGTAGTGTGACTTACACATACCATGGTGCTGACTAATATTTTGTACTCACAAAGGCACCCCATTTCATTCTCGGTTGACTTAAGAAGTACATATACCTATGTTAACGTGGGCATCCATTCGGAAAGTCCTAGAGCATTTCACGCTCATAAGCGCACACAAGCCGCAAAAGAACAACGTAGTACGACGTCGTCGCGAGTGTGTGTGTGTGTGTGTGTGTGTGTGTTTGTGTGTGTGTGTGTGTGTGTGTGTGTGTGTGTGTGTGTGTGTGTGTGTGTGTGTGTGTGTGTGTGTGTGTGTGTGTGTGTCTGTGTGGAGGGTTGCTAGGATACAGTCCCCAGCCGCTCTCATAATCGTGTCAATAAATCACGTGGTCCCCTCCATCTTTGTCTGGGAACCAACCTCCGAGCTTGGGGAAACACTCCCAATTATTTTTAGTCAGTCGACACTTTGTCTGTATCTGTCCATTTGTCTGTCCGGCTATTTTTAAAGAGGACTCGCAAAAAATGTGTCTTTTGCCTATAGTAGCAGGATTATTTCACAAAAATCTTATTATAGCCTCTCTCTGTTTTTAATAGTCGTTTTTGAGCTGAAAACAATATATGTATTACTTTCCAATGTCATTTTGGCACATCTTGGTAAAAATAACCACCAATAACAACAAATTTTTATACTGTAATTTAGAATAGCTAAATATTTACTTTAAATATCTTATATACTATAACAATAGAATGCATCACGTATATAATAGCTTAAGGGAATCCGACTTCAATATGTCTCGTCCCGAAAAACTAAAAACGCCTTGTCTGCTTCGTACATAATTAGCAATTTCTAACTCCTAAGATATAAATATATTTCCCTCCTAAAGATTAAAAATATGTAATGATAATCAGAGCCCGGATTTGTATACAAAATCAAATGCAAAAATATGCATGCAAATATGCACTAAAAACTCGCAAATTATGCAAGAACCATATGCAAAATAAAAATGCTTAGCTTGATAACCATTCTCATAATTTCACCATTTAATCATTGTTTAAAGCATTAATAAATTATTAGTAATTAATTAATTAATTCTTTGACTTTTTAATTATTATTGTAATTAGTTATTTAATGTTTTAATTTTATGATCTTGTCCATCGAAATTCACCTCCTTTCGTGTTCTAACGCTTCCACATTTTTTCAACTGAAACACTCCGGTGCACACCTTTTCGTAGTGTCCTTTTCTATGTAAAAAAAATAGATAGTATTTTTTTCCAAAAAGGGATGTTTATATTTATAAATGCTGAACATAATTCCTTGGTGAATTGGTCACGTGAATTTCCGACGACGATGACCTGCTCACTAACTGACGTATTTACAAATTTGTTAAGTAAAGTAGTTTTTATGGCTGCGATTTGTCTGTGCTTCACAATGTTCAGATGCTATGTTACCTGGAACTTTTTGTCAGAAGGAATACTTCGCTCACATGAGAAACAGATAAATACCTACTTGTCCATCCTTAATAAAATTATCACTCCCGAACTATTTTTTTTTTTTTTTCACTACGTACTTTCACTTCTGAACTATGATTACAACTGCAAGTAAACATAACCAAACATATCCGGCAGATAAGGTCGTTTGTCATATCTCAGGTGACATCATCGCACTCTGAATAGCTCGCCTCGATAGCGTGGATGTTAGCGTGTGTGCCTCACGTTAAAGAGGTCCCGAATTCGAACCTTGGTCAGGGTGAGTTACCTGGATAAGCTTTACCCGGGTTTTTCCCTTATCCTGAAAGGCAAATGTCGGGTAACTCAGCTCTATGTACCCTGGGCTGATTTGAGCATCATTTCATTCATCATCCTATATGACTTAACGTTGGAGGACGTAAATCACACAAAAAACCACAATGAACAACGCCAGCTTTCTTGCAACACGGGTAAACAATTAGCTCATACAACGAAATTTAGAACTACACTCACTAATCGTCGCTTTAAGAAAATAAAATAAAAATATTACACGTGTGAACCAAACACGACTTTTACTTAGTCTTGAAATAAAAAAATATGCCATCATTTTAATAAATATGAATGCAAAATCATTTTTTCACAAAATATAAATTATATCCACTTTAGAACTGCACTAGTGACCTCTTAAAGGTGAGAATGATAAAGTATACTCTTTTATATGTACTTTTATATGTACTACTAATGCATACGTTTAAATTATTAAGAAAACTCTATGCAATTTGCATACAAATCCGGGTTCTGGTAATACTGATTTGATTTGTATCAAAAATCGAAAAGAACATTTAACCAAAAGTGCACGATTTGAGATGTCCTGAATTCAAAAATAACATTTTCGTAAAAGGAGCAGCGCTAACTCCTCTCTGCGTGTGAGTGTATATATACAAAATGCCTCTTATTATTTTGAGTCATATACTTGAGAGATGCCAACAGAGATACCAGACCTAGATACCAACAGTAATTATATCACTAAGATGAGTTAGAGAGGACTGCAAGGAGCTATGCAATTCCATTAAGGAATGTCAGGAAGCTGGGTATTATCGCATGTATTGCCGCACAACATCGACGTGAAGTGAGCTCTTCATTCTCGTGCTCAGATCAAATAAAGCCATTGAATAGCGCGAATGAATTCCAGAAAAAGAAATAAAACAGTACGAAAATAATGTGAAAAGTACAATTGTCGGGTAACAAAAGGACTACGTTAGAGTAGATCTCAGCCATAAATTCATTAATAAAAGTAGGTTCGGAATAACTACGTTGGCTTTCTTATTATTTTCTCATTTTGCTTTGTTTAATAGTAAATTTACACTGACCGTTGAATAATTTGATACACGAGAGCCATATAAACTCACTTTCTTTGTGACCTAGAAAAACGCGAATGTAAATCAAAACATAACATTTGACTAATTTTTCTTTCTGTTAAGTACAGAAAGTGTTTATCCCAGAAAGGTATTTTTGAGTATCACATAATATATATTTTTACAAAACTTGTGTATGTATTACTGAGTGTGCATGTGCGTGTGAGAGAGAGAGAATGAAGAAAGCAAGGAAGAAAAGAAAGAAAGAAAAAAAAGAAGGGAGGAAATAAATAAATAAAGAGATTATAGCACAATTTAAAAACCAAAAGAGGAATGAGTATCGATTTTAACATTGGATTCTAGTACCCTTCAAGTTAACAAGGAAATTTGCCGAAGTTTTATTCCTTTTTGGTGTGTCCGTATGAGTACAGATTTAAATTTCAAATGCTTGACACGCTGATATGAAAAATGAATACGTTGCGTTTACTGTATACATCTCGTGAAATCCTCTTAGTGTTATAACTGGGAAATCATAAAAGATAAATCAAAACTTACTAATTTACGAAAATGTCGAAAGTGAAATTTAGATTACACTGGGCAACAAAAAAATAATTTTTGAATGTTTCGAGCATTTCATGAGGCAACTCCTACTAATTTTGGGTTGAGAAAAACAAATATGACAATGAAAAAATTGTATTAGCTCTAGTCTCTATGATATACAAAATGTGGAAGTATTACATATTAACGGATTGAGAGAAAAGGATACATTTTAATTGCATACATGCTAACAACAATGAAAATGCATTTGATATTTTAAATTGCCAATTACATGCTAAGAGTTCTAAATTGATGGAAAAATGATTCGCAAATAGTCGTGTCTGAAGAGAATCATGTGGTTGCCAATTGACTTCGTGTCTTTTAGCTTGCCTCTTGTGATGGAGTTCCGCAGAATCCCTATACAGAAAACAACAGTAATCCGCAAGCATTACTTCATTCCAACGGCCCTGATATCTTTGTTCCATAACAGAAATGTCCTGATGGAATCCCTCCCCATGTTCATCACTAACAGCTCCACATACCCTTGAGGGCTTCGCAAGCATCCTTTTCTTTCCCCTCCAAAATTTGGTCAAATGCAGGATCCTTTACAAGTTCTCTTATTTGTGGTCCGACAAAAATACCTTCCTTAACTTTTGCATCACTTAATTTCCAAAATTTCTCTCTGATTGTGTTTTGTTATTTGACAGGTGTGCCAACTCCCAAAAAAATCTCCCAAATTTAAAATCTTCACTCTAAAAAATGAAATATCACTTTATTTTCAAAACAAGAGCTAATCTATCATTTTTATGGTCATTTTTGAATTCAGCAAATTGAAATACATGTAAAATCACTATTTTTAAGCCCGAAACATTTTCATTGTTGCCCAGTGTTATTAGCCATCTATGAAGTTTTGCAGCTTCGCAAATCTGCTTTTTATATACAATCAGGGCAAAGGAAAGCTGTCTTATTATACAAAGTCTTGATGTGTTCAATCTTGCTTGCTTTATAACTATAGAGAGAGAATTAAAACAATATTTAGGTAGCCAAATTTGAAATTATGCTTTGCCGTGTTTAAAGCAAAGCGGATAAAGTTCGTGAGGAGTGAGTGTGATTTAAGGGTCGTCGACAGCTAGGTCATTATAATTTTTTCTTTTATTAATAATGGAAACTTCCGAAAGGAAAATTTGGCAGTCTTGCGATGTTGCACATTAAACGTTTTTCTTAATGGAGTCATATTATTAGTTAAAGCTTTATGCATTTTTTGCTTTTATATTTTGCAATATACCTTACTATGTATGAATCTTGCAGTTGTACCTACTGCTGCTGCTGCTGCTGCTACTACTACTACTACTACTACTACTACTACTACTACTACTACTACTACTACTACTACTACTACTACTACTACTACTACTACTACTACTACTACTACTGAACATGAAAAAATGTTCCCTTAACGGAATATTAAATTGAATGCAAATGTCATATGTTAACGATGCCTGCCAGTTTAGACAGGAAACTTGTGTCAGAGAAATATATTAGGTAAGGGTCAGGCAAATGTATCTTGGATGGTTTGTCTGCCCCACTTCTGGTTGAGATACGGGCTTCTTCCTGACAGCAGAAGTAACCTTGAGACTTCAGGAAGGGAGAAAAACAATTTGGTAGCAAAAACACTTTATACAACCGTTGACAGAATTATATGGCACGAATCAAAGTAAGGATACGTTATTAATTTCTTTATATTTACAGAATTCGAGAGATCAATGGAAACACTTCAAAACATAGTGATAGAATTTCGTAATAATATAAATTTATGGTCCAATTTAAAACATACAAGGTAAACCTTCTTCTTCTTCTTCTTCTTCTTCTTCTTCTTCTTCTTCTTCTTCTTCTTCTTCTTCTTCTTCTTCTTCTTCTTCTTCTTCTTCTCTCTTCTTCTTCTTCTTCTTCTTCTTCTTCTTCTTCTTCTTCTTCTTCTTCTTCTTCTTCTTCTTCTTCTTCTTCTTCTTCTTCTTCTTCTTCTTCTTCTTCTTCTTCTTCTTCTTCTTCTTCTTCTTCTTCTTCTTCTTCTTCTTCTTCTTCTTCTTCTTCTTCTTCTTCTTCTTCTTCTTCTTCTTCTTCTTCTTCTTCTTCTTCTTCTTCTTCTTCTTCTTCTTCTTCTTCTTCTTCTTCTTCTTCTTCTTCTTCTTCTTCTTCTTCTTCTTCTTCTTCTTCTTCTTCTTCTTCTTCTTCTTCTTCTTCTTCTTCTTCTTCTTCTTCTTCTTCTTCTTCTTCTTCTTCTTCTTCTTCTTCTTCTTCTTCTTCTTCTTCTTCTTCTTCTTCTTCCTCTTCTTCACTCTATGGTTTGGGCATATTGCCCGTTCCGGCTTCATAGATCTCTCCAGCGTTTCCTGGGTCGTCCTGTCTCTTCTTCCTTTTGCATTATAGTTTAATACTGCATTTGGATATCTTCCATCCTCCATTCTTAATATATGTTCATGCCATTGTTGCCTTCGTTCTGATATTTTGTCATGGATTGGTTCTATTTCTAATTCCTTTCTAATATCCTCATTTCTAATTTTGTCCAATATTGTACAACCTTTAACACTTCTTAAAAATTTCATTTCTGCAGTCTGTATTTTATTTAAATCCTTTTGTGTTGGCACCCAGGTTTCACTTCCATATATTTAAGTTGGAATAGTCATTACTTTATACATTTTCAGATTTGTATTCTTTCTCACTCTGTTTTTAAACGTTCTTTGGATTGTCCCACATATTGCTCGGAATTTGTTTACTTTTTCTTCTATGTCAGCATTGTTTCTAAAACTTATGTTACATACTAAATATTTAAAACTCGATATTTGTTCTAAAATCCTATTCCCTAAAACAATTTTTTATCTTACATTATAATTTTCTTTAAAAGCCACAATTTTTGTTTTTTCTTCTGATATTTTAAAATTATACCTTTGTACTATATTAATTATAATATACATTGATTTTTACAGTTGATTTTCATTCCGATGAATCAATATTTGGTCATCCGCAAACAGCAGGATATTAATATAAACATTTTCTTTTATTTTGATTCCTGGGTCTATTAAAATCTTCCATTCATTTAGAATATCGTTCATATATATATATATATATATATATATATATATATATTAAAAGGAGTAGGTGATAAGCTACACCCTTGTCTTAGTCCAGTATTGGTAGAAATTTGTTCTGATAACCTATCCCCAGTGTCAATTCTTATAGTTGTATTTGTGTATATACCTTTTATTGCCTTAATAATATATGGTGGGTAACTAACCCTTGCATTCTAATATTTGCCACAGTTTTGATCTATTTATTCTATCAAAAGCCTTTCCAGGTCAATGAATGCGACATGTCTTTCCAAATTCTTTTCCCTTCGTTGTTCAATTATTTGATTAAGGACAAATACGTTATCTGTACAGGATCGGCCTTTAAGGAATCCACTCTGTTCTTCTCCTATAAGGCATTCTGTAATAGTTTTCAGTCTATTATTTATTATTTTAGTATATATTTTGTAACTTGTGTTCATTAAACTTATCCCTCTATAATTTCCACAGTTTTAGCGATCTCCTTTTTGAATATATTTTTGATACTTATGTATTTAATACATATTTATGTAATAGGTATATATAAAGCTGTTACATATTTTATCAATGATAAAAGCCTTTATTAGTGTGTTATATAAAAACACAGAAATCAATCAAATGCTGGCAGAAATGTACATAATTACAACTCTTGTGACTAATTTGCAGACCTACACTTGATATCATAGTCTTTCTACATATTTGTTTATTTTAGAATCAACAAGTGAGCACACAAAAGCGGATGCTTCATGTGCACGAAATATGCACAGAATGTAATAATAGCATGTTCCTGAAATAGTTCCAGTCACAAATCAAAATAAACCCCGTCTTGTAGGTATGTAATTAATGTGTTTATTGCTGTTTACTCAAATTGGATAGGTATGTACCTAATAATGATCCCACAGAACACGAATAATTCTTCCACTATTTTAAATGCATTTAAGCAGCATTAAGTTTAATTCAGGAATTTATTATAAATCTGAAGCAGTTATTTTAAATCAAATTTCATTAAAATTATTTGAAAAAATTGTAGTAAATTATAGTAAAAAAGGAACGAGGTTAAAAATAACAATTGAAAATAAAAATAATGACTGGAGAGATAGAAGAAAAAGGAAATGAATATTAGTAATGTTTTAATAATGAAAATATTATTGTAAATGTTTAAAGAAATATTGTTATAACGTTAAATTGTTTAAAAATGATTCAAAGAAAAGAATTCTAAAAACTACCAAATATAGTAATAAAATTTCGCAGTTAAGATATGACGTGGACCAATAAAAATGTGTTGAATTGCCAAAACCAATAACTTTGGACTAGCAGAATCTGGCATTCCTGTCTGTAAAGACTTCATCAAGGACGGGCGCAAAAGGTTATTTGGTCCGTAAACTTGCAAATAGACGCCGTAGAGAATATACTCGTAGTATAATTGTGAAAAGTAATATCAACGCTTTTGAGAGTGTATATTCGTCTGGTGTTGCGACGAGTTTAAGTAAATTATTCAGTTAATTAAAATTTGAATTTCTAAAAGAAAGTTACAACAATTATTTCATTTCTTTAACAATTTTACTCATCGCTTGCTATCCATGACCACGCCCAAGGTAAGATCATCATGCAAAGACGAGAGCAGCCTTGGTAACTACGAGGGCTGTTCAATAAAGAATGAACACATTTTTTTTTTATTTTAACAACGTACTTTTACTCGTCCTCATAATTTTGATGGTCCTTCTCAAAATAGTCTTCCCTGAATGCGATGCACTTTTCCTAGCGTTTCTGCCAGTCTTCAAAGACGTGGTGGTAACAATTTTTTGAGGGATCCTTCAAAATCACTTCCGCAGCTTTCACCACTGCTTCTGATGATGGATAATGCCTCCCACGAAGGCGTTTCTTAAAGTTAGGGAATAGAAAAAGGACACATGGGGCTAAATCCGGACTATAGGGAGGGTGAGGGATGTACTTCACATTGATTTTTGCAAGATATTCAGCAACAACATTGGCAATATGCGGCCGCGCATTATCGTGGTGCAGCATCCAGCCTGCTTCATGGAAATGTGGTCTTTTGCGCCTGATATGAACTTGCAATGTTTTCAGGATATCCTTGTAGTATTGTCCAGTTACTGATGTGTGTGCAGGTACAACATGCTGATAAACCATTCCATGAATATCAAAGAATGAGATGACCATAGCTTTCCCAGCAGAAGCAAACAATTATTCTTTTTTCTTTGTGTGGGGGGGGGGGTTGATGATGAAGGATGTTTCCACACTGAGCTTTGCTGTTTGCTCTTAGGATCAAAATGATGTATCCAAGTTTCATCAGCAGTGATTCCGTTTGAAAGAAACTCCGGATGTTCCTCTAACATCAACTTTAACTGTATGTTACTTCCATTGCAGCGGTAGGCGATACTGAACATGTCTGAACTTACCTGGTTCTCACAGACGGGAACAAGGAGTACCAACAATGAAACTACTACGGCGTGTTTGTTTCACATTAAGCTAACAGAATATCATAAAATTGAATTTTAGTGCGAAAAATTATGACCGTAAATAAATTATGGTCATTCTTTATTGAACAGCCCTCGTACAAGAACCCATCGCAATGTGGAACGTCGGATCCAGCCCCAAGCACAGGACGCAGACATCACCATCATCATCATCAGCAGCAGCAGCAGCAGCAGCATCACCATCAGCATCAGCATCATTTCTTCATCCCAATAGAGAATCCTATCGCAAAGTTAGAAAAGAGTTGTTTTGTTTCTGTGCTTCTTTTTATTATTTTTAGTGACTAGCAATCTAAATGCACATTATTCTTATGTTTTATAAGGCGTACTCCCACAATCTAAAATTTTAAAGGAATTGCTACACTTCTTTTCAAAGTATGAATATTAGTTTTACAAAGGAAATACAAATCGTTCTTCTTGATAGGAACAGGTATTTGTTTGAGAAACCGTATGTTCACTGTGTATTGCATGTCAATGAACAAGACCTAAATATTTGAATACTATGCAGAGATGTTTTAAGACAGCTACAGGAGGTATTTTTAAACAGTGAAATAAAACTTGATATAGTATGTATTAAATCGAGTATTATTGTATCAAATACAAAATAAACATATGTTTCTAGTAAGTACTACTTCTTGAAAATTATGTCAGTTTCCCTGTAATAAGTGCACAAAATTTTAGCAATAGTTCTTTTAAACTTCCTTCTATTTTGTGACATTTCCTATTCCTTCACGAGTTTCCGCCATCAGTCTTTAATGTTTCGGAATGTTTAACGTCCACCTTACTTTTTAAATAGCCCTAATACCACTTAAATAGCACCTACTCATTATAAAATATCTCCGTTTGTCTAAGATATGACGTTATTCTCAAATATATTTCGCATTTCCGCAAAATGTTTGTTAAGTACGCTTTTGCAACGCCCTGATGAAAGTAATTTAAGGTACCAACTGTGTTGTTTTCACATTGCGGTATTAAACGTGCAAACATTTTTTACAAAACGAGTTGTTTTGCTTTATGTCCAGCATATGCATTCTCGAACAAATGCGATCCAGTAATTCCTTGGAAAGATCCAATGTGAATGAAAGGACGGCTCGTGAAGTTTTCCGAGTTTTCCTTTGTATAATACTGAACATTTCAATAGCTCAGTCCCAATTAAAAATTCAACTAATATGAATAAGCAATCTTCAGCTCTCCATTCTGGTGCTTTATAGTTAAACTACCACTAGAATGCCCAATAATAAGAAATATATTAAGACTTTGTCTTTACCATATACGCAAAAGTGATCCATAACGTAAAGGGTTTCAGAGGCCATTCCCAAAAATTACAAGGTATATATTTCATTTGCCATTTAAATTTCCCAAGCACATGGCATTTTAATAAAAATAGTGACAGCGATTTATAAGCAAATCAACATTTCTGAAAAATTTCCATTTAAAGGACAATTTGGGATGGTGAGCTCTTCTTGGAACATTTTCTGTCGTGTCCTTGGGAAATGCTGGTACCGGAATCATTGATTTATTTATTTAATTTGTAATTTACGTCATATCGACGATGAATGAAATGGGTGAAAATGATGCTCAAATGAGTCCGGGGTCCATGGAGCTTAGAGCTACATGAACATTCGTCTTTCAGGATAAGGTAAAACCCCGGAAAAACCTTATCCAGGTAGCTCACCCTAATCGAGATTCAAACTCGGGACCTCTTGAACGTGAGTCTGATCGCTACCATCTACGTTATCGAGGCGGGCGGAATCTTTGATGGCTTAGATTTATAATTTTATAAAGAAATGATAAGAATATGGATAATTAAATTGCAAGAAATAGTTTCGGCATTGTTGAAATCATTGTCCCGTAGGGGAGGGGATCCGTCCCCTTCAGCTGCCGTGGTGCGGGCGCTGCGGACCCCTATCACTCGTGGTACCTCTGACGTTACTAGAGGAACCTCGGGCCGAACTGCCGAGCCCCTCCCTGATAGGGAGTTGTTCGGATTGCGTTGGACTCATGGGCGCAGTGGTTCCCGATACCCACGGAAGATCGGGTACGTCTCCGGACGGGGTTGAGGGAAGCCATTAATATTCCCGCGTACTAGCCAGCATAGCTAGTAGAAGGTGTGCTAGATCACCAGGCGGTCCCCCAAGGTCATATCAGTAGCCTTCCCATCTTGGAGTTGGCGCGCGTAAGTGGCGTATCCACTACCATCCCGTCTTGAGTCCACAGGGCCAGATGGGGGGGGGGGCCCTTGTTAGTCTCTAGGTCTTGCCCTATGGAAAGCCCCACGGAGGCGCCGGGCACACTTTTGGGACATCTCGGTAACTCTCTGGTCGAAGGAGGGTCGGGTCCTTGGTCCTACGGGTCCAGGACTAATGAGAGTAGAACCTCTGACCTTAACGTGTCGAAATCATTGCATAATGTAATACGCTCGGTATTGTACGATTGTGTCAGAAGATGAGATCATTAGCGATTTGCATGTTAAGAAATAACGATTAGTTAAGCTAGTGTAGAGAAGGCAATTACTTCAATGTGTACCTGGAAGTCAGGCAGCTGATAACACACGTATAAAAGAACACTGAAAAGTGTCACAGTTGCTTTCACAGCTGTGCCTTCACATTGCTGCTATGCCCCCAAGTGGGGGCTCCCCTTGGAGGAAGGATGAGGTGAAGGAGGCAGAGGGCGGCCGTCCCAAGGAGCCACGACAATACAGAGGGTAGGGTCCCTACAGTTTACTTGGACTTCCCCGATAGGCCAGAACAACGAACTTGCTCCCCCACAGCAGGACGGCGACGAGCCCAGCAGCCGAGCCCTAATGGTCCTAGGCAGGCGATCCGAGCCCCATAGGTCCCTGGCTGGCGGTCCCGAAATGGTGCCAGCAGAGGAGCGGAGACCGGCAACCAACCTACCGGAGGAGAAATTAGTTTTCCCCAGAGCATATCATCCTGCCATGCACCACCGAGACACCCGCGGACACTTCTACCCTGAAAGAGACCACCAGATGAGAGATGATGTGAAATGATAATGGAGATGAAATGGAGGGACAGGAAATTCGGATGATGTAATTAACCTACCCAGCATTCGCCTAGCGACCCGGGAAAATTCCCGAAAAACCCATGGGTCAGGATCAAGCCTGAGCCATCCCGCTCGTTATTGTAGACGGGATTTAAATTAATAAAAGAGTTTGTTAATTTTAAAATACTTCCTTTCTTTCGTCTTACAGAAATGTACTGTGAGTAGTAGCCCCAGCACTTAGAGCTTAGGAGCAACTTGCTAGCCGCTCATTCTCGAGGTCATAAGTGCAAACCGAGGAGGGTGATGGCTTTTTCGAGCTTAAAAATGCTTAGCAACACTTCATTTGAAGGGAAGTAAAGCCGGTGGTTCAGTGTATTACATTTAAGGTACATAAAAGAATCTTAAGCCTTATAAAAAGACCTCCAAGTAAAATTAATCAGCCTTTAACACTCAATATAGAATGGGATGCTGCATCCATAATAATAATAAAAAACTCATTTCAATAAGGAGCACTATCCACAAATAACAAGTTTGAAAATGAGCTATTTTTTTTTGTCTTATTTGTTCTTTCTTCGCATGAGCTTGTTACTGCTGAAAAATCGATAATAGTTTTAAAGAGTTGAAACCAAAGAGGCTAAAAATTAATTTAATGTACTTGAATGGACAAATGAATCTATACTTTCTTAGCCAATTTACAGTAAATGAAGCATTATATTTCATTAAACAAATACTGTACCAGGAATTTTCGAAAATACACGTTTTAAGATCACCTGAATAAAAATGGTATTAAGAAAGAGGTCGTTGTTTGAGAGCTTTTGTGGGTGAGCATAGGTGTGAGTGTGTATGTGATTTACTTTTAATTAAAGTCCTCCGGGTCCACAGAGCTTACACTTAAAGACATTCGGCTTTCAAGATAAGGGCAAACCCCTTATTGAAAAAGCCTTTTCCAGATATTTCTAACAGTGGTTAGACGGCTTAGCTCTCACCAAGGCGGCCCGGGTTCGATCCCAGGCGTCCGCAAAGTGAGATTTGTGGTGGAAAACACGGCGCTGGGGTGGGTTTTCTCCGGGATCTCCGGTTTCCTCCGCCATCTCATTCCACCGGTGCTCCATCTTCATCTCGTTTATCATCAGTGTCACCGCCTGCGGTGCCGTATGTAGTAAAAGTGGGCGTTAAACACTACACGTTTCATTTCATTTCAGATAACTCACCATGACTGAGACTGAACTTGGTATCTCTTCAACGTGACACAGACACCTACCTCCTAACGCTACAGAGCCGGGATGTGTATGCATGTGTACCTATATTTGTGTGTGTATGTGTGTGTGTGTGTGTGTGTGTGTGTGTGTGTGTGTGTGTGTGTGTGTGTGTGTGTGTGTGTGTGTGTCAGTGCCTGGGCACACAGGCTCCACCTGAAAACGGCTAGCAGGGCACTACGCAAGTTACAACGGAGAATACTAATAATGATGACAGGAGCATTTGCAACGACACCCACTGATACTCTTCTCGTCGTGCTAGGGCTAATTCCTCTAGATCTGGAGATTCGCCGAAGAGCTGCATGCTACTGGCTACGGAAACACACCACTCGTGCAGCACAACAGCCGGCGGCGTGGTCCGAAATGAGTTAGAAATGAAGGAAGTACTTGTCGCTGAATGGCAACAAGAATGGGACGCGAGCGCAACTGGCAGGCGTACATACGACATCCTAACCAACATCGAGGAACGCCTTAAAATGAAATACTTAGCACCACCCAGGGGACTAATCCATTACATGACTGACCATGGCACATACTCCAGCTACCTTCATAGATTTAACCTGAAGGACTCGGAAAAGTGCCGATGCGAAATGATAGAAACACCTGAACATGCTGTATGGGAATGCCCACTTACAATACGTCAAAGGACAACAGCGATGTTACATGTACAGGACCACGCCATATATAACATCATAAGGAATAGGCGACTCTGGATTTGGGCTAATAAAGCAGCTAACACCTTCTCAACAAAGGCGAGAGAAGAGTACATCGGCGGAAGGTACCCTTGAACAAAATACTCCCAAACAAGACAGTCACCGGAGATGACATTAGTATATAAATCATTGCTTTAAGATAGAATTAGATCATATTGTAACAATAAGTCAATATATTACTATGTAAATACATTATATATTGTATTGTAAGTACTCCTAGGGCACCAAATAAAAATGGAAATGTAAACAAATGTAAAAACTATAATAAAGAGTGGAACACAGTCTGGTTTGTAAAATAGGCACCAGACTCCCAAAATTAAAGAGGCCGAGGTGTGTGTGTGTGTGTGTGTGTGTGTGTGTGTGTGTGTGTGTGTGTGTGTGTGTGAGTGTGTGTGTGTATGTGTGTGTTTGCGTGTGTGTGTGAGCAGCATAATTCTACTACGAAAGTTCAAATGAATTCAAAGTGAGTATTCAGTAACTTAATAGGATACGACATGAAGACCATTAAGAAATTCCCTCCATTTAATAGTAGCCACTTTCCTGCACCTTGGCGTAGTGCACTAAGACATCATACTTCGGTTCCCTGCCACGGAATGTAACCCACACGAATCGATCCCACACCCGGGGGTGCGGAATTTAAGTCCCAGATATAGAACCAGTACCCGCATCGTGAGAAAATTGTGGAGCTTAAGATAGGTAAGCGGCCCTGGTCAAGAAAACCATCTGTCCGGCTGGGGGATGCCGAGATGCTGACCACATCTCCTTCCCGTATCGGTTGGATGATCGCCTACTTCTACCTTGCGTATGTGGGCGTGAGGCCGGCAGTCGGATTGGCAGGCCTTGCCCTCTATGGGCTGTCGCGCCGTGGGTTATTATTAATAGTAGCTACTCTTTGTGAGAGTTATACTTTCCTTCTATTAAAATATAATATTGTCACATAATTATCGGAAGGCACGACCAACTGACGGCAGAGTGAGGGCCGGGAAGCATTCATCCAGGCCTACCCATTTATCTTGTAGCGTTAACGAGGGGATGGTTAGAAAAACATCACTGGCCATCTGTTTCCCCTCCCCCTGCCGTCTGGAACCTTCGGGGTGATTCACTGAACCGCGAGACTTCCAGAAACAGCGATATTCCTATTCTGACCAAGCAACTACAAGACACTATACAGGACAAAATCAATCAGAAGTTCAATGACTTACAGGAACACATCAGCAGCTCTCACTCTCAGACCAGGACGCACCTTGTCGGAATCAATCACAAACTCCTTGAAATCCAAATCGCTGCTGCTGCTATACAGCCCGAATCCATCCGCGAATACTGCTCTGAAGTCATCGCGCGTATCGACCTCCTGACGACCACTTTATGCACCGAGCGACAGAGGCGCCACAGCCGGCGCTTAAATTAAGCACCATTGGTGCACAGCGACCCTAATACGAATAAACGATCCTAATCATTCAATCCCTCCTTCTATCCAGGCGATCCCCCCAGGGCCTCTGGTCATGGTTGGACCCCCTACTAAACCTACCGCCATAAGCACGTGCCCTTCAGGCGCCTGCACACTAACACCGATACTTACGGGGGTGCTAACGCGGGACCCCTCTACTTTCCTCCAAATATTCCTTCTTAAAAGTCACGTTGATAATATAAAAAAAAGAGTCAGTTCAGGTCTTGGCGAGCGGCCGGAGGAGCACCATGCTAGTGAACGGACTGGAAGACTGTGTACGTGCATCGGAGGAGTTGTGCGTAATTGTGAGTGTAGAGTGGACCTGTGACAGACGAACTGGTGAATTGTAATTGTGTGCGCTACGTAATTCTATGTAATCGGCAAGTGTTCCAACTGTAACTCGGTGGAAATAAAGAACATTTTGAGTTTGTGCAATTAGATTTTTAATTTCACGAACCCACAAAGTCCCAATATGCTAAATCATTAACATGACGAATAAAATGCATATCTTGAATTTTATATGTTTGCCCTGTGAACTTTTCATTTTGAATATATTTGTTATAATTTTGCATTACTCCGAAAGAGAAAGAAATCGATATAAACGTACTACAAATAACTAATACAAATAATAAAATAAATAAAAATAAAGAGTCTGCCTTCTCTATTCACCATCGCTTATTTTTATTAGCGTATTCAATTCTTACAATACGTGAAGTTTTCTATCTGATTCATCTGATCCGAGGTAACAGAATGCAGACATCAATTTCATTACACAGTTTTCATGTAAAATTGGGATGCAGAAAACCAAATGTATGCAACTGTTTAAACGGGTCACTATATACTGGCCCTGAAATTGATTCTTTCCACGCACCTGAGAAACAGCTGAATGGCGATAGCCCTTAAAAGACGTGTTAAATATTTCAAATGAATAACAAGGAATATCTCGGGAATGCCTTATGCCATGGGATTGAAATAGTAGTATAGTAGTAGTAGTAGTAGTAGTAGTAGTAGTACTAGTAGTAGTAGTGGTAGTAGTAGTGGTAGTAGTATAGTAGTAGTAGTACTAGTAGTAGTAGTAGTGGTGGTAGTAGTAGTAGTAGTAGTAGTACTAGTAGTAGTGGTAGTAGTAGTAGTAGTAGTAGTACTAGTAGTAGTGGTAGTAGTAGTGGTAGTAGTAGTAGTAGTGGTAGTAGTAGTAGTAGTAGTAGTAGTAGTAGTAGTGGTAGTAGTAGTACTAGTAGTAGTAGTGGTAGTAGTAGTGGTAGTAGTAATAGTAGTAGTAGTACTAGTAGTAGTAGTAGTGGTAGTAGTAGTAATAGTAGTGGTAGTAGTGGTAGTAGTAGTAGTGGTAGTAGTAGTGGTAGTAGTAGTGGTAGTAGTGGTAGTAGTAATAGTAGTAGTAGTGGTAGTAGTAGTAGTAGTGGTAGTAGTAGTAGTAGTAGTAGTGGTGGTAGTAGTAGTGGTAGTAGTAGTGGTAGTAGTAGTGGTAGTAGTAGTAGTGGTAGTAGTAGTAGTGGTAGTAGTAGTGGTAGTAGTAGTGGTAGTAGTAGTAGTGGTAGTAGTAGTGGTAGTAGTAGTAATAGTAGTAGTAGTAGTGGTAGTAGTAGTGGTAGTAGTAGTAGTGGTAGTAGTGGTAGTAGTAGTAGTGGTAGTAGTAGTGGTAGTAGTAGTAGTAGTGGTAGTAGTAATAGTAGTAGTAGTGGTAGTAGTAGTAGTGGTAGTAGTAGTGGTAGTAGTAGTAGTAGTAGTGGTAGTAGTAATAGTAGTAATAGTAGTGGTAGTAGTAGTAGTGGTAGTAGTAGTAGTAGTAGTAGTGGTAGTAGTAGTGGTAGTAGTAATAGTAGTAGTAGTAGTGGTAGTAGTAGTAGTAGTGGTAGTAGTAGTAGTAGTGGTTTTAGTAGTAGTAGTGGTAGTAGTAGTAGTACTAGTAGTAGTAGTACTAGTAGTAGTGGTAGTAGTACTAGTAGTAGTGGTAGTAGTAGTGGTAGTAGTAGTGGTAGTAGTAGTGGTAATAGTAGTACTGGTAGTAGTAGTGGTAGTAGTAGTGGTAGTAGTAGTAGTAGTAGTAGTAGTGGTAGTAGTAGTAGTAGTAGTAGTGGTAGTAGTAGTACTAGTAGTAGTAGTGGTAGTAGTAGTGGTAGTAGTAATAGTAGTAGTACTAGTAGTAGTGGTAGTAGTAGTAGTGGTAGTAGTAGTACTAGTAGTAGTAGTGGTAGTAGTAGTGGTAGTAGTAGTGGTAATAGTAGTACTAGTAGTAGTAGTAGTGGTAGTAGTAGTATAGTAGTAGTAGTGGTAGTAGTACTAGTACTAGTAGTGGTAGTAGTAGTAGTAGTAGTAGTAGTAGTAGTAGTAGTAGTAGTGGATTATGCGGAGGGGATTCGGCACGTAGACCAAACGCGATCTATTGTACGTATGATTCAAGTGGTGCGTCCCCAGGAGGGAGGATGAGGTGAAAGGAGACAGAGGGCGGCCAACTCTAACCAGTACAGTACAGAGGGCGGCCAACTCTAACCAGTACAGTACAGAAGGCGAGGTCCCTACACTTTACCAGATAGAAACTCCCCGGCGATGGGCTTAGGACAATTAGCATCCTAACCAACAGTCACAAAGCCGGTTCGGATACCGGAGCAGGATACTCCAGGCAGGCTGGCACAACCGGCAACCCGCCTACCGCATTTCTGAATCTGCCCAGTAGGCCAGTTCGGAGAGCGAAGTCCGTCCCTCCAGAAGGGAAAACGTTTTCCTTTGAGCATATCGTTCTCCCATGCACCGCCGAGACGCCCGCCGACACTTCCACCCTGAAAGAGAACCCCAGATGAGAGATGGCATGTAATCATAACGGAGGTGAAATGGAGGGATAGGAAATTCGAGGGATCTAATTAACCTACCCAGCATTTGGCTAGCGACCCGGGAAACCCCCGAAAAACCCATGGGTCAGGTAGGTAGGCCACGGGAATTGAACTCCGGCCTCCAAATACGCGCCACAGATGAAACCGCCTGAGCCATTCCGCTCGGTTGGGATTGAAATAAAATGTGTGTTTCAAGGAGAATTATATCTTTATGAAGTAAATTTTGGTTAGTTATGATTTAAGCACTATATAAAGTTGTACATTTCTTTCGAATTAACAGGATTTCTACGTCTATTGTGGTCCGGTTCAAGACATACGTTTATTTTGTTATGCAAATGGCTTATTGTTTTGGATTTTAATTTAAATACAAACTTATTGAGAAAATAAACCATTTAAAAAACTAATGCATGTAATGGTTAGCTTGGAGAGGGTGGGTATTTTCTTCAAAATCTTCGTATGACTTATTTTGAAGATATTGATTTTAAGTGTAATTGTATTTATCCTAATTTTCATTTTTGAGTTATGTTTCCCGGAGACACACACACACACACACACACACACACACACACACACACACACACACACACACACACACACACACACACACAAAGTTGTTTTTCTAAGAAGGTTTCCTTCACTTGTTATAGAAAAGCAGTGCGCATAGGGAAAATATGGACAGTAAGTAAACCATTTTCATACTTTTTGTGGCATTAACCAACCGTTTTCAAAGTTGTCTTGCTTAGTACTTTGAATTTTCCAATTCTTTTACACATTCACTTTTTCGTGGCCATGTAAAAGCGGAAAGGTTATACTTACCGGAGGTTCAGACATTTGACTATCACTAAATCTTCTGTTACTCCTTGTGTAATAACTAGAGCTCGGATTTTTGCATATTTGCATGTTTTATTTCTTGATAGTTATAAACACATGCATGTAAGCAATACATTTATTCCACGTTGCTTGGAGTTTATTGCGGAAGTTCTGTAGTGCATATACATGCATGTTAAGGGGCTGGTGCATATTTAACTCTTTTTTGCATATCTATGTATATATTTTTTTCCGCAATGATTCGTAAAAATATTTCACTCCGATACTGTAAAGAGAAGAACAGGATACGACACACTTTTTCTTTTACTGCTCTGTTTGTGTAGGACTTAGGTATCATATTTCTAAATTCATAACAGATCGCCAAAACATGAGAACGTAGATTAGTGTTTCCTGTTATAAACATATGCACAGTCAACAGCTTAAACTAATCTCTGTTTCATATAACCTTGCCCCGCTGACATGTATCACTCCGCGTGCAGCTACCTTCCCCTTCACCCTAATTGGCCAATGCTTTCGCGCCATAGGCGGTGCTTTCCCGTCACATTTAAACCTCAGTAAACGTCATAATCATTGCCAGGAAGATAGATAAAATCATACAAATAAGAATATGAAGGCATGCAAAAATAATGCAGTTTATAATGAAACTGAGCAAGTTGAAACTGATTGAATGAGCAATGAAACTGAAACAAGTTAATAATGAAAGGCCTTCGGCCTTTTCCACTGGGATTTTTTTAAAACCAGCGCACATACCTTGCAAAAATGCTTGTCTTTCAATCTTAAAAAGTCGTGTCACGCCATACTTGTGTGTCCTTCATTCACCCAAGTCTCGTCGAGGTAGTATATTTTGCGATTTGTATCTCGGTACAATCTGATTGTACTTAAATAACGTCTTCGCTACACAGCAATATCACCCCTAGAGTGGTAAGTTTTCCTGTTGTCTCAATTTAATGTCGCGATGTTCCTACGCATCTAACACTCACACCTGTAAGTTCAGAGCACAGCTGTTCGACTTCTCTCACTGACAAAGACGGACTCTTCTCTGTGAGTGCATTAAACACATGCACCGCAATTTTTTTTCGCCGCTTTGTAAAGGTTTCCCCTTGCGATGCTTCAGCGAAAAACTGACGATAGACTCTGCCATTATACATGTAATAAGTACACGCGCAATAAACGATCAATAAAATAATTTAGCTCTCGCACTCGGCACAACACACCTTCGAATGGCGATATGACTAATCCAGTTCAAAACAAGGTCAGTGATAAAAGTCACATAAACAAATATATCATCACTACCGCTGAATCACATGCTATCGTGCCATGTGCTTGAGAGCAAAGGAACCTCCTCTTTACTTCGTTAAGACTTAACATGCATTTCAGAAAAATCAACTCTCTTGCGTAATATGTTTAATTAAAACTGTTACGAAAAATATAAATTTGACAATTCTCTTCCAACATATAAAGATATATCACCATGTTAAATAACGAACTATTTTTTACCGCACAACAGTCTATACTACAATAGCAGCCAATGAGAGGTGATTAGGTCATGTGATCATTAAGAGATACGGGGTAAGCTTATGTGAAACAAGGATTAAATACCTTTCAATAATATGTGGTAAATCCTTGAAGTTTGGTACAGTCGCTACATCATAAAGCTTGATCTGGCTAATATTAAACCATATCAAGCCGTCTGCTGCAAAGATAACGTCTCCAAGAACTATACTCCTGCTGTCCTAAGAAGCATACTTTCCTGTAAGCAATTTCCGCGAACAAAATCTACAAAACAAATCCTACTTGTAAGCTACTCTTGTGCATACAACTTGTTTGAATGTAATATGGCGTAACATATGGGTGAAAGTGTCACTATCGTCTGTCACTCTTGTGCACGTGGGTGCGGAGTAATACAAAAAGTGTGTTTATTAAGACGGATACAGTATAGATAGCTATTTCTACTTACAGACGTGTGCAAATTATTAGACTAATTCATCTTTTTGACTTTGCTTCAGTTTAACATTCAAAATAATTCTTATTTACCTCCGTAATCTATTTCAATTTGTCGTAGTTCTTTTCCTTGCTATAATATGAAGCATATTCAATGAAATTTCTCTCTTAATAATAGCTGGGGGATTTTGATTTTACTTATAATAATATGGTGGTAGCTCTGAATTAAGAGCAGCCATTTTCTTCATGTCTGTTTATCCATCTGTTTGGTGATATTGCTTTCATTTGGTGAATGTAGGAACTGAAGATTGTTAATATTTGCCTTTATTGTGTTTTATGGCTAATATACCCTCAGTATTTATTATTAATTGATCTCAAGCCAGGTAGCATCGTGTACCTTATCCTTAGCATTCACATTGATTCAAAAGTGAGGTTATGGCTAAAACTGCTGACTTATCCCCAAGGAAAGTAGCTGTAACTCTGCAGTACGGTACAGAAATATCAGCCTCAGTAGTTCGCAGAAGATTATGTGAAGCAGGTTTACCAGCACGCAGGCCTCGTAAAAAGACTAAACTGACACCTGCAATGGCAAAAAAAAAAAAAAACAAAAAAAAAAAACGTTTAGAATGGGCCAAAGGTATGCAGAAACATCCAGTGGAGAAATATAAGTAATATGAAAATTGTATATTGCATAAATTAAAATATGTACATGTAAATTTTAAGGAAATGAAATAAACAACCTAAATTTTGTTTCTCTCGTTGCTGGTTTTGTTATATTATCTTTGAGCAATTTTAAAACTGTTTAATATTAATAGAGGTTTTTATCGTTTCAGTTAATTTTCTCAGATGGATCCAGTTTGAAGTACGTGAAGAGAGCAGCCAATATGTGAGGACAGATAAAGAAGCATTTTCCCCTCAGTGTGTCGATCAAAGAGTAAAGCACCCAACATCAAAAATGGTCTGGAGCTGTATATCTGTCCATGGACCTGGAAGATTATACATAGTTTTGGAATCTATGGATCTGAAACAGTATAAAAGTGTATAAAAAGCAAGGCTATTTACGCAAAGTAAAGAATGGCTTCCAAATGGTGGTTTTGTGTTTATACATGACAGTGCTCCCTGTCATAGAGCAAAATCTGTAAACCAGTTCCTCAAAAAAAAACAATGTAAAAGTACTACCATGGCCGGGGACTAGCCCTGATTTAAATCCAATAGAGAATCTGTGGGGTATTGTTAAACAGAGACTGAAAAAATTGAAAATAACAACAAAAGTTCAGCTTATTGAGGGCCTGATAAGCATTTGGCACAGAGATGAAGAAATGAAGGAAAAGTGCTCCACCCTTGTAGAGAGCATGCCTAAAACCATCAAAATGGTAATAAAGGTTAAAGGAATGCATAAAAAATACTAAGAGTTGAAAATATATTTTGTAATATTATTTATGTTAAATAGAAAATAAACGGTATATGTTAAAAATTTCACCACTGAGTCTAATAATTTGCACACGTCTGTATCTTATAAACTCGTATTAATGTGCTGCTAATCGTATATATTTCTGATGTGTGAGCAGTAGGAAATGGATTTTATTATTATTATTATTATTATTATTATTATTATTATTATTATTATTATTATTATTATTATTATTATTATTATTATTATTATTATTATTATTATTATTATTATTATTATTATTATTATTATTATTATTATTATTATTATTATTATTATTATTATTATTATTATTATTATTATTATTATTATTATTATTATTATTATTATTATTATTATTATTATTATTATTATTATTATTATTATTATTATTATTATTATTATTATTATTATTATTATTATTATTATTATTATTATTATTATTATTATTATTATTATTATTATTATTATTATTATTATTATTATTATTATTATTACTATTATTACTATTATTATTATTATTACTATTATTACTATTATTACTATTATTACTATTATTATTATTATTATTACTATTATTACTATTATTACTATTATTACTATTATTATTATTACTATTATTATTATTATTATTATTATTATTATTATTATTATTATTATTATTATTATTATTATTATTATTATTATTATTATTATTATTATTATTATTATTATTATTATTATTATTATTATTATTATTATTATTATTATTATTATTATTATTATTATTATTATTATTATTATTATTATTATTATTATTATTATTATTATTATTATTATTATTATTATTATTATTATTATTATTATTATTATTATTATTATTATTATTATTATTATTATTATTATTATTATTATTATTATTATTATTATTATTATTATTATTATTATTATTATTATTATTATTATTATTATTATTATTATTATTATTATTATTATTATTATTATTATTATTATTATTATTATTATTATTATTATTGTTAGGTTTTCCACTTTACAGCAGTTCACCCTTGGTTCCTGCTTTCCAGAGATTCATGTCGTAGCATTGTCCTTCTTCCAGTTCCCTATCTTTATATGACTAATATTTCCTCGTGCCACGTTCTTCTGGCTCTTCCCCGCCTTTTTCTGCAAGTACTTGCCACTTTAGGGCTTGCTAGGGTCAACGTTCTTCTGGCATCCATTGCACATGTCCATACCTTTGTAGAGCTCTACTGTACATTCTGTCTATAGCAGTTTCTAGTGCGTCCATTTCATATCTAATGTAGGCGTTTCTGACATGTTGTAATCTTATCCTCACACTTCTTTGAAGTCCATCCATTTCTGTCGCTAATATTCTTCTCTGCATATTTCCATTTAATATTCAACTTTCGGACCCATATGTAAGTATGCTTTCTATTATTGCTTTTAAAATGTATTTCTTAGTCTTTCTAGTCAAATTCTTTTCCATAAAAGACTGTCCAAACTTCTAATCACTTTCCTTGCACAATTTACCCTACGGATAATATCTTTTTCACAAGTGTCATTCTTATCTATTATAGATTCTAGGTACTTAAATTGTTCGACACATTGAATTACCACATCATTTACTTGCAGATCTTCCAAATTTACTACAATTACCATATATTCTGTTTAATTTCATTTATTTTTAATCCACCTACTTCAAATGCATTTATTAATTTTCATTATCATCTTTATCCTGTCCTATTATAATCTGGTCATCTGCAAATAGTAAATTGTGCAATAAGCGGCCATTGGTGTTCAGTCCCATTCCACTATATGACTTATTGCACTTTCTCAGCCCACTCCATAAAAACCATTGTTACATTTCCTGCAAAAACAGATAAAGTCGGACTGGTCAATACACAGACTTTGGCTACGAAAAACGACAATGAATTTGGCAACTTGGAACATACAGGAAATGGAATTTTACAATGGCAAAGGAAAAGAGTAGTAAAGCCTATTTGGTCTGATGGAAATTAAATGATGGATTGATGGAAATCCGATTCTTAACAGATGGAAATATAGGACTGTGCGAGTGTGCTGAAACATTAAGTTTTATTTTTATAATTTCAGAACATTTAAAACTCAATACAATTTTCAAGTTAGTGATTGTTGAATTTACTTAATTAAAAGAAACCTACTTTATTTTTATACCATTGTTATAAGTGCCCTGCAACAAAAGTTATAGATTAGCAACATCCACAAACAGTGCTCACAAGGTTTAAAAACAATTTAAGTGACAGAAGAAAATCGTTTCTTCCAGAAAACTGTGAAAAAAGTAACTGTTTCTTGCAGTAAGCACGACTAATACTAACATAGACTGAAAGTGAGACTAATAAATATTAATTAATTATTACTTGTGTGTGGAAGTTTACTATATGATTACTTCAAGGTTAATAAATATGAGAAAGGTGAAATAATCTACTTTATTTTAAGTGCATATTATAAATTTTAAAGCAGTTTTAGCATGTTTTAATCCATTATGCATGGTTTATAGTATATATATAAATCCGAGCTCCAGTCACACCGAGATTTGTAATGAAGGCATTTGAGGTTGACAGCGAAAATCATGTGAGCTGTAATCAATGACATTGTTATTTTCATTTGTGAACTAAGTCCGTCTTGCTCCAAGATAGAGAACTGAAACATACATTTACAAGTAAACTGGATATTGGTAGAAGTCACACATGCACTCACACAGCAGACAATTAGGGAAATATATAGCCTAAGTTGAGACATCTTATTCTATGTGCTATCCATATGCGATCATCAGAAAAAGGATGAGGTCAATGACCAAGCAACATGTTATGTCCGGTAATTTAAATCCTCTTCAAGAGATAACAATGAACACTTACCTGTGAGGCGCTCAAAGAGTTCCAGTTTTCTTATATTGTTACTTTGTCAACATATCGGCTCTCTGTTGTCAACGTGCAGTGTCGGCAACCTTACAGTGTGGACGTCTTGCTGTGTCCAACTAAACCACAAAGTCATGCACTTGTCATTAATCATTAACATTTTGTATTGTCCTTGTCAAAGTTGTTCAGGCTTTGCTTGTGTACAGTTGATAACTCATTCCATGCATTTCTAGGTATGGATGTGCAGTCCTCAATCTCGGTGGTCTATCTGTACAGTAGCTATCGCATCTACCCTTCACCGCACCAGTAATTGTCACGAATGTCCATCAAGTGAGAGATAATGTAACTATATAAAGTCATTCAGTTTTCCCTATTCATTACTCTTGCACCTTTCTAGTCACAACTTAGAAGAATTGTGGAAACGTAGAGCCAGACTGAGAAATGCAATGCCATAGCCGGGATTGGAACCACGGGTCTTCTGGTTTCCGTCCAGCCGCTCTACCATTGAGCTACTATGGCCAACGTGCCGATATGACATTAAATTCTCCAACTGACTCGTATTTTCCCGGTAAACC
The DNA here is from genome assembly GCA_030765055.1 of Mantis religiosa. Taxonomy (NCBI): domain Eukaryota; kingdom Metazoa; phylum Arthropoda; class Insecta; order Mantodea; family Mantidae; genus Mantis; species Mantis religiosa. The sequence goes on along the minus strand of CM060947.1, from coordinate 98,293,051 downwards.
ACTTAGGAGTTCTCATGAACACATGAGACAACTACCTTAATGGCGACTTACAACATGTAAGTACTTTAAGGCCCGGAATTTATAGTCAACCACTATTAGCTCAATTAATGGAAATTAATTGTTCTTTCCCACCGGGCCTTGAAGTACTTACATGTTGTAAGTCACCATCAAGATAGTTGTCTCATGTGTTCATGAGAACTCCTAAGTGGTTTACCGGGAAAATACGAGTTAGTTGGAGAATTTAATGTCATATCGGCACGTTGGCCATAGTAGCTCAGTGGTAGAGCGGCTGGACGGAAACCACAAGATCCGTGGTTCAAGTACCGGCTATGGCATTGAATTTTTCAGTCTGGCTCTACGTTTCCACAATTTAGCCTACACGCGGCCAATGTGAAAGAACAATTAATTTTCAACTTAGAAGAATGTTTACTTTCTATTCGCCTTACGTTAAATCACGGTAAATACTAGCAAAGATATGGTTTCGTTCAGATGCATCGTAACACAAAGGAGGTTCAGATAATCGTCAAATGTTTAGTTGGTTATGAGGTTAAGAAAGAGTGACCTAGAATGTACTCCCCTCAACATGTTTAGGAATAAATTACATGAACATTAATGATATTATCAATAATTTTATTAAAACTTTCATATATCATTGGAAGCATTTGTAACAGCATCACGCAGTGCATGCATGGCCTGCAATGAAATATTTGCGGCACCGCAAGCGGTAACACTGATGATACATGAGATGAAGACGCAGCATCGGTGGAATGAGATGGCGGGGGAAACCGGAGATCCCGCAGGAAATCCGCCCCAGCGCCGTTATGGCCACCACAAATTTCAATTTGGGTTGCCTGGAATCTAACCCGAGCCGCCTTAGTGAGAGTCGAGCGATCTAACCACTCAGCCACGGCGCGGCCTGTGTGGCCTGCAGTAGATCTATACGCCTCAAGAACATGATTTCATATTTACACATTTGCACAAGCACGAGTTCCATGTTGTAAAGAGCATTCCTGGGCAGCATGTAGTATTTCAATTTAACAAGTACTGGAGACGTAAACTATTATTTGAGATAATTTGTCGTACTATTCTTCGTTTAACAGAGAGAACGATAGTTTCTGTGCAACCGTTGTTCATTCTATGTGAACAGAAACATTTGAATGTTTTTCCCCCTTTAGGAAAAATCCATATGGCCATCGAAGGGAACATTTGAATGTTGATTTATGATTACAATAAACTTCATATTTAATAATAATAATAATAATAATAATAATAATAATAATAATAATAATAATAATAATAATAATAATAATAATAATAATAATAATAATAATAATAATAATAATAATAATAATAATAATAATAATAATAATAATAATAATCATAATCATAATCATAATCATAATCATAATCATAATCATAATCATAATAATAATAATAATAATAATAATAATAATAATAATAATAATAATAATAATAATAATAATAATAATAATAATAATAATAATAATAATAATAATAATAATAATAATAATAATAATAATAATAATAATAATAATAATAATAATAATAATAATAATAATAATAATAATAATAATAATAATAATAATAATAATAATAATAATAATAATAATAATAATAATAATAATAATAATAATAATAATAATAATAATAATAATAATAATAATAATAATAATAATAATAATAATAATAATAATAATAATAATAATAATAATAATAATAATAATAATAATAATAATAATAATAATAATAATAATAATAATAATAATAATAATAATAATAATAAATATTCATGGAAATACACTGTAACATTTGTAGAGCTATCCCATTACATAAGCATTTTGAGAAAGTGAAATTATATGGATTCTAAATTCCATATGGTAGCATACTATCTATAACAAGTTAGCGAATTACTGATTACATTTTGAGGAAGGTTGAAATAAATATGGAAGTTTCCTAAAATACACTGTCAGTAGAAGTATTAAAAGTAAACATATCAAGATCAAGTTGTACATTTGCAAAATAAATCAATGTTATCGTTCACTTTAAAACCAATTCCAAACGTAATCAGGTAATAGAAAAGTGTTGTGTTACAATATGAAACCTTGAAACCAACCTATTTCCACGTTAAAACTAAAAGCAACGTCCACTGGAAATCACTCGGCCACGGCGCGGCCGCAACCTAAACTCAACATTGATATTTGCACAATTCCTCAAATCATGGACAATTCCATACAGAGGGACAGAGAAAGAGAAACTACAAGGTGCATTTAGAATCTTTGCAGCGGGAGAATGAAAGTTATACGTAGGTATAACGTTTGGGATAATATCCTCAAAGGAGTGACGAACAATTACTTTTCATTGAAGTGCTTGAGAGACATTAACGACTTATAAAATGTGTTCTGAACAAATACTTTTTATTCCTCTCTTTAACAGCAAGACATTATTTTAGAGAAAGAAATGTTCAACTGCGTGGAGGATTGCCTCTATGTGGGCCACCCATTACACAAAGCGGTTTCCTTTCTTATTTTTTGTAGGGGTTTTAGCACATAAACCACTGGTTTCTTGTACCCAAACCCCAAGTGGGGTATCCTCGAGAGGAGACAGATGATGGCCGATACATGGAGTCACGACAGTACAGAGCACAGTGTCCCTGCTGTTTACCAGTTGGAAACTCCCTCGGCAGGCCAACACGGCCGTCATCCAACCCATCGTAGTCCGGAAACGGTCCAACAGGTCGGCCCAGAGACTGGAAGCCGTCCTACCGAAGCAGGAAGTGTTTACCAGGAGCATATCATCCCGCCATGCAGCACCGAGACACCCTCCGATACTTCTACCCTGAAAGAGACCACTATATGAGAGATGGCATATGCTAATACAGACGAAATGGAAGGTGCCGGAAATTCGGGGGATGTAACTAACCTACCCAGCATTCGCCTGCGACCGGGGAAACCCCACAAAAGACTACGGGAATCGAACCCGGGCCACCCGATTGCGGGCCATAGACGAAACCAACCAAGCTATCCCGCTCGATCGAACATATTGAAGAAATAAAGAAAACTGATTGTCAGAATAACCTGTAAAATTTGTCTTTATTGTATAATTATGCAATTCTATCCGTAGTAAACCGTATGAGACACACACCCAACAGAAAATGTACATAGGACTCATTGAGACATAATTATGTCAAGAACTCATTTATAACAATGAAATTTTAAAACACTCGTTCTTACTCCTTAAGTTTTCTTTAGCTACTGCCAATTCAGTCCTCTATACAACATTTTCTCTTTTCTGCATAGGTTTACTATAGCAGCGAAAAGTGACTTGCTATACAAACAGTTGTCAATTGTTTTCGCTGTCACAAGCAATGGAGTGCATTTGGCTTAATTTGAGATGACTGTGAATAACGCAAACGAATAGGTGAATCTTCTGTTATATGGATATTGCGATACACAAGCGTTTTCGCAAAGTTGTAATGCCTACTTCAGTAAACAGAGGAAGTACTGTATTCCACCCAAACATTTTATATAGTGTTTTCATCACAAATACAGTTTTAAGGCCCTTGAATCCCCCTACCAATGTATAAGTGGTGTGTGTGTATGTGTGTGTGTGTGTGTGTGTGTGTGTGTGTGTGTGTGTGTGTGTGCGCGCACGGCTTTTATTGCCGCCAATACACATTTTGAGCTCCCTTTAAAAATAGAAATGTGGTGCACATGCGAAATTAATACCTATAAATAATAAGTAAAGAAAGAAAAAGAAAACAATAAAACAAGGCTGTTATGCCACTGTTGCTTGTATTTGGAAGGAATGTCGCCAGTGTGTGTCGCACAAAAAGCTGTAAATTCCGAGTGGGAATGTAAATTTTAAGAGGTCGTTTGCTGTGCAGCGCTTTTCTCTGAGTGAGTCTCGCCGTTATGGCCGGTGTAAATCACCACGTAATTGTTTTCCTGCCGACATGACAATTTTTCCCACCGATGCGGAACTCATCCTCATTACACCACTTTCTCGGCCACCTGTATATCTAAAGTATCGTAAAATTAAAGCAGGCAACACATCTTCCGTGTGCCTCTTTAAGATTATCTGCTGAGCCAAGGTAAACCTAAAAGTTCTTTGATCCTATTCCGAAGTTTGCGGAAAAATACACATTTGCCGCCAAAATTAACATTGTAGGTGACCGAATACTTTATGTTAGTGTTGTTGTGGTGCTGTAAAGTATTTATTATTATTATTATTATTATTATTATTATTATTATTATTATTATTATTATTATTATTATTATTATTATTATTATTATTATTATTATTATTATTATTATTATTATTATTATTATTATTATTATTATTATTATTATTATTATTATTATTATTATTATTATTATTATTATTATTATTATTATTATTATTATTATTATTATTATTATTATTATTATTATTATTATTATTATTATTATTATTATTATTATTATTATTATTATTATTATTATTATTATTATTATTATTATTATTATTATTATTATTATTATTATTATTATTATTATTATTATTATTATTATTATTATTATTATTATTATTATTATTATTATTATTATTATTATTATTATTATTATTATTATTATTATTATTATTATTATTATTATTATTATTATTATTATTATTATTATTATTATTATTATTATTATTATTATTATTATTATTATTATTATTATTATTATTATTATTATTATTATTATTATTATTATTATTATTATTATTATTATTATTATTATTATTATTATTATTATTATTATTATTATTATTATTATTATTATTATTATTATTATTATTATTATTATTATTATTATTATTATTATTATTATTATTATTATTGTTATTATTATTATTATTATTATTATTATTATTATTATTATTATTATTATTATTATTATTATTATTATTATTATTATTATTATTATATTTGCGAATGAGCCCATGTAGGACTATCTCTTAGGTCTTCTATGCATCCAACGTGCTCTCATTCTTTTGCTGTGGGCTTTCTCTCTCTCTCTCTCTCGTCTGTCCAGTCGTTGTTCCAGTCTTTTCCTTCGGTTTGTCCTCTTGGTCAACTTGCCACTTACGCACCTTCATTCTAAGACGTCCTTGTCTAGGATATCGTCTTAAATGATTCCTGCCAATTTAAATAATTTTTTACTTTACCAATCCATTTCACAGTGTCTACTTGTGCTTTACTTCTATTTTCGTAAGATTCCATAATTTGTTTTGTGAGCCTAATTGAAGTTAATCGTTGAATATGTTCATAAAATTTTAGCCTTTGTTTCCTAATATCACTACGGATATCTGTATATTCTTTATTTCCTCTTTACTTGTGTTCTTCTCCCCCTGGCTGTACTCAGGATTCGCTCATGGCTACACCCATGGATCCTATGCTTTGACGCGCTCGCATGCATCGCATGCCAGCGTCATACATTACGGGAATAACCGGGGTGCTAATGCGGGACCCGATTAACACACTAATTAATACACTGATTCTCCCAGCATGTTAGAACTCTGTAGCGCACGGCACTGCATGCCGGTCGATCGCCACCAGGGGCGGCGGATGTGGGGCCGCCCTTTAAAAAAAAAAACAAAAAAAAAACACCTTGTGTTCTTCACCTATTTAGACATGCATTTTTATTAGACGTATGAGTATTTTGAGTAAACTGATATGCTCTGCTGTATATCTACAGTAACTTCCCCTATCAGCGATTGGGACAGTGCCTTACATGAGGTTAAGTTTAGCCCTTACTTCATCCAGAGTCAAACCCCCATGCAAGCTAACCAGGCACGGATTAGATTAGATTGATTTACGTTCAGTAGGTTCACTTGTAACCAGAAAAGGCTGTGAACATTGAACATGTCCAGAGGTATAAAGTTTAATAGCATATATATGTACAAAAGTTAACATAAGACACATATTACAGTATACAGGCAATATAAACAACATTATGGAAAACAAAGCAGGGATAATTATATATGATACAAAATCAAACAATTTTTATTCAGCTTTCACTTGGCTTATGCCAGTACGTCTCAACCTTTTTGCAATGGATACCATTCTTGTTATTTCTTAAATACATATACATTAAAAATAAACTTTCAACATGCATCAAAGATTTATTGGTAATGATATGTCATTGGAACAGTTAAATACTACTTACAGAGCTACAGAAGCATTATCAGGATAATTTGTCATTCAGATAATCTTGTACAGAATAAAAATATTTTGAGCAAAGGTACTCTCTAACAGCAGTTTTAAAAGCACCGAAATTATCATTAGGAAGTGCGCCAAATATTTTGATAGTTTCATAATGCACACCTTTCTGGAAGCAAGAAAGTTTAGCTCTGGGATAATGGATATTATACTTTTGTCTAATGTTTATTCTGTGAATTACATTATTTGTTGCAAATAAGGCACGATTGCATACAAAGAATTTTAGGATCGAGAATATATACATGCAAGGAAGCGTTAATATCTTCAATCTTCTCAAAAGATCTTCACAGGAGCATCTGTTGTGTGTGTTAGTAATGATTCTTATAACCTTCTTTTGCATAAGAAATATTTTTTTTACTTTCTACTGAGTTGCCCCAAAATAATATTCCGTATTCCATAATAGAGTTAAAGTATGCATAATATACTAATTTAAGTGTGTCAATAGAACTCACATTAACCAGCTCTCGGATAGCATAACAGGTAGAGCTAAATTTAGGTAATATATAATTTAAGTGAGCTTTCCAATCTAAACACCTGTCCACTTGAAGGCCCAGAAATGTAATGCTGTCAAATTCTTCTAATAACATATCATTAATCCCGATTTCTATTTGAGTATGTGACGTACGACAGGTTATAAATTTGACCACTTTTGTTTTGTCTAGAATAATAGACATTAATAGAAACACACACGAAATACATCTGTCTTTCGTATAACAGCAACAATGTATTTTCAAGTTATAATAAAAAGGGAGATATATACTTTTAAAAGGCACAGAGACAGCTTATTAAGCAGAATAAAGCAGAAGAATATCTCCAGGTTTGAACACTCGACAACTGTAATGCCAAGCCATATTCTCACAAAGCGAAGAATTGAGCAATTGCATTTCATGTTTATTGCTGCCCCTTTTTGCTCTCCCATACTTACCTTGAGAAGTTTATCTGGTTTGATATATGTATGATATAGAAAATTAGAAATGGTTTGTTGAATATGTAGAAGTTAAGCATAGTCATAGAAAAAGCCATGTGAATGTAAGACATCAGACCATTATTTATCTGTCATAATACTTATTTTCCATTATACTGCTATTTTTATATTATTATTGGTGTTAAAATTGAATCGAACTGCATTTAGTACGTCACTTTCTGCGATATGCCAATTGTTGTTCCATTCCTCCGCCTCCGTGTGTTACGGATGGTCGTACATTAGGATAACACAAAGCTAAGGGAATAGAAGCTCCTTGGATTTTTTTTTTTTTTTTTTTTCTAATTTTACGTCCTCCAACGTTAAGTCATATCGGACGGTGAATGGAATCGGTGAAATGATGCTCAAATGTGTCCAGGGTCCATAGAGCTTAGAGTTACCCGATAATCGTCTTTTAAGGATAAGGGAAAACCCCGGAAAGAACCTTAATCAGGTAACTCACCCTGACCGAGATTCGAACCTTGGATGGTGGGCAAGCAGAAAAACAAATGATGATGAGATGATGGTGATGATGATAATGATGATGATGATGATGATGATGATGATGATGATGATGATGATGATGATGATGATGATGATGATGATGATGATGATGATGATGATGATGATGATGATGATGATGATGATGATGATGATGATGATGATGATGATGATGATGATGATGATGATGATGATGATGATGATGATGATGATGATGATGATGATGATGATGATGATGATGATGATGATGATGATGATGATGATGATGATTTGTATATAAGGGCACTCAACTGCTTGGTCATCAGCGCCCCTGCAAAAACTAATTCATGGCAACAGCGAGATATAAACTACTCAAAATTAGAAAAACAGATTAAAAAAGGACAATAAAATAAGTAAGCCCAAATGGGTAAAAAACAATAAAAAAAACGAAAATTATCAATAAAATACCAAAAGGTATAAAAATTACTACTTTCAGTATCAACTTTGCATGACAAAAGCTACCTGCCTTGTGGTGGTCGAACCAATTTGTTCCTTTTCTTTGGGGCTGGGCTAGCACTTTCAGCAGGTTTTTCCTGCCTTTTCCTCACTGTCGTTTGGGCAGTGAGGACAGGATCTACCCGCTCCACATCGTCAGTGGAGGAGGACGGCTTTCGTACTGGTAACTTCGAATAGAATCCCTCGAAACGATTGGAAACTGCGACCGGCGAAGATGAAAGTCGCCGATCGGCGTCCTCTCCAGATGATTCCTCAGATGTTGACGGAGATATTCGCGGACTTTTGTACTGGCTAGCTTTCCTTTCACTGGTCTTACTATTCTCCTTAAGGAAGTCAGTTCTGTCATATGAGGTCTTAAATTTCCTTGGCGATGCATTATGTGTTACCGGTTCACATGTTCTTGAAGTAGATGCTTTCGGCGGTGACTTGGCTGAATCTTTCTTCTTAGGACTGGACTTGGTCGATGAGCTCACTGTTGTTCGTGATGGTGTCTGTTGCTTTGGTTTTAATCTTGGTGTAATTGATCTTTCAGATATTACTGCTCCGTTGATGTCGCTAGTTTGTGTTGCCATTTCACGTCTAGGTACCGGCTTAGCTGCAACTGCACTATAAGTAACGGTCCCAGGGAGAGAAAGCTGACGAAACAAATGATGGGTTAAGCCATTTGTCGCATCCATTAGCATCCCTTATCTCATTTCTTTTTGAGAGGGTACACTCCTGCCTTGTGTACCTTGTGTACCTCCATGTGATGAGCGGGATGTCTTAGGCAGTTCCGTCTAAAGCCCACTTTCGGGAGGTCCGGATTCAATTAACATGGCCAGCCTCCTTATCCACAGGGGTTTCCGGGGGTTTCTCTGGTCGATAGGCGAGTGCTGTGTAGGTTAATTACATCCAACGAATTTCGTTATCGTTTCACGTCATCTCTCATCTGGTGGCCTCTTTCAAGGTAGAAGTGTCGGCGGGTATCATGGCGCTGCATGATATGCTCCTGGTAAACATTTCGTCCTCCGGTAGGACGGTTTCCGGTCTGTTGGTCGGCCTGGTGGGCGGTTTCAGGACCACGGGGGGTGGCATACCGTTGTACTGGCCTGCCGGTAAGTTTTAAGATGGTAAATTGTGTAGACTCTGCCCTCTGCATTGTCATGACTCCTTGAGTCAGCCGCGCTGTTTCTTCTCACTTCATCCTTCCTTCCGGGGATTTCCCATTAGGGAGATAGGTACAATAAATACATCAAAGCTGGTCGCAGTGCCGAATCCCCTCCGTACGATTTTATCATATCCTGTGCCTCCTGGGTCAGTTGTTTATGCGCTGACCTACAATCTCAAAGTCAAGCGTTAGTATCTGGCTCAGACTGTTTGCTTTTTAGTCTACTTGAAATCGACTGCCTCATTTCGATAAAAAAAAAAGCTCGTATAGACAAAATTGCGGCATCCGCTAGAGCTAATCTAATTCTTTCAGAGTGGTCATCAAACAAAATATACTTAGATCATTCAATAATTAGTGCAACATTTGAATTGATAACATGAGCGGTCATATTGTTGGAGTGCTCAGAAGTAATCTCCTCCAACATGAAGAACTCGCCTCCACACATCAGGGAGCTCTACTGCTGCTATAATTGCTTGTCTGGTTCTAAAGCGAGCTCCTCTTAGTGATAATTTCATTTTCCCTTGCTAGTTCAATACAAGTTCAACAACAACGAAGTTATTCCAGCAGTTCTCTAACAGCATTCACATGCACAGCATCACTTGCTAATTGCCGTCTGCCAGTCCCATGCATTTTATGAACGTCTTCCCTTCCTCTACGAAATGCATTCGCCCACCTAGCCACGGTACGATATGGTAAAGTATGTCCACCACAAGCTTCCAATAATTCTGTATGACATTGTCGAGCATTGATACCTCTCGCAACCTGAATTTTAATGAAGCATCCTTGTTCGTATTTACTAAACATATTTAGAAAACTAAAGATAACAGCCTACAATTAAACTTACTAATAATGTTTTGGAACGGTAGTGTCAGACTGAAAAATTCAATGCCATAACCGGGATTTGAACCACGGATCCTCTGGTTGCCGTCCAGCCGCTCTAACCCTTGAGCTCAAGGGTTAGAGTGACTGGACAGCAACCAGAAGATACGTAGTTCAAATCCCGGCTATGGCATTGAATTTTTCAGTCTGACACTATCTTTCCATACTTTAGCCTACACACGGCCAGTGTGAAAGAACAATTAATTACCATTAATGTCTTATTAAATAACATTATTGTCCTCAATCTCACAGCTAACAAATATTAGATGCTCTTATTTTACATTGTTATCAGCTTACATGATTTACCGCAGATAGAGCCAAAAGCAGTGTTGCCACTAATTTTTGAATGACCTACGTATATTTAAATGTTTGGAAGCTCCACTTTCCGATCAGTTCTATTTTCTGCTGCATCCTTCAATTCTTAGCGGCGTCTCCTGTTCTTAATACCATCTATTATTTCAATTCCTCTTCCAACTAGTCTTTTTGTTGCTTTTGTTTTCCATTTGTCGTGTTGTGAGGTACTCTTCTTCTCCCGATGTGTCCCAAAAAGTTAGTTTTCTCTTCGTAGAGCCTGCACGATCTACTTTTCTAAAAGCTTCGTTTGTTATTCTTTCCATCCAGCGTATCTTCTCCATTTCTCTCCAGCACCACATCTCGAAGATACTTTCTTCCAATTTTCCTCAGTGTCCGTGTTTCAACTCCACATGAAGCTACATTTCCGACATAATAGTTCAGAAACTCCTACCTCAGACACAATTGAGTTTTCCCTTCAGTAGAGTCCTCTATATATTGTAACCAGTTTTGACTATTGGAATGCTTTAATTTATTTGGTGCTCTGGACATTTATGTTGATCACAACTTCCTAAATAACGACAATGAACTACATTATCGAGCAATACTGCCTATCACACACAACAGCGGCTCCCTATTCTCTGAAATCTTTGACTTTTCTGTATTTATCTCCAGGAACATATCTTCTTCCAGAGTCCAGCAGCCGATCCAGTATTTTCCCATAACTACCACACCATGCACCATACCTTACGTTACTATGGTTCATCTTCCTACTTTGAGATCTTCCATTTCATGTAGAGCTTCATTTTTAAAAGAAATTAAAACTAGTTTAAAGTTTAATGTAAAACTGTGTGAATCGACCAAAATTAGCCTTTCTCGCCTTAAAACTCGCTTTATCGGAAGGTAAATGTTGTTTGGTACCATATTACTTTTGCTTGCAACAAAGTAGTACTGTAGTACTGTAACCGCGGAGAATTGGTAATACGGTTTCCGGTTTCTTTTGCGGCAATCTTTTCATGAGCATTACTTTATTCTTTAGAATAAAACGTCCAGTAAACTCTTTGCTCAATTGCTCAGTAAAAAGGACTTACTGAGTAAGAAAGGACTGTTGAAATACTGGACACAGTGTAACATAGCTCTGTGTAATTGATTTTTTTATTTTATTTACGTCCTCCAACGTCAACTCATATAGGACGATGAATGAAATGAGGTAAATGATACTCAAGTGAGCCCATGGTCTATGACGCTTAGTTACTATTATGTTTCAAATGGGAAGAGCTCTGGAGTCTAATCAGATGCCGTATCACGCTCAGCGTTGCCAGCTTGTTACCTCACTCCTTTTATATTTCCCTCTCTCTCGCACACTCATACAACATGCAGGTCTGCTTGGCGTAGACGTAAGGGTAAGCGAATTATATTTTGCAAACTTTTACAATGATGCAGTTGCCAAAATCAAAATTGGAAAAAGCATTTTCACAAGTTATGTATATTTTAAAATACTATAACTATAATTATAGTTAATGAATTACCTGTTTGTCTAATCCAATGGAAGTGGCTCATTCATATCGTTTGTCAATGTCACTTCCGTTAAGAGAAAATTCGTCATTGTCACTGTCTTCATCGTCTGAGTCTTGCAAATTTATGATTATAGGTTCCAAAATCATCACACATGCTATTTCTTCCTTAAAATCGTCTTCTTGAAGGTTTCCTGCATACCTCACGCAGTTTTCCCAGTCCTGTTGTGTTACCTTGTCAATTTCTTCTTGAACAAGTCGTTTAACGTCCGTCAGTTTAAAGGTATTATCTCGGTTTGCAATCTCCCTTTTTATTTGAGCCCACACCAACTCAATTGGATTATATTGGCAGTGATAGGGTGGGAGGCGTATTACCTCGTGTCCCATTTCACTTGCAAGTTGATCCAGCAGATACACATTTTCCGTATTTTTAAACGGAAGTACCCTTTGCAATAACTCATTTTTAGTTTCTGTTTCCGAAAAATATTTGAAGAACGTATACACCTTAAAAATAATACTTCGCAATACCTGCCTTTTTGACTCGCCACTAAATTCACCGCAAGTAGCCATTGCACTATTTAATTCTTACTTTACGGTTGTGTAAAGAACAACTGAATGATATTGATCTGAACTCTCCAGAGTAAATAAACACTTCTTATCCAGCATTCATTCATAAACATAAGCATACAGCATTCTACAGGCTAACAGGAAATGAAGTGTTTGTTCTTTTTTTAATTTAACACCTTGACTTATTCACAGTAATTCTTTCATCCGTCATGTTAGTAGTTTAAATATCATAAACAAAGATATAATGTGACCAGACACGTTCTGCCAGGGCAGCAGGACATTTGTTGTTTCCTCTCGCTCAAATTGGATTATTCAAAGTAATTCTTTTATCACGTCATGTCAAACATTTACGTTTCATTTCTGAGTAATTACAATTATACGTACACGCATACATGCCAACCAATAATGATATTCATACAGTGCTTACGTCGCGATTTATTGTTATAATACATGTAATAGCGATTTATTTATTTGTATTAGAAAAACTATTTGCGCTAAAAATATGGGGGTTTCATTGTTATGTTAGATACATTACTCTCTACCTTCCACATGGATTAGTTTCGGCAAAATCTGAATTTTTGTGTTAGCGCGAATAGTATTTCATAAAGATTGATTAGGTTGGCGCTCATCACACATCACTTAGCGGGAATGTAATACGACAACACCGCAGGAGTCCGATTGGTTGCTCACCTAGTAGCGCTCAAGAACAAACACATGCTCTTTCATGATAAGGGAAAAACCATACCCAGCTGACTCAGCCTACCAAGATTCGTACTCGGGACCTCTTGAACCTGGCCTAATTTTTGCACAAACTACGAATTTGGTGAACAAAGCTTCCACTTTTAATACAAGGAGAGAGAAATAAGCTTAGCGTCCTTCGTTTCATTTATTTTTTATTAATAAGGTACTCTAGGTAGGTATAAAACGTTTCACCAAGTACTGGTTGTCTGCTTTACAAAAGTGGTGCAATTGTAATGTAAACAGAAAAGCCGTAGGAGAAACCTTTGTTAACAACTTTCAGGTAACTACATTATGCAAGAGATAGTTCTCCAAATTATTAAGGCTACTGAAGGACAGATTAGTTAAAGAGGACAGTGCTCTTAAGGCATTCAAAATTGATTTGGAAGCGCTAACTATCAGGGAGAATTGTGTGATAAAATTGTAAACACTCATTCGTAATGTGGTGAGTGTGTCTGCCTTACATTTCGGGTGTCGGAAGTTCAAATTTCGGCTACGCTGGGCTTTATAATTAGGATTCCTTCCGGGGAAGCGAAATGTGAGCTCGATGATCCACATATCAGAGGTCTTTTGATGACCACTTAACTCGATTCATTCCTTCATCGTTCTACATTACCTATATTGCAATACCATGTCCTACAACCTACTTCCGATTGTCTTTATTTAGACGACTTTGACTGACTAATATGCATGATTAATTGATTCATGAAAATCATTTTAATCACATCAAGGGTGATTGGTTATTTCGGTTATTATCTCTTACAGTCCGAAGTCTGAGTAAAGTGTGTCGAAAAATTGTGCGGCTAAGCCATGGAGGGAATCGGAATACACTTTATTTGAATAATAGAAAACCGGGAGGAAAAATAACTACTCTTTTTCGCGAGGTAATCAGAACCTCATTTCTGGGAGAAAATCGGTCGGATCAATGCCTTTTAGCCACCTAATGAAAGAGTTCAACATAGCCCAATTCATGTATGTGAGAAAAGTGTTTGAAATGTGTTTAAATGTGTTATAGATGTAAAGGCAACATGAGCACATATTAGAAATTGTTATATGCTTAAGAGTGAATGAGCTCTTTTCAGCATCAATATAAGCTAGCACGTGCTAGATGTAGTTTGTAGTTCTCTAACTATAACAGGAATAAACTGACCCGAAATCCATCGAATCCGATTACCATTACAAAATGTACCTACAATGATCTAACTTGGACATACTGAAAGGTAAAAATAGTTCTTTAAGTGTTTCAAATAGACGCTTATATATTAAAGGAGATTGTTTTTCTTCTGAAAGTAAACATTTTCCCCTTTTACCCACTGTATAAGAAGATGACGGTTTTCATAATATTCTTTTAAGATACAGTACCTACCTCGTTTTACGCCAACGAAACATTTCGGAGTGTTCTGTGCGCTATAATGCCACCGAATCATGCATATACGCGCTCTGTAGCCTTGCTGTAAGACAAAGATACTGAATATTTGTTCTGGCGTTTTACACACACACACACACACACACACACACACACACACACACACACACACACACACACACACACACACACACAGACACACACACACACACACACACACACACATACACACACACACTTTTACTTTTAATCTTTTTGAAAAGAAGACACTTTGTTTTTAATTCGGTGTGACTCAAAATCTCTTCGTGATGTCTTGGTATAGAATCCTATTTTCATTTGTGTCATTTTCGTTTCAATTGTATAGTCCCCTTTAACTTTTATATCCTCATATCGATGTTTTGCTTTATGAAACAGCTGACGGTGACATCACTCTTTAAACTTGGGAGTGGTTCCCCTCCTTGTGGGTTGGATTTATATCACACGATGCGGTGACATATCTGAAGTTGGATTCGCCCCTTCGTGAGGTCTACGCCCCACACGCGCAAAAGTTTCGCGCTCCCTCGGTGTGGCGACGCATGTAGAAGCCAAAACTTACCTTGATGTAGAAGCGATGAACCTTTCGTCTAAAAGCCCTGAAGATGAAGTTCTGGAAGATTTCTATAAATCCTCCCTCTGGCAGCTGCGGCGAACGATGAGATGTGATACCTCTCAGGCGTGGTATCGATACAAAAGGGATTTCACTTTTAGGCAACTATGGAATAAAATAATTTACACCGTTTCAATTTATTTGGAATTGTATTTCTCGACATCATTTTCTTCTTTACATGCGACTTTTTCCACTGATGTATATAACCCTTTACTATATATTAAATTTCTCCTTTTATTTATAAATGATGCAACGGTTTTTTACTTAAATTATTTATCGTAGCGTCGCGTCTTCGTTGTATATTTTAAACGTTTACTAAATGTTCATAAATGATGAACTCCGATAACCTCTCGTAGTTACAAGAAGTATTTGACCGAAAACACGTCTACCCTCTTCGAGAGTTAAAGCCAGAAGAAAAAAATTTAAGAATAAAATCATTGTTTTTTTTTTGTTTTGTTTTTTTGCTAAGCCACCGCAATACTTAATTCTGATTGGTCCTACGTTACAATTTGGGATTTCAATAAACCTAAGCATTTGTTGCATCATCTATATGGCCTGCTTGGTTATTAACTTAAGTTGAATTACAGATGGCCATGTTTACCTAATATGTCCATGTATGCAATATCAGCTTCAAACTAAAGGTCTTTTTTAACGCTGGTTAAACACACACGCACACACACACACACACACACACACACACACACACACACACACACACACACACACACACACACACACACACACACACGTACAGATAAAGACATATACACATATTCCCAGATTGTGGGGAATATGGAATGGTTCTGCTTGAAGAGCGATTTCCCACTCTTTACGCTTATCGAATCCAAGACCTCAGATTGGAAAGCTGCTGAGCATTGCTAATGTATTTTGGATAAAACTAATCTTTATTGTTTGAAAATAAATTAATTATTCAGTAATTTGACGTTAACGGTTAGTAGATAGTTTCATATAAGGCAGCGATGGATAGAGAATGTCTTATGACTTGCCTATTCTGATACTGTTGTTTTCATCCCTTGGAATTCTCTAAAGGTACTTAGGACTTCTTATTGTGACGTCAACATAGAAATACTTACCTAGCAGTTCCAGAAAATGATTTAAGCAGTTCACCTCCAATCTTCTTGGGAGAAAATAGGAGTGCAGAGGTTGGCATTGAAACTACTTGGAGTCAAGAACACTGGTAAGAAGAAACAAGAAAATACATTTTATTTAAGTAACTTGGTTAGTATATGGGTTATGGCGAGAGAAGTGAATAAACAGAAGGGGGTGAAAAATAAGATAACATCCCAGGAATGGCTGAAATACTTTAGGGACCTAGTTGCAGAAAGGGAGTGGATAAATAGAGATAGTATACAGTTGGGTAACCTGAGGATAGACGATGAGATACTAGACAGAGAAATTACTCAAACGGAAGCTTTTCAACAAATAAGAAGCTTAAAGGGCGGTAAAGGAGTGGGCATGGATGGGATCCCAGGGGAGTTTTGGAAGAGATATCGGGAAACACCAAGTTGATTAAAGAATATAACTAATTTATTTAATAAGATGAGAGACAGTAGGAAATTATCTGACTGCTGGAAAACAAGTGTGATTGTACCAATATTTAAAGGAAAGGGGAGTGTAAATAGGCCAGAAAACTATAGGGAGATAAGCTTACTAGCATGGGTGAGAGTAGGAATAATATATCTAAAAGGGTTGAGAATTAATGAGGTAGGGATTTGTGAATTTTGTGGAGATGAAGAGAGCACTGTTCATTACCTGGTAGAATGTAAGCAGTTAACAAATTACAGGAGAAAAATATGGGATAAGAAATGGGACAGTGTGAACAAAGTGGTAGTGGCGTTACGCATGCTAACGGGGATGGGTAAAAAGAAAAGTAGATGTATAGGAGAATGCTTATGTAGGTTAAGAGAAAAGTGGATTAGGGTAAAAGAGGCGAAGGCCAAAAAGAAATGACACCAAGTTGCTCGGGAAACAAAAGGCTTATGGCCAGGGGACTTGAGTTAGCAATTTCATGTATTTATACAGGAGGTATAATAAGTGCATATACGATTTTAAAGTCATTGTAGTGAACCTGTATTGGAAACTGTACAACATATATCATATCAGATATCATATCAAACTTGGTAAGCTATGGATAATTGAGCTAATGAATCCAATCCAAACAAATCAATTAATTAGAAGAGCTTTCTTTACAGAGTACTGATTTTTATGTACATTATGACTAAATGATAAAACAACCTCTTAGACTAAACTCAACTTATTCGTCATTGAAATTGTTAGCATTGTACTAGCTTAGACTTCCTTTCACTTTTGCAAATGCACGGAGCAAACGCGCCTACTTCCATAGCAATATTTCTTATGTGTCATTTGCACACATACCAACTCACGCTGCCCGTAGCTTCTAGAGGCCCACTGAATTCACTGCTTGCCGGCTGATACTCATATGATATTGACACTCTTAACTCCTTGCCAACTCTTTAAGGACTATCGCAGGCTGTGCTGGTCGACTCAAGCTTGACTGGCCTCAACGTTCCCTTATTTCACCGAGTCACGGTAGAAATGTTCCAGACGCTTCTCGTAGCCGAAGTGTCTCGAATTGGCCGAAGAAACATCCTCGCTTCTCTGAAGAAACATTCTCGTTTCGCTCAAGAAACACAGGGGCAGAACTAATATCCTACCAATTTCCCGGCACGTGTCGTCAACAACGGCTGTCCGTGAACCCATTATTGTGCTTCTCGGGTCGGCTCATAACAAAGCCGCAGTGGGACGGGGAGACACGCATAATCCCAATATAGGAGGTATTCGCAGCCACCGTAACCTTTTCGAATATAGTTTTCGGCTTCTTCTGTAACAGCAATCTCTTGGAAATCTAGTTCCATGCATAGAGAAATCGATCATAAAGGCTTTAGAGCGATTAAAACTAGAAATTCTTCAGTTTTTGATACTTCATTCTGTTTCTTTTTTTTACTTTCCCATTACATTTTCGTAGCTTTTGCTATTCATTCTGATAGTATCAATAACTGTGTCTAACACTGTACCTCTTCCCTACAGAAAATAGAGAAAGTTTATATTTCGCTCAAAATTGTGTTATTGAGAGTTCATCACAAATATTACAAAATAAATGCTAGGCTCCTTAAATCCGAAAGAGTATTTTCATAGTTATGTTATGTGCAGAGGAACTACCCAAAAGTCCGAAGTCCCGGCCTCCTTCAGCCCGGGAGCGATGGGTAACTCCAGGGGTCTTTCCATAAGGCAATACCCGATTTCTTAAAAAGCCCCCCCCCCCCCCCCGTTGACAACGTCAAGACGGGATGGAAGTGGATACGCCACAGGGAAGACTACCGAAAACCTCGGTGGGGCCGCCTGGTGATCTAGCACACGTTCTACTAGCTCTGCAGGCTAGTACCCGGGACATAAAAGGCAACCCTCTACCCCCTCCGGGCGGCCGTAGCCTGGCCGGAGGTACCCAATTTCCCGTGGGTATCGGGAACACACTGCCCCCTCGAGTCCAACCCAATCCGAACAACTCTACGACGGGAGGGGCTCGGCAGTTCGGCCCGAGGTTCCTCTAGTAACGTCAGAGGTACCACGAGTGCTAAGGGTTCGCAGTGCCCGCACCACGGCCGCTGAAGGGGACGGATCCCCTCCCCTACGGAAAGAGTATTTTCATAAAAGGATCCTTTTTGTGGGGAGGGCATTCGGATGCAAACCAAACTTGGTATTTAAATTCAGCATCTTCTTAGGATGTGACACAAAATTTTTAAAGAAGATACCCCAACACCAAATACTCTAAACTTGAAAAGGTTTCCCTTCATTTTAAATAATAATAATAATAATAATAATAATAATAATAATAATAATAATAATAATAATAATAATAATAATAATAATAATAATAATAATAATAATAATAATAATAATAATAATAATAATAATAATAATAATAATAATAATAATAATAATAATAATAATAATAATAATAATAATAATAATAATAATAATAATAATAATAATAATAATAATAATAATAATAATAATAATAATAATAATAATAATAATAATAATAATAATAATAATAATAATAATAATAATAATAATAATAATAATAATAATAATAATAATAATAATAATAATAATAATAATAATAATAATAATAATAATAATAATAATAATAATAATAATAATAATAATAATAATAATAATAATAATAATAATAATAATAATAATAATAATAATAATAATAATAATAATAATAATAATAATAATAATAATAATAATAATAATAATAATAATAATAATAATAATAATAATAATAATAATAATAATAATAATAATAATAATAATAATAATAATAATAATAATAATAATAATAATAATAATAATAATAATAATAATAATAATAATAATAATAATAATAATAACCCATGGCGCGACAGCCCTTAGAGGGCCAAGGCCTACCAACCCGACTGCCGACCTCACGCCACTTACGCACGGCAGAGGTGGGCGATCATCCAACCGGTACGGGGAGGGGATGTGGTCAGCATCTCGGCATCCCCCCGCCGGAATGTTGGTTTCCGTGACCAGGGCCGCTTACCTAGCGTAAGCTCCTCACTTTCCTCACGATGCTGAGTGGGCACCGGTCCTATACCCGGGACCTAAAATCCGCACCCCATGGGTGGGATCGAACCCGGGCCGCTTACCATGACCAGGGACCAAGGCATGCTGCCTTAGCCCGCTACGCCACGGCTCAGCACTTTTAATTTCTACTTTTACAAAAATGGCTTTAACGATTTTGGTTCGATTTCCAGTTCTTAAATAATTTTTAAGAAATTTGAAATGCATGAGTAACTTGAAGTTTCTATGTATAACCTTCTACAGCTTTCGTTGTGAGTGAATTTTGTATATTACTTTTGCATGACATTGGAATATCTTCCCCACGTGGAAAATAATCAAGCGAGGTGGTTCCGATTTAGTTCTGTGAACCCTTCGTCTTGGTGTCAGTCTAATTATAAATTGGACTACTTTCACGCACGTACACTATCAAGCAATATACTTTAGGCAAAGATAGCGAGACAGTGATGAAACCAATTGGCTCAAAGACAGGCCTGCACCTTGAAGGTTAAACAATGTACTAAACGACCAGTGGATACAAAGCAAACATCCACATTAGAATGTCTTAGGCTAGGTGAATTGTAGCGTTGATGTTCCCAACTTCATTCCAGATCTTTGCAGCACCTTTCGAGTACCTCTACCTACATCACATCAAACAATATGCCGCCCGTGTGAACCCCGCAGTGGAATTAGACAAAAGCACATCGTGATGCGTCACTGTTGTATTGTTGCCAGAAAGGAAACACAATAGCGCTCTAAATGCTATACCGACGGAGATATCATGTCCGGCATATGCGTGATTTTCCCCATCATTAATCATATACACGACGTTAAGTTATGTTTACCACCGCAGTAGCCAAGCTCTCTAGAAATCTTGGATTTTAAGAGTGAAGATTCACGCAGCAAAAACATTAAACAACACTCTCATCAGCTAAATTAACACTTCGAATGGTAGTGGATCAAAGGAACAGGGAATACCCCACCTTACCAGTTTTAAAATACACAGTTTTCTCATCCACTGATCATAAATCACTGAAATGTTAATCTTATGTAAGTAATGAAATAGATTGGGATTGTATATGTTAGTTGTAACAATAATACACTGGGTTAGAGCGACCGGACGGAAACCAGGAGATCAGTGGTTCAAATCTCGGCCATGGCATTGAATTTTTCATGTTGACTCTATCCATCAAAAACCTTAGCCTATAAACGGCTAGTGTGGAGAAATGATTAATTTCCATCAATTAACTAAAATAATACACTACATTTGTATTAATTATTAGACAATAAACATTTCTGTAGTAAAATCTATTCTAATTGATTACCAAAACAATCCTGGATAAAAGTTGCAATATTTCATAACCAATATGGGCTTCAGGTTTCACTGATCCAAGAGAAAGTGGGAGAAACTTTTAGTTTGGAGTATAACTCACATAAAGTTAACAGTTGATAAATGGCTCATCAAATTCTTAGGTAAAACACATCTGCATTTATAACTGGTATAAATAAACATTTGCACTACACCCACTATATTGTTAATGTTAACTATTAATAATTATTAATAATTATTAAATGGTGAATATGACAACATGTTCATATAACATGTTCAAAATATGAAATAGTTATTGAATGGATATTTTTACTTTTTATATAATTATCACACTAGAAAATTGGGTGTGCTATTTTGTTGCAACAGGGCAGCAATATCTTGCCATTATCATTTTCTTCACTTTTGTTAAACGGATGTACTGGATATCTGCCTTTTAAAGAAATTGTATACATTTACAATTGAGTTAGTAATACTTCATGCGTGTAAATTAAGATCCAACTAACACATGATATTTAATTGTTGTAGATGTCAAATTTAAGCTTATTTTTGCACCACGAGCTCTTCCAA
This sequence comes from Mantis religiosa, assembly GCA_030765055.1. Taxonomy (NCBI): domain Eukaryota; kingdom Metazoa; phylum Arthropoda; class Insecta; order Mantodea; family Mantidae; genus Mantis; species Mantis religiosa. The sequence continues at coordinate 98,271,155 of CM060947.1, read as the reverse complement.
GAAAATGAATGTTCTTTAAAGGGAGATGGAAAAATCTCCCAGAGTTTTAAGAGACAAGTAAGATTAAGAACAGAAGGTTATACAAAGAGTACATACATAGTAGAACAGTTGATCAAGGATCAGATATTTAATTATTGCATAAATATAGTCAGGGCCGTAGTGGATGTACGCCGTCCCTCCACTATTTTTTATACTGTTTTTAATTCATTACCTTTCTGAATTTAACATTCAAAATACTGCAACAATACAAAATATATACTTACATTCAAATAATATTTATGGCTGTTAACGGACCTCCAGTACATATGTGGAACTTAGAGGATTACATAAAAGAATGGATAAAAAGTCGTACCTACGCATGCTGAGGACAACCAAAGTAGGAAGGCGAATCTACAAGTGCAGAATTATGATCGGTTCTCCAGCTTCTGTAAAAAGTTTTAGGTGAGTGTCCTATATGTGATATATTAATGTTGCAAACTAAACATAAGATGTACCGTAATGGAACTGTCACTAATTCCAATTAAATAAGGTTAGGTATGTATGGGTATATATTTGAGCCCATTTCTTTCTCTCTATGCTGTGATTACAAAGCACGTTAGATGCTTTAGAGGTTTTGGCTATACGCATTTAAGCCCAGTTGACAATGAAGGTAAACATGTAAGAGTCTCCTTACAAGAGTAAAACTTCATGATCACAAAAATTAGTTTTGTCTTAAAATATCCACTACATTGGAAGAGTAAATCGCTATTGAAGTTCAGATTTGAATCTGAAAATTATGCATGACTTGCTCAAGCAACAATACCGAAATATTAGGGTGAGTTATAAAAGGTTGAAGGAAAGTTTTAATTATAAGTTTGTTCAGTCACAACTTGATTGCTGTTTCATTGCTAAAGAGCTATAGCTCAAAATAAAATAACCACACTTTAATTATACTGCTAAACACAATTGTATAGTAGAACTAGCTGTGCATAATAGATGTAAAACGTTTTACATATCAGTAGGAATTTTTAGATGAACTGAAAGGGATTAATAATGTACTCTCGTTATATTTTGATTTTACAGGGGTTAAGGAACTACACCGAAGTAATTTCAGCGATTGTAGACGTGACTAATATAAGCAAGTTAAGATAGGCAATGCATGGTCTGTGGCTAAGCAAAACGCAGTTAGTTATAAACTAATTGGCACCTTATTGTCGCATTATAGATTGTGAACAGGGATGATTTTAGACTACAAGTTGGGGATAGGGTTGTGCATACTTAAAGGTGTTTTACCGTAAGGGTTTACAATCTACTTTGCAACTGGGAGCGTGGCTGAAGGGATAGTTCAGATGGTAGAGGTAAATGGTAAAGGGAATTTGTAGTCAGATTACAGATAGATAGGAATAGTACAACTTTCTACGAAATGCCAGTTAACTATAACATCATGATTTTCTACAAGTCAACCCCGAAGTCTTGAAGAGACTCTGGGTGGGATGGTGTTGATAGCTACATTAGTACATTAAGACCCAGTCGCGCTTACCTTCGAGGAGATGTCGGTGCGGCAACAATACACTTTAGACTCCCGCGCGCCTCGATTCATGGCCAAGCACAAAAAGAGGGGGGCCAACACACGTTGAACCTTGGGTCTTTTTCCCTTTGATCAGCAGAAAATCTTCTGGAATATTCCATCCGCCATGTTGGTTTAAGTCCAACGACCTGCTGATCTTCCATTACCAACTACCGGGTTCAACGTCTAGAGTAGCTGCGTTTGGCATTCTTATTGGTTAACGCTCCGAAAATATGCGAATTACGGGTTTGTCGTCTAATACTCCGCTATGAGGTTTCTAAATCTTTACTTCCACAAATTAATACGTTCAATTGTATAAAGAAACCTCATGCCATTAAAATTTCAAATAATTCCTAAAATAAATCAAGTTCCTTCACTTCACCAAAGCATATGCGACAATATGCCTACAAGTTGGTGTTTAACCAAGGTGTTTGAAATTATTGGATTAGAATGTCTTTAAAGTTGTTTCCCGAGTATAGAAATATCGATCCTTAGAAGCTCATTATTGGCGTTTTCAAAATTTAATGCCTCAAAGATCACTCAAATCTTGACCTAATCACCTGTCAATGCGACACTGAATGCCTTCTTGCATCATTACTTATGAGGTTTCTGTAAGTGCTCTGATGGCACTAATCATAACGCCAAAACGGTTGCTCTAAAGATCATTGGTTCGGTTCCTCTGGTGTACTTAACTATTTTCTTAGTGTTTTAATACGTAAATCCTAACAGGAAGAAATAGCGTGATTCGTAACTAAGAATGTGAAGCTAATTGGCCAGTGCAATAACACTACTATTATTTAAACCATGTTTATGCTGTCCGATGGAAGGGGACAGTAGCTTGGCCAGCACGCTCTCTCGACCTCAAACCAATTGATTTCCTTTTCGGGGTTGACCTCTAGTCTCTGATGTATAAAGACATATTACCTCAGAAGACGATCTGTCCAAATAATAGCAGCATATGACACACACAAAGAATTTTGGACAGAGTACGACAGTCTTTACTTAGGCACTTATATTGAAAACTGATACCGAAATTATGGTTTGCCAGAAGAATCATGATAGATGTCGAAGGAATGTTGGTTCTTTGTTACGACAGGGCAAGGCCAGTTCAGTTGGGGAAAGTGTTATAACAAAGCCATGAAAGAAGCAGTGTCCTTAGAAGGTTTCTAAAGGAATTGTCACTTGACGTATATGAATAGGGAATTCTTTGGATCGTTTACAATGGCGACCAAAACAGCCACAAAGGGACTTTGTTTGTTTAAAAGAGTTTTGAGAGGGAAAGTTAGAGATATATACACGCGTGCAGCTGTGGTCAGGCACTCTTCGGCGTTTAGCCGATGGAGACGGTTCGCGGCTAGGAAGCCATTATAAACGGTCTTCGGCTTGAAGCCGAGAAAGGGGGGTCTGAGACGTGAAGCCTATTAGAGCGGTCAACTTGTTCTGTCTTGAATACTTGTCGGGGTCCTAAAAATTTATCGAGTAATCAACGATTAGCATTCAAGAATTTTAAAACCGAGATTGGTAACCCTTGGTCGGCAGCTTCCATTTCGAGGTTTGAAAAGAAGAAGCAGTGAATAAATAATTTGGAGACGGGCATTCCAGTGTTGTAAAATCTCCTTCTCACACCCATCCACGCATACCCTGAGAGAAACCTCATTGCTCGCCGACTTCTGTGTACACCCATAAACATTGTTGCTTCAAACTGGCGCACAACGTGGAGCTGTGGTAACCTTTGTTTGCCACATACAATTTTAATATCAAAACGCAGGTTGCCATTTCAGCAGTTCCTATAAACCTGACGTAAAGAGTTGTATTTACTCTTTATTTTATGTAAATTCGTTCAGCCTTTAAACCACCTACCATTTAAACGTACAGCAAGGGAGAGTATTAAGCAGGACTAACCTTTGTTAGAAATAATAGTAATTTATTACACTTACAAGGTGAAATTATGCTGTAAAATGCATACATTTATACAAGAATTAAAATTTTAGACATTGTATTTTAAAACCAACCAAACAAAAATTTAAAAAGGGATAAAAAAAAACCTGCAGAAGACTCGAACTCGTTTACCTTTCACTTGAAAGCTAACTTCATAACCATTACGTTACGGAGAAGCTCCGGGAGGTTTCTTCAGTTTCTGTGTTGTGCATTCAAATGGTATCATCATTAGCAGTGGCGTATTGGCACGTCAGAAACCTATAGCTTTAACTTCCACATTTGAACCAATAGGCCGTAAGTCTCCTATCTCAAATTACTTGTTTATGATATCTCCACTTGCTCTGAAAATACTTATTTCGGTGTAGTTCATTACCATCCTATATAATGATTATTTCAATTCCACAAGTTTCAATCCATTTTTTTAAATACTTGAGACATTTAATCTACAGTGAATTTGTCGAAGCATGGAACTTAAGGGCTCATACTATTTGTAAATTCACGACATAGAAATGAAATTCAAATTAGTAGAATAAACAACTCAATTTTCAACAACAACAACAACAAAATCTTTCGTGTCGACCGAAAGCAAACGATCCATTGGAAGGTCACAAAAATTGACAAACAACAAGGCCATAACAGGCCACTTGGCTTGATACTTTCATGGACGATGGTGGTGCTGATGATGCTGAACAGCGAATTAGTTTTACATAAATGATATGAAGAAAAAGATATTCTGTTTTATTTATATCATAAGCGATAGCCCAAGCAAGGTTCAGATGATTATCATTTTGTGGAATTATTTTCCAAAGCATGCGCCTTCTCATACTGCAGAAGTTCGGTTATTCAGCGACAAATTGTGCCGGACAAAATAAAAATCACCGTCTTTTCAGCTGTTCCTTACATTAAATAACATAAAAGGTCTCTAAAAGACTTAGCAATTCTTTTCCATAATGGAACATAGCTTCCTCCGTTGTGATCATGATTTCAGCATAAAGTTATATATCTTTTTATTTGTAATTTACGTCCTCCAACATTTAGTCATATCGGACGATGAACGAAATGGGTGAAATGATGCTCAAAGCGTCCCGGGTACATGGAGCTTAGAGTTACCCGACATTCGTCTTTCAAGATAAGGGAAAACCCCGGAAAAAACAGCATCCAGGTGAAAATATATCAAATATATACTTCGCATCAATTAGCACAACTAAACATGGAAAGTAAACTGCACCTACAACATTTTACAATCCAAGAAGTTGATAATTCCACTGACATTTAAGATTTTAAGGAATGGACAAAGTTCTATTATAGAAATACTCTTGGTTATATAATGCTTGCCATTCACTAATGGTCTGGTCATATCCTCAAAGTTGATCTAAAAACAATACTTTGAACCACTTAAGCGAATGCAGCACCGAAATTGGCTAAAAATATGGGAAAAAATACTTTTTAGCCAATAAAATACTTTGTACCTTATAGTATCATAATCCAACTAAATTTATGAGTTTCAGGCGTTGAAATACCCTCATATGACAATTTAAATGCCCGTGCGCATGTGCATGCCGGCCCTTGGATTCACAGAATTCTGTCATTTGAGTTCGATTGAATGTACTAAATTAATACATTTGAAATTAGCGAGCAAAGTTTCTGGTGGAATTTTGTGTGTTGGTATAATGGTTATTTCTTACAATATGTGGCACCATGGAAACAAAACACTGGCTAAAACATTGAAAGCAAATAATAAGGTTTATATTTTTGCTTTTGTGTGAGTTTCTAACGGTCGGGATTTTCTTGTGTTTCTCTTTAAACTACATACTGTTTACATATAACTGATTAGTTTTAGTGTGCCATTTAACATTTATAAAGGTATTTTGTACATCAAAACGTGCATATAACTGTTACATAGGTTATAAGTAAAACATTCTTTGAAACAACTGACCTGTTGACTGTGTACATAGTCAGGATCATGGATAGGCTAAACGATGCATGGGAAGAAACGCCTAAACATAACACAACAATGTGTTATGAGGCCTGGTGTGGTAGAAAAACGAATGCCTGTGTACCAAAGGCTGACATCAAATGAAATCCTAAGGAGATGTACATTGGGTAAGACACAAAATGCAAATGAAAGTTTACATAACATGATATGACATAAATGACCAAAAGAAATATTTGTTTGAAAGAAGAAACTTCAGGTTGCTGTGACATCAACTATCAGTGAATTCAGTTTTGGTTGTTCTGCCGAACTCAAGCTGCAGTCAGACATAGTGGACACAGATTTCACAAGCATCTCTAAAAATTAGCCAAGGGAAGGACCAATTACGCTTACTTCATTCAGCAATTTCTGCGAAGATAACTTCTAAAACTTCCAGAAGGAAACTGAAATTGAAGAACACTGCTGAAAAAGAGAGATGGAAGAGGCAAGAGGGTCCAACTTATCTATCTTGAGGGTTTTAGTCTACTTTAAGCCATGTAGCTGAGAAGGAAAATGTTTTGGATTTTAAAATTTGCTTTACTCAGTTATAGTTTTATTAACATTTTTTGTCATTCAAAATGTTCCACACGATGCAGTTTTTATTGAGTCCCTCTAAGATTTTCAACACATGTTCCTAAAATGCAAACAAAGGTTTCTACTATATGAATTCTTAATATGCATTATATTTTTAAAGTTATTGATATAAAAAGTCAAAGGTTTAACCATTTTTTGCCTTTTTTTGTTTGCTCCATACCTAACTTTTTTTTCCTCTGTAACTAAAGGCAGTATAAGAAATTCATACTATAGATCTTTTCTTCATAACAATCTGAATATTTTTAGAAATAGAAAAACTAAAATTCTGAAAATTTTCATCACGTGGAGCGGTTGGAATTTAGCCCAAATTTTGAAATTCACAAATTAATTACTCAACAACTATTAAACATTTAAAACACAAATTTTGATTTCTGTGTCCACTATGCATCAGAATTATGTGGTAAAAGTATCAGCAAGATTGGTTGAAAATTGCTGGATTTGGGGTTTTCGATGCTACATCCCCTTTAAAGTGTACACTATCCTAATGTAAAACGACCCTTAGAAATTGAAAAAATAGAGGACCTTCACAAAAGTATTCACTACGTGAACATTATTCGCGAAGAATTTCGTGGAAATTTAGGAAATTATATACCTTTATTTTGAAAATTTCAAGTGTCGTTTGCAACTTTAAAGATTTATATTATTCTTATTAGATTATTCTTATAAAAGCTTTACAAAATTAACAAATAAGTGTATGTTTTTAAATTTATGGTTGATGCTAGTTAAGGTAGGCCCGGATGATTCGGATTGGCGGGCGACTCGAAATAGTGTTTCAGAATCGGCTCTCTAGGGACGGTAGCGTATTGCTGTGTTGGAACGACCTTTGTGGGCGAGGAAGTAAAATATGTAGTACGATTGTGTTCTTCCAATCTAAGTCAGAAATCAAAATTCTTTTCCGGCAAGGAGGTGTGTAATTGCTCAATTTCTGTCATTTCTTTATTTTTTAAGTTCGTTTAGGATGGATTTTTAATGAGTGTGCATTGAAATTACTCCAGAAACTTGTAGAATAAGAAAATACAGACCTTCTTACAACCATAACCCTGCTTGTTGTTATAATGGTTACTAATCAGCACTGCCCCCGAGCAAAAGTAAATACCGCTACAACACGGGTGAACCGGATTAAGGTAAGGTGGGGGATTCAATTTCGTAATTCTTAATCTTACTATTTCTTTGCGTCCTCCAATGTTAAGTCATATCAGGCGATAAATGAAATGGGTGAGATGGTGCTCAAATGAGCCAGAAAAATGGAGAATAGTACCACGAAATCTGTGTGGGTACTGTGGGAAAGAAGCAATTCATATGTGCAAAATATGTATGAAATGCATGAAGCTATGAATATACAAGGCACGTCCAGAAAGTAAGTTCTGTTTGGTAATAACATTAAATTGTGTACAGATACAGAAAAAGTATTTATTGCAGAAAGTTCTACAACTCTTAAAGTACTTTTCCACATAACTGCCGAAGTTTTGCAGGCATTTGTCATAGCGAGGCACAAGTTTTTGTATACCTTCTTCATAGAAGTTTGCCGCCTGTGTCTTCAACCAGCTCTTCGTCATTGTTGAAGTGTTGACCGAAAGGAACGATTTGAGATGCAAAAACAGATGAAAGTCGCTAGGAGCGAGGTCAGGGCTGTACAGGGGGTGGTCAAACAGGTCCCAGCCAAATCCCTGTAAGATGTTTTTCGTCGCATTTCCAGTGTGTGGTCGTGCGTTGTCGTGAAGAAACACAATTATTCTGTATTGCGCGGCGCAATCCTAGCATTCAGAAAACGAATCACAGATCTGATTTCACAAGCGGCGGGATTTTCAATCAACACCGACATTGTAAACAAGCACAACAAAGCGTACGTGGCTGACAGCGATCTCACAATGGCGCACGTCTCTTCTCCTTGATACAGAGCGTCTACTGCGCATGTGAGGAACTGCGATCAAAGCGCTGCAGCGGAGATAAATTGAAACAGAGCTTACTTTCTGGATGCCCCTTGTATTAGCTCATCGAAAAACATAGCATACCTATAATATAATCTAGAATATCCTGACTTCAATATAAGGTTAAAGCTTTCATAATTGTAAGAAAAATGGGGCTTTTTTGAAAGATTTTCAAAATATTGACCCGACTCAACCGCGCTTACCTATCTTATATTTTTTTTTTATTTGCTTATTTATTTATCTTTTTGTTAAAAGGTTATATACCGGAAGGTTTCAATTTGTTATTACGATGTGAAATCGTTTAAAGACTTTCAAGTCTAATCATTATAGTAATAATCAATATAATGCTTATAAGAAATACTACAAATGGGCATTGCATTAAAAAGCCACAAAATATGGAAGAAAAACTCTTAGAAACAACGAAAACTTTAATCTGGGAGATATCTACCATTTTAGGAAATGCCTTTTCATTTTTTATGTATGTATGGTTAATATGAAACTATATAACGATAAAATAATATAGGTAGACAATGCAGCTACAAATGTATATCAATGAACATGAAGAGAGAAAGGAACGTAAATAGTTACGACAAATGGATAAATGTTATATATTATCTGTCCTACATATGCATATAATATATTACTAACTCATACATACCTAAGTAGACAAGCGTAACCATTTTCGGACAAAAGTGAGGCTATAGTCTCCCAAACTAGAACGGTCTTGTTGTAAACATAGAGGACACCAAAAAGGAGAGACGGAGATGCCATAGCTTAACTGCTATAGGCTGCTGATTGGTGGTATCTCTTTCATAAGTTTCCAGTGGTCCAGCATTAATCTGCTGCTTGTGACAAGAACAGTTTGTTTCGACTGCTTGTCACAAGATGGTGCATGGATACTTCATCACCGTGACGTTAACAGTTGCCCCGTGACGTGACTTTTCCCGTGGGGTTTACCCGGGAGTGCTTCATAAGAGTCAAAGTATACTCCTTCAGTTTTTTTATTTCCAAATTACAGTCAGGGCGTAAGCAGGGCCTTGGTCATGCCGCCTTCCTCACCTTGGATCTGGCCTCGGCCGGGCCAATATATCCCTTCCTTGAATCCGCAGGTACTTACAGCGGTACTACAACAGCACCACTCCTGAATACTCACCGGTGGAGGTTTTTTAGTGGGTAGGGCTGGCGGTTCGATTCCCCCAGAGGAGTCCCACACTCCAATCCCAGGGTAAGTGCGTAACATGCATTTTTCCTCCACTCGAAAAAAAAAGTTATTATCGTTAGTGCATATTTCTAAATGTATATCTTCTGAAATTGTTTAATGAATTGTTTGTCACCAAAGTGAGAAATACAAAAGAATGATGCATATCGATAAATCTAAATGTAACCTTAAACTATATTAAGCTAGCAATACCTTTAAACAGTTATGAACGTTAAAAATAAACTGCAGAAGGCTACGGAGATAACAGTTCAATGTAATCGTGAAGTTTGGAATGTGAAGATTAAATTGATAGCTTGTAAAGACAAGGAGAACAAGTGTAGATTCTTACTGTGAAATATTTAAACGATTTATAAGTTAAATATATAGCTGGAAGTTAAGTTTTTTTTCCTTTAATTCTGGAAATTTCAATGCTAGAGCATGTGCTCGCTTCTCCTACACACTTTATTTCTCCTCTACCATTGACCAAAGCAACGCCAGACAGGCCTACTAGTCAATGAATGTGTACACCTTTCATTTCCTTACGTTAGAACGACACCACAGTGCCATCACTGGAGCTTAGTAACCATGCATAAGTGAGTCATTTTTTCGCATCTGGCGGAAGGAGGTAATTTCAACTTGTCCTTTCTTAATGAGTTGAATACCACTTGTTTAATTTCTATACAGATACAATTTTGATTTTCCTTTCTTTTTTGACAATAGAGACAACTCTAAGATACTCTTCACAACCTCCGGGGATTTGATTGATGACAGAATCAGTTGGGCTCTCTTTTCACAGTAAATAAAAAATAAAATAACATTTACCAAAGTTACAATTTGATAATAGATAGGAGCAGCTATTATATTAGGAAATATAATGTAACATTTTACAATGACGGCACAACATATGTGTAGTTTTGAAACTAAATGTGAAACAAATAAGATTATAGTTCTAAATGAAAAGCAAATACAAATTAACTTGATATTGGGTGTTTAAACCCTGTGTTTCTATTAATGCCTCATTCTATGGGACATGTTTAGTCAGATTTTCCAACAGGACAGTCTCCCAAGCATAATGTATTTGATCTCACAAAACCTCTTTCTTATAAGGTTCATTTATGCCACTTTTAGCATTTAAGTAACACCAGTGGCCTTTTAGCTTGGAAACAATTGCTAAACTCTCTTTACAGTGGCGTCAATCTACGGTTTTCTATTACTCTTGTTTATCACGTTAAATTCACACTCTGATTCATATTTTAAGACCATAGACAGGATGGGGAATAACAGGTTTTGAACCCAGCACCTTTGGCTTTAAATACGATCATGCTAACCACTAAACCACAGCCTGTAACATATAAGTAGTTGATACTTCGTTATCTTCCCAGGTTTAATCGGGTGCATTACACTGATGCTCCAACACTCCCGAAACATCCTTGCATCACAATTATTGGGCTTTCATTTCCCTCAGATCCATTCTATAACCTACCCTAATGTTTCTTTTTAGTTTTGGCATGTGTAATGTACATGGCTTCCTCTTATCGGTGGTAGTCACTTCCATCACAACTGCTCAATCACTTTCGCGAAACACAACAGACAATTCTGTGCTCAAAAACAATAATGTGATGTAATAAAGATCTAACCGGACATTTCACAGTCTTGGATTCCTTAAAACCAAATCAGCCGTGCTCATTTACGCACCAGACCACCCTCTCATCTCTATATTTCGCAACGTTCCTCTGACCGCTTTTATTCCTTTATTCGAATAAGAAGATGATGGAGAATTTGACGAGACCCTTCATACAAACAGTCAATATTGATTCACCTTTTAATACCATTCAGAGCTATTGTTTAAAGTCTGCCTCTGCCATTTTTGTTATTCTGTAACTCATAAGAACTTACATAATCAAAGCCCTTATGAAACTTAGACAACGGAATAATTATAACTAATGTTTCAAAACTGCAATGAAACGTGTACATTTAATTTCATACAACCAGTACAGTCAACTGATAGTAGAGAACATACAATTATTTTTTGACTCCTATGCTTAAATGTGTTCATTTATTATTAGAAATATTTATCAAAATGTAGTCCTTATGGATACAGATTTGCGTGCTTGCGCATTGTCGTACTCAGATTTACTGGAAAAGAGTTAATTCAGTAATATTAGTTTTGTTAATTTTAATCTAACGTTTTCGTTGTTTACAATGAAATTCTAATAAATCCCTGTACACATTTCACAAAAGTTATATTGTGACGTCATGTCATGTGACCCCTCCTGCCTCTGATGAAGCCAGTAAGAGGTTTCCTCTATCTCTCTTGTGTGCCAGCTTGTGTCAAAGACGGACTTAGGTCTGCTTTCTGCAAGGTAACGGCCATGTGGCCAATTGTGTATTTCCTATTTTTATAAAACTGTCATGTATAAATTGTAGTTTCAGTATTTGTACTGTAATCGAATCTTTATACAGAAATGCCAACCTCTCCTGAGTATGCCTACCTCTGAATTATTAGCCCCTGAGGTGTGACCTGGCCACGTGGCAACCTAATTCTTTACTATCATGGCCAGGTATGATATTTACATATCTTTATCAATAGATACATATTGACAGGTGCTTCATCGATGAAGGTTTTAAATTCATTTCCAAAAATGCTTTTGCTTTTTTCCCTCCGAACCTTACCAATTTCTGTTTAAACAGGTAGATAATAGAACCTTTTATACTCAGATATATCAGTTTGATGCTTTACAATTGGAAAAGTCCTCAGTAGGCAATGAATAATATGCCCACAGTATTAAGAATTTCATTGTTTTCTGACATTTCTTCAAAGTAAACTATAAGCACATGTTTGAGAATGAAGTTATATTTTATCTTGCTCCAGAAACCATAGCCTTTCCATACATTTTCTTTGATTTTTCAGAAAGTAAATTCTTATTTACATACCTTATCTATTCGAGGATATCAGGAGGTATGGAACTAAATTTCACTTGTTCAAAATCATTAATAAGCATTTTCTCCCCTCTTGTAAAATTAATACCTATGACCGTGAATCCCTTTGCGCGTATTATCAAGGGCATCTAAAATACCTATCGAACATTTTATTTCTCATATTCTTTTCTTTCGTGTACATATAAATTATTAAATACTCATTTCAATCTAAATGTCATAGAAAAATATTTTGTTTAAGACACTCTTGAAGTTTTCGACGCTCACTTGTTCTGGTCGAAAGTTACAAATCACTGCATATTTTAACATAGTCTCCATATATGTTAAGGTGCTTGTGGCTTAGTGGGACGAGTGTGTATATTCACTTCCAGTAAGAATACTGTTTTTGCATCATCAGCCATATTGTCTCGATGTGGTTCACCTCATCGACTGTGTGCTCTTTGGTCTCCTAGGTACTGTTTTAATTGAGGAAAAAGGTAAAAGTCGCCTGGAAAATATTAAATATGAATAATTTGTTATTCGTGTTAAATGTTAAGGGGTTGTAGATTTGGCAATAGATTATGTGTACAGTTTGACTGGGGGTAAGATATTAAGTACGGTAATTAGCGACAGCTGGTTTTCAGGCAAATTCCTAGAAATGGTTCGGTTGGTTGCGCTAGCGAGTAGTGAAAGTATCCAAAGTTGCCAGATTAGATGTGGCAGGCTAGCTTGGAATTCTTGGAATAAGAGAGAGTATTCCTTATAATTGTATAGAGTGATTTTAACATGGATAAAATATAATTTCAGTAATGTAGAAATGAAGTGGCAACATGGTATTAGAAGCTAGCAGTTGGACTCTTAGAGTCATTAGTAATGGGGGAGATTAATCGGAGAATTTTGAAGCTGTTGGGCAGAATCTTGAACACTTTTCATCTGATAGCCGGTGGAACAAGACGTAGCTGGTTTAGGTGTAATTCTTGACTCGAGGAAAGAACCAGTGTTATCACCTAATAGAACAGACCAGTACTTGAACTGATGTATTGGTTTGCATTAGTCGGCAACTTCTCCGTTAAAGTGAATGTTGTTATTAAACGTTTCAAAGTCAGTGTCCGGTGGCATACTTAGGTTGAATACTCACCCACGCCTGAGATAGGTTTCTCTGCTAAAGGGTGAAGGAGATGCAAAATGCTACAACTTGGCGCAGCATTACTAAGGCACACGCAGATGGCTATAGTCATATGACATCACGCGTTATCGTGGAGGAGAATGACACCCTCGGTGAGAGGTTTTCCTCCCAATTGCTTCGTGCAATGTGTCAAGATCTCGCAGTTGTCAGCGGCATCCTTTTTCCAAAATTTTCTTGAGTGTGATATTCACGCTGTCCCAAAATACTGTGGTTATCATCTCTCTGGTTGGGAGAGATGGCGTCACCTTAAACTTCTTTGTCTTTGAAGAAGGGTGCTTCCACTCCGTTGACGACCACTTACTCCTGGGTGTGTAGGATCGGCCCATGTTCCGTCACCCGTGATAATATAGCGAAGAAAATGTTCGTTCCCAAGGAGAACCGTTCCAAAAGTTGCAAAGATGTTCACATGCACTTCTCTTGTGTTGGCTTGACAGATTTCGTGGAAACTACCTATAGGGAGCAAAATCTCTGGTACTGCAGAATATTGAACAATGTCATAAACATTTCTAAACTAAAGCATGGGACCAAGCTCTGTGTGGCTGGAAGGAATGCGATCAAGTTTACGTTTAGTAAGAATGGCAGTGGACAGAGCCAACAGCCAGATAGTGGCGTTTCAGTGTTTTCAATGAATGCATAAAACTTAACAGTGCAAATATATGTCAAAACATATTAACTAGCGCTACTGGACTAATCATATCGTATGACACCATTAAGGATTAACTTTTTACCACAGTGTACAATTTAACATAATTCAAAGCACGTAATATTGGCAAAAAATAAGAAGATACGACCTTGATAGCCATTTTTGTTCACTTTCACATCACAGAGATTGTGCTAGTCCTTTGTCATCATTGTTACTGGAAATGTGTTCATTGTTGTCGCTATGACAGGTGGAGCTATCATTATTTGTTGCCACATTCATAATGATGTAATCTATAACACCAGACACGATTCTGTGCTGTCTTTTTTCTTCCTCCAATATTCAGCCTGTTTCCTCTACTCTGTCACTTTCTTTCTTTTTTTCTTAGGTGATAGACTTCCAGAAGGAGAATAAATCCCCTTTCCTCATTTCTTTATTGCAATTAACTTTCTGCAAGAAATTCACTGTCACTTTCTTCGTAGAATAATTGGTTGGGCACTTTTCAGATCAGACTCAATGAACAAAATTATAATTAAAGCAGGTGGGATATGCGGAATAAGCATTTATTTCAATCAATTTGCTGGTTCATTTGGCTATAGTAATCTGCACTGGTGCTTTATGCCTTATAGAATAATTTCGCTGCATTCACAAACCCCTTCTTGCCTCCAGTATGCATCGCAAACAAATGAACCGACTGCCTGCATTGCAGCTTTCGGCAACTTCAAAAGCCTCGTATACTGCCAGAACCCTTTCTCGGTTATGTGACTACCTCATAAAGAAAATTCTTGTTGTTGCTGAAATTACTCTGTTTATTGAAGAGGTTGCGAGTTGAAGCTTGGTGGCGTGAGTTATCTGGACAAGGATTTTTTCCGGAGTTTTTCCTTATCCTGAAAGTTGAATGTCTGGTATCTCTAAGCTCAATGACACTGAGCTCATCTGAATATAATTTAAATCACTGTCCGATATGACTTAACATCGGAGTATGTGAATTACAAATAACATATTCTGCTGCCCCCTTTGTTGCTTGCTTGAGTGGGAAATTTATGGAATTTTTGCTGGACCCCTTGTGATATTTTCCTATTAAATTCCAACTCAATGATGAGCCTTACTACGGACCACAAGATTTTTTTTAAGAATGGCCCTTGATATACTTCAGCCATAATAAGTTACAGCAGCTTGATACTTATAAAAAACAAATGCTTAGAAGCGAGAGCACTGTCACTGATACTCGTGTAAGGAATAATAGCAATCTAACAAGATAATTTCTGTTTATGCAAGCACTGCTACGTGTCACCAACATACTCCCTAACATATTTCCCCGCATCCCGCAAACACAAGGAGCTTGGTCCAGTGCAGTACATTCCCGATTCTACCGTCATATGCTGTAACGTGATTCTCCTGTTGTCCTGAATCAACTGCTCCATGCAACCTATATTCAAATCTGTTGAAGCAATGATTCTCCTTGGTGACGTTTTCTCTACCGGCAAACTTTCTACACCATTCTGAGATTACAGTCCCTCGATAAGTTTCTATCAGCTGTCGGTGTATTTCAGCTAAAGTTACATGTTTCGTCCAGGGATATCGAATAACTGAGCGGATTCGTTCGCCAAATGTGTTTTCCAAACAAGTCGTCATTTGTATTTACTTAGAACTAGCGCTATAGGTTTCTGAAGCCCTGTATATTTGCCTCTCGTATGCCTGGGAATTACCGCACTCCTAATGTGTCTATAACGGTCAAAACTCCAGAAATATCGGCCTTGTCACTTTAGTTCCTGATCACTCCTCTTAGAACATTAGGACATCTAGGACTGTAATGCAGCAGTCATATAATTGTTAGTGCTTTAAAAATTATTCATCGTATAATATGAAAGCTAAAACACCAATAGGTGCTTCAATAACTCCTGAAACATTATTTTTAGATAGCAAAATCAGTAATAGCAGGTATGAGCTAAACGTTTTACCAGGAATGGACGATCCTTGTAGGATAAATGACATCTAGAGTGAAGTTAGACATTTCCTAGTCTAGAATACGGAATTATTCTCCCAAAAGCGTTCGTTCATAATTCTAGTGTAATTATTTATTCACATGGTAAGAGTATGGTTCATTTTTTCCGGCTTGCTGTTTACTTCATTGTTTTGGGCAACCCACCATACGGATTTATCTTGAGGGTGATCTAATTTTATAAGAGTCCATTCTGGGCGAACAATATGCGAGAGTGCAACCGTTTAAAACTTACTCAATCTCTGTGAACAGTTGTTGTGGTCTGGTGACATATTTACGCTCCTTGGGAACACGCCAAGACGCATTCCGTCGCACTGTTGCTCTGCTGTTTGCCACGCACTCAATTGCCCGTGGAATACATTCCGTTCTACTGTAATCATCACTTTGCGATATGATTAATTACATTTCTTTCTACACCGTGCACACCTTCATTATTTCTTCTGACATGTGCAATGTGCGCACAATAAGTTGACAAATTTGCTCTACCACTTTCAGTACTTAAACTCGCGAGAAAAGTTTTAACAGGCGTGGCATATCAAGTGATTGAATAATGACGATCAAAGTTTAAGTGTATCGACTTTTAAATATTGTAAAAAATTATTATTTTAAATAAGGAGGCTAAAATTCTTATGGTGGTCATTTTTGAGGAGCGATAAAGTAACGGGTTGCATTTTTTTGTGAAAATAACAATTCTGAAAATTAAAATATGTTGAAATCCATAAATATATTCGTTGAAGGTTTTAGTGTTTAGGCCGATGTGCAGCTTATTCCGCCATTTAGACTCACTTCGGAGTTTCTCTCGTTCACAAATGTATTTTTCAGGTTGTTTTACCATTTGGTTCATGCCCCAATGATTGCATCTAGGTGATGTGACTTGTTTTTCTTTTGATCGTTTGGTTCCATCACTGAGCAACGCTCTAGGACATTGAGCACATCATACAGAAAGCATCCTCACCAAATCAACAGAGGTAAATCATTACAACTACCACCATCATACACCAAAACATGCTTTTTTTTAATCACTACCACCAAACATATGACATCTGTAACATTCCACTGAAGGAGGAAAACATTTTAACAACTACTGCACACATTACACAATTTCTCATAACCAATATACATGAACAAAGTGCCTAATCGACATACAAGATTAAAAAAGGGAAAGGAAATTAGATTTAAAAGAGTCATGCACAAATTTCCCATATAATCCAAGAAAATGTGACAAGCATTTCTTTGTTGAGATAACAATACACTAAACCAATACAATGATACACTACATTCCCTTTATAGCAGAGGCATTTTAACGATCATCCATAAATTCCTGTACCGAGTAATAGGCCTTGCTGCATGGATAGCTTTTAAGACCAGACTTACCTATACCTATCCATATTTTCTGAAAATAGTAATTTTAAGTATTTTGGAAGGGCGTTGAATATTCTAACACATTCATAACATACTCCATTCCGAAAACAAGTCAATCTAGTACTGGGTTTGTGTGAGTCCATTCTTTGTTTAGTATTTATTCTATGAATATACATTCACATTTTGTGAAAAGTAGTCTCGATTTTTGATATGGAAACAAGCATAAACCGAGCGGAATGGCTCAGGCGGTTTCGTCTGTGGCCGGCATTCTGGAGACATGTGTTCGATTCTCATGGCCGACCTACCTGGTCCATGGGTCTTTCGCGGGTTTTTCTGGGTCCCTAGGCGAATGTTGGGTAGGTTAATTACTCCCCTAAATTTCCTGTCTTTCCATTTCACCTCCATTATCATTTCATATCATCCCTCATCTGGTGCTCTCTTTCAGGGTAGAAGCGTCGGCGAGAGTGTCGGCGATGCATAGCGGAATGACATGTTCTGAGTGAAGACATTTTCCTACGGCGGGAGGGACTCTAGTCTCCGAGTCGGCCTAGTGGGCCAGTTGTGCAAGCCTGCCTGGACTCTTCCTTGTTCTGAGGGGGCGCCCTCGGTGTTCGAAACAGCCTCGTGACTGTTTCGGGGCCATGGTAGCTGGGCTGACGATTGTCCTGGTCCGCCGGTAAGAAAGTGTAGGGAGCTCGTCCTCTGTACTGTAGTGACTCCTTGGACTCGGCCCCTGTGTCTCTTCTAACTTCATCTTCCTTCTCGGGAGTGCCTCACTTGGGCCATAGGTAGAAAAGACCAGTCTAGTCAATTAGTGCTTAATCTCCTCTGAACAGTCCAATCTAATCCATAACCATAAAGATATATTCATAATGAAGTGTTAAACTGTTCAGCATTTGAAACAAACCCTTATATACCATATATCGCTCTGATGGCTCTTCTATAATATAAATACTCGCTTACTCGACACCGAGTTACCCAGAATATCAACCATATTACATTATTGGACAAAATACGCATAATATGCCTGTCTTAATGTCTGATTTAGACCAAAACAGGTCAACGACCTAATTGGAAAAGGTATTCCATCTCAACTTGGGTACGATACTCTATATGAGCTTTGCAATTAATATTCGCTTCAACCTGCAGACCCAGTACACAGTCAAGCTTTAGTCTGTGACGTATATATGGTCCCAGTTGCATAATCAGATTCCTGTATCGCCTGGTTTGTTTTTATTAATTCAATAGGATAATGGAGTACGTGCACCTTGATCGCTGTACAAGTCCTCTTGCCAACTTATTTCATTTTCATTTCCTTTAGTCTGTCAGTGCAACAATGGCTCTTGTCAGGTAGTAGCCGGTCAAGTGCAGTGCACACCTGACTGGCAGCACTGTCGCATATTTAGCGGATTACATGCGTCATACACTCGCTTGACTTTCTTTACTTACTGTTATAGAAAATATTATTAAAAATTATGCAGAAATATGATTATATTTGCGACCGCATTCTGCGTTGGCTGGAGTAGAGTTCATTGTTACTGCGCTTTCAAACAACAAAACATCCATATCTAACCTAAGCCAATCAGAGATAACAGAATATCTTCCCCACGTAATGGAAATCAGTGATAGAGGCTGGTTGCAATTTACTGTTGTGAAACACCTTAGTTGATATGCCAGTCTAATTATAGTATGGATTGTTTATAATACCAATAATTGTTTGTGAGTCAACCCCAAGAGGTGGTGCCAATCTATCAAACCTGAGTAAAATTCCTTAGAACCCTTAGAATCCTCAATAGAGCTTCATCTGTCCTCCCGGCATTCTAGATTACTTCCTTGGGGCACATAAGTGTTCCCATTAGCGATGAAAGCATCCTAATCGGATTAGGCGATACATGGGAATTGAACCATCCATCTTATTGGGTACCCAAAACTTAAAACTTGTTTTTCGTTTTTTGAGTTTATCTCCATCCAAAGCTATCCCTTCCAGCGATATTGATAACATGCCCTAAAACAACTTTTTAGATTATTACAGTGATCTGTTTAGAAATTCGAAGTTTCTTCGTCTGTTGCAGATTATTTTCAAAAACATTTTTAGTGATGTATGTTCATTTTATTCCTCTGCATTTTAATTAAACATTTTAAATTAAATCGCACAGAATATTTCAATGCCCTTACTAGCTCTAAATCAATATGTTACGTGAAACATTTTGAATGTACTTCCTCAAAAGAAATTGCAAACATCTACACTTTCTTGACGAACGTATATAAATGTAAAATATGGTAACCTCAGAGCTTTTCCAATATTTTGTATTTTAATTCAAGGTACATATACTAAATGGAAGGTAATACTTACTTTGATAGTATGTTTCCTAGCTTCCTATATAAAAATTCCTAATATATAAGTTGCTGATGAAATATAAAGCTGTGTACATGTGTGTATGTAAATTAAAGATGATGTAATTTATGTCTGTACAAACTACTAATAGTGCAATTTATGAAGGTTTTCGTAGTTTAGCCTCCCCAAAATCATTTAAACAATTTAATATTAGTCTATAGCCATGCAGTTGAGATATGACAGACTCAATGTACATCTTGAATCCCATAAACAGATTCTAAAATCCTCATTTTGATATAAGCGTTTACTCAAGCAAAAAGGGAGATTACGTTAAAAAGTGTCATTTGTGTCGGAATCTTTTGTCACCAAACTTATTCTCTACTATTCGTAAAACACATTGCACTTCAACAGGTATATTAAACGATGTTTAATATGTTTTCCTTCCTATTTATCTGTGCAAATATTTCTTAATATAATCGATAACTTATCAAATTGCTTTTTAAACTTATGAATAAGCTTTCCTCTGCGTATACAGGATTTCTATTAAGTATTGGCAAAAATGAAGATCACTGCCATGTAACGCATGTAAATATTAGATTTTGTAATATGCTACCATCCGATCCCTGAGGGCGCGGGTTCTTCGCAGAGGGCGATGGATTTTATTGGGCTGAAAAATCATTAGCATGGCTTCCTTTGGAAGTAAAGTAAAGTCGGTGGTGCTGTTTCATAGATTTAAGGCACACAAAACAACTTCAAGCCTGATAAACGAAATTCTGAGCAAATTTAAGTGGTCTTATGCCCAATTTAGAATGGAACGTTGAAAATCAAAGCCGTTAAAAGTGCTCACGAATAAAACTCTATTTCACTTTCAATTGAAGTAGGCACAATCAATTATTTATACATCACTTAAAACTGATTTTGACATGATAGAATAGTACAGAAATATGAAATACCATACTCAGCTTACTATATATTGTCACCGATCACATCGTTTCGTTAGAGCTGCAACAACCCAGTGCCGGTCACGCGTGGGCAGGAAAGAAAGAGAAGATAGTGGTGCGCGCGCTGGACGCTTGCCGAAAGAGAGAAAGAGGCAGAGAAATGTCTGGATAGCTCTTCTTTCTCTTGCCGCCACGAAAGGCCTCGAAACGTCGGTGGCTTTCTAGAAAAATGAGTGGAGGTATAAAAGCCCGCCGGTGTTATAGTTGCGAGTCAGTTGTTAATTGTGTTACAGCTGTGCAGTGTGAGAGCTGTGTGAGTGTTATTGAACTGTACGGCAGCAATTTCTCTTGTTTTTTAACGTGCAGTGGAGCGAACGAGATGATCTTAAAGACTGGGTTTGTGTATGTTACGTCATTTTGCTGCTTTAAGGGGTGTACAAAGTTATTGCTTACTGCAATAAAGATATATAAGGTTTTACCTTCTGAATACATTTTACGCTCTCAGCTGGTAGTACTGTGTTTTCGACCACGTGGGAAGTAGAAAACGAAAACTCAAATTTATTAATGACCAAAGCCCAAATGGTATACTTGTCAGTCGTAAACTAACAGGTTGCTGTTTGTCTGTTCCTTTCTTTTTTATATCATTGATCATTCTTTATTATGCAAAGTAGCCACCGTTTTATTATTTCGAGAAAAACTCTAAATGCTCATATTAGGAAACGTAACTGCCCAACAAACTTACTCAGGCAAGTTATCAACAATAACTATTGGCTCAACATAAAATATAAATTGCATTACTAAAGTTAATATTACATTACTAAATAATATTGATATCTAAGTAAATGCCAATAACCAAAAGAATTTAATTACAATGGGCAAACCAGCTTAAAGGTTCTCATTAATAATAATAATAATAATAATAATAATAATAATAATAATAATAATAATAATAATAATAATAATAATAATAATAATAATAATAATAATAATAATAATAATAATAATAATAATAATAATAATAATAATAATAATAATAATAATAATAATAATAATAATAATAATAATAATAATAATAATAATAATAATAATAATAATAATAATAATAATAATAATAATAATAATAATAATAATAATAATAATAATAATAATAATAATAATAATAATAATAATAATAATAATAATAATAATAATAATAATAATAATAATAATAATAATAATAATAATAATAATAATAATAATAATAATAATAATAATAATAATAATAATAATAATAATAATAATAATAATAATAATAATAATAATAATAATAATAATAATAATAATAATAATAATAATAATAATAATAATAATAATAATAATAATAATAATAATAATAATAATAATAATAATAATAATAATAATAATAATAATAATAATAATAATAATAATACCAAAAACATTTCTTGAATGGAATGATGCGATTCTGCAACAGATTGAGACAACTTTTGCGACAGAATCTCAGGGATGGGATGCTGCAGCGTCTGTCCTCGAGGCTGGTTCTGATACTCCAGTGTTGTTATCCACGGCAGCTACAGTCGTCGCATAAAAACGTGTAACCTGGGGTGTAGTATCGGATGGAGGTAGAATGAAAGTAATTTACTAAATAAATTGATGAACTGATTAATTTATTTTCAAATATTCCAATTTAAATTCTTTCAGAAGTGAACATAAATACGTCGTAACACAAAATTAATACAAGATTTCAGAAGTGTCTCTATTCTTTTACAATTATAATTTATTTACTCCTCGAAGGTGATTCTAAGCAGAATCACAATTTTGCGTCTTTACTTGACGGAGTCTAAATGTAGAATGAATTTAACTATAGCTGATTTGGAATTATTGAATTGACCGTTACTATGACAATGCAATAATTTATCATTGAATTATGTAATTTTTAATTACACACGCATCATGACCATATTTGTTAGTCTTCATAATATTTTCCTTAATTCGTTGTTTAAATAACTTAACATTCAAACAACATTTCTAAAAATTTAAACTAATATCATCATCATTAAACACAGTAACAATATTCATTTTCCTTCGCTTTCATCTGTTCAATCACTATTTTAGCTTTAATCTTTATGATCTTGCTTCCTTCCTACTACAATTTTTAATAATTTCGATGAATATTTTATCAATAAATTTAAAATAATAACATTAAAATACTGACAATGTTTTAGGAGTTTTGAATTAAAACGACAGATACATAATAATAATAATAATAATAATAATAATAATAATAATAATAATAATAATAATAATAATAATAATAATAATAATAATAATAATAATAATAATAATAATAATAATAATAATAATAATAATAATAATAATAATAATAATAATAATAATAATAATAATAATAATAATAATAATAATAATAATAATAATAATAATAATAATAATAATAATAATAATAATAATAATAATAATAATAATAATAATAATAATAATAATAATAATAATAATAATAATAATAATAATAATAATAATAATAATAATAATAATAATAATAATAATAATAATAATAATAATAATAATAATAATAATAATAATAATAATAATAATAATAATAATAATAATAATAATAATAATAATAATAATAATAATAATAATAATAATAATAATAATAATAATAATAATAATAATAATAATAATAATAATAATAATAATAATAATAATAATAATAATAATAATAATAATAATAATAATAATAATAATAATAATAATAATAATAATAATAATAATAATAATAATAATAATAATAATAATAATAATAATAATAATAATAATAATAATAATAATAATAATAATAATAATAATAATAATAATAATAATAATAATAATAATAATAATAATAATAGTAATAGTAATAGTAATAGTAATAGTAATAGTAATAGTAATAGTAATAGTAATAGTAATAGTAATAGTAATAGTAATAGTA
>CM060947.1:98233934-98246611 GCA_030765055.1 Mantis religiosa | reverse complement strand
TCCCAAAAGCTTAAAGGTCATTAAGGATCCAAAATACTTTCCTCGACACAAGGCAGGTGAACACTGCAGTTGTATTTGCTTAGAACATACTGTGAGATTTTCATCACTCTATCTTTTCTCAAGCAATTCGAAGCTATTATCAGTTTCGTTTCGATTGCACTCAAAGAATAAACCAATTCCATTTCATGCAAGTTTATTCGCGTCATAATTTTGGACGAAGTCCAATTAATCGCTTACTCTCCAATTTTATTTTAAAGGGGAGATTAAAACCCTTATTGTGCCATATATTAAATTTGCACAACTTATACAATATACCAGACTGAATTTTGGCGGTATATGTACTACCACAAAAGTAAATGACCAACTTTGGTGACACCTGCTCGAAGAGTCGCCTAATTTTCAGGCGTTCTTGCATAGATTGTTAAGAATAAAGTTTGTCATACACCTTCCTTGCTGTTCAGAGTATACGGTGGCCATCGGCACACTTTGCAGTTTCGGAATGCAATGTTACAGCAATCATTCTATATTAATGGGAAAATACTGCAAATTCAACTTCAGTCACCTGTAGAAAGTATGTTGCTACTGGATCTGGATGAGATCAGGGACGCTTTAGTAACATTTAAATACATAATAACATAATGTAACTATACCTTTAGAGATGTGTTGTTTGTTTGGCTGAACTTTGTGCAACTGGCAAGAGATGTACGGTCCGGTGCACCCTGCTGGCGATCTTACTCGTAGTAGCACTTTAAAATAAACTCTTGTTAATGTTTATAGAGACCATCAGCGAGTCCCCTCTCAAATTTCTCTGTCAAGTCCCCCGGGTGCTAACACAACCAAGCTTAAATGGGGTCCTGCCCAAAAGCCAATTCAGCAATTCCCACGCTAATAATAATTTCCTCCCAACTATTGCACCATATTGTGCAATCACTGTTTACATCATTGAGAACATGTTGAGGCCTGTTACAGGCTACCTGTGCATTATTTTCCTTGACCATCAGGATGTGTGATTCACCATTCCAAAGTACATGTTTTGCCAGGCAGCAGAATTTAAGTTAATCATCAACAAACAGCTTTGCTCAAACTCAAGGCAACGGAAATAAATGTTACATAATAATGATTATAGTAATTTCCCGATCTTGCTCAGCCTATACACGCAACAATATCTTTGTTTAATTACCTGCATTCAAACTCACCTCTCTATAAATCTCGAAGGCTATGACCGTGTTAAATAGTTTACTTCGGTTATCCTAATGTTTACATTAGCTTACAGTGGATACATGGAAACCTTGTATCATCAATCAAGTAAATTAAACGTTCTCAGGCACAACGAAGTAAAATAATTGAGGCGCTCAGAACCATAAGGCCTAAAGCACAACATCGTCGATTTGAAATTTTAGCATGTAAACATGCTCCTGACATTTGCCAAGCTTGTGGTCAACCAGCTGTAGCTATGCTTTAGGTCCCCTTTGATCTAATGAAACATTCATATGTAGCTGTCTCGACAGTTTTCCTGATATTCAGTTACATAAGGGCCCAAAACACAAAGTATCATTTTGTTGCTCTACTTTGTTAAAGTTTTATCTGGTCTTGCCAACATAAATGGGAATTTCTTGCATAGAAATTTTGATTTTGACAAACATTTCTCAAAACTATGTTTGTGTGCCTTGGGTCCTTATGGTTCCCACCTCCACAATTAATTTTGAAATTTTGAGTAAACTCGGTATTATTACATTTTCTTCACAGTTAATTACGTAGTAATACAACATGAAATGAAAGAATAACGCTGAGCGCATCGAAAGCAAAGGTATTTCGTATATTACATTTAGTACCATAAAATACTGTGTTAATAATTACCAACATGCTTTGTTACAAGAACTGAATTCTAGTGACTAAAGTAATTAATTCTATCTCTATTATACCTATATTATAGATTAGTATTAGTTTATTTCACTCATATTGAAGATCACGTCAGAAACAATTATAATGGATAAGATACAAATAATTACAATGATACAATTAGTAGTACTAGACACATCAATGTTAATAAATGGTAATTAATAATTATGATATAATAATAATAATAATAATAATAATAATAATAATAATAATAATAATAATAATAATAATAATAATAATAATAATAATAATAATAATAATAATAATAATAATAATAATAATAATAATAATAATAATAATAATAATAATAATAATAATAATAATAATAATAATAATAATAATAAGAAGAAGAAGAAGAAGAAGAAGAAGAAGAAGAAGAAGAAGAAGAAGAAGAAGAAGAAGAAGAAGAAGAAGAAGAAGAAGAAGAAGAAGAAGAAGAAGAAGAAGAAGAAGAAGAAGAAGAAGAAGAAGAAGAAGAAGAAGAAGAAGAAGAAGAAGAAGAAGAAGAAGAAGAAGAAGAAGAAGAAGAAGAAGAAGAGAAGAAGAAGAAGAAGAAGAAGAAGAAGAAGAAGAAGAAGAAGAAGAAGAAGAAGAAGAAGAAGAAGAAGAAGAAGAAGAAGAAGAAGAAGAAGAAGAAGAAGAAGAAGAAGAAGAAGAAGAAGAAGAAGAAGAAGAAGAAGAAGAAGAAGAAGAAGAAGAAGAAGAAGAAGAAGAAGAAGAAGAAGAAGAAGAAGAAGAAGAAGAAGAAGAAGAAGAAGAAGAAGAAGAAGAAGAAGAAGAAGAAGAAGAAGAAGAAGAAGAAGAAGAAGAAGAAGAAGAAGAAGAAGAAGAAGAAGAAGAAGAAGAAGAAGAAGAAGAAGAAGAAGAAGAAGAAGAAGAAGAAGAAGAAGAAGAAGAAGAAGAAGAAGAAGAAGAAGAAGAAGAAGAAGAAGAAGAAGAAGAAGAAGAAGAAGAAGAGAAGAAGAAGAAGAAGAAGAAGAAGAAGAAGAAGAAGAAGAAGAAGAAGAAGAAGAAGAAGAAGAAGAAGAAGAAGAAGAAGAAGAAGATGATGATGATGATGATGATGATAATGATGATGATTTTTTTTGTAAATTACGTCCTCCAACGTTAAGTCATATCGGACGGTGAATGAATTGGGTGAAATGATACTCAAATGAGTCCAGGGTCCATTGAGCTTAGAGTTACCCGACATTCGTCTTGAAGGATAAGGGAAAACCCCGGAAAAAACCTTATCCAGGTAACTCACCCTGACCGAGATTCGAACTCGGGACCTCTTGAACGTGAGGCAGATGATGATGATGATGATGATGATGATGATGATGATGATGATGATGATGATGATGATGATGATGATGATGATGATGATGATGATGATGATGATGATGATGATGATGATTTCCAGAATTCACTTGGTAACCGTGTCTTGTTATTTTTTAACTTTATTTATGTTTAGATTTCATATATCTTAAATTCTTTATCTGAATCCTTAAAATACTGCTTTCATTATTTGAAACTCTCTTGGACATTGACGATGTTTGTACCGCATTATGCGCCTATACTTTGTTTCTGCCTGTAGGTATCTGGCTTTCCTCTCCCGCATTTTGTTTCCTTATATATCAGTTTCACCATTCTCCATATCGCCTTCCTCTCCTGGGTTTTTGCTGCGTCATTCATTTTTCAACCGAGTTTATCCCCCCACTCATTCATTTTTGCCTCCATTATGCATTAATTCCTCCGTCTTCGTATTAACATTTTTCCTTATATTTTTAATCTCCTGTTCTCTCCCATTTCTGCAGTTTTCTTGCCACTTGTTTCTTGTCTCGTACATTCGTGATCAAACCATCCTTCTGTTTTATTACAAGTATTTCTCTTCTACATTTTCCCCCTACCTTTTTAATAGCTGCTCCATTCTCAAAATAGCTTCCTCTACCTCACATTTTTGTATCAACGTTTCCAGATATCCTAATCCTACCATTCCACCCCCTCTTCAATCTTTTGCAAAATATTTCTCTATATCTTTATCTCTCCATCTATATGCTCTGAATTCCCTGCTGATTTTATTTGATTCTACTCTTTTCTCCCCGATTCTGAGGTTAAAACTTAATTTGAATGGAAAGTAACTAGTAAAAACATTACTATCTTCGAAATCTGCACAGCATGTACCTAATTCTATTGAATATAATATACCTAAGTATAGCCTGTCACACTTCACCTAGTTTTATTTGCAAACGCACTTCTTTATCCCCATCCTTTAATCAATCAGTATATGTATTTATATCTATTATTCACTTCACAAAAGTCAGTCAATTTAATTCCCTCGTTATTACACATTTTATTATTAGTCTTCTACCACTAGTAAATAAATATCTGCATACCTATATGATCTCTGTTTCTTCTATGTCCCGCTATACTTTTTGAACACGTTTTTTTTTTTTTTTTTCATAGAATTTCTAAACATTCAGTGGGTTGTACACAACTATAAGGCACAACTTTCTTTTATACACTTCTCCTAAATTAATTATGTACCATAATACTATCCTCTTTCCTATTTCATC
Organism: Mantis religiosa; assembly: GCA_030765055.1. Classification (NCBI taxonomy): domain Eukaryota; kingdom Metazoa; phylum Arthropoda; class Insecta; order Mantodea; family Mantidae; genus Mantis; species Mantis religiosa. Next base: position 98,242,157 of record CM060947.1, on the reverse strand, counting down.
TAGTACTTTCAATTTTATTTTCTTATTTCTCTGCACAAGTATACATATTCCCTCTTTATCTTCCTGCCATAATGGTCATGGATAATGACTAGCATTTGCAAAATATAGGTTCAAGATTGGCAAATGCTAAATTTTTTATCTTAACTCTTCTATTTGATTTATTAATACTAATGATTCTTTGCTTTTATAATTAACTATTCCGAAAAAACTCAGATTCAACAAGATGAATATTATGAGTGCTGGAAATACATAAATACCAGCATGATGGTAAAAAGATAGTAAGATTCGTCGCAAATAAGATTGAGTTTTAAGCTCCAGTTTGCAAAGCATATACCTACTGCAACACAAATTGGAAGGTTTGGCTCTGATGTTAATATTACACAACAATAATACCCACTAACTTCATCGTATTTCATAATACCAGTGATATCTGCTAAATCACCTCGTATGCGAATTTAACCCACTGCCATGAGCGGATTGAAGTTAAAAAGGACACTGCATTTTCCACGTAGTGTTTTATCAACATATAATCAATAACCAGAAAGGTCTAGAAACACAAGGTAATGTATCAAACAACGTTTGCACTGCTGTTAACGAGATATCAATATATAGCACCAAACTCGTGTACAGTTCCACAAAGCTAGGCAGCCATTGCACAGACAGGGCCAAAAATAAAAGGCTACTCGATTATATATTATGTTAATGCAATTGGTAAACTCACAATAATCAAGTAGGTATTCGTTTTGTTTTTCTGAAATCTCTACCGCAAATCTCTCTTGCGTATTTATTACAGGTCAATATCTGGTGAAGAAGTAGGTAACACGAAAATAAGTCAACATAGCAATAAATAAGCTATCACCATTACGAGTTTTTTTTTAATGTACGTCCTCCAACGTTGTCATATCGGACGATGAATGGAAAGGGTAAAATGATGCTCAAGTGAGCCCAGGATCCATGGAGCTTAGTTACCCGACATTCGTCTTTTAGGATAAGGGGAAACCCCGGTAGAAACCTTATCGGGGTAACTCACCCTGGCCGAGATTCGAACTCGGGACTTCTTGTAAGTGAGGCAGATATACTACCATCTACGCTACCGAGGCGGGCATTACCCTTACGAGTACGAAAGGTCGCAAAGATGCATAATTAAGATTTTCAAGAAACAATCCTCATCACAAACTACAAAAATTCCTTACATTGCAAAATGCTTGTTATCTTTTACTTTCTTTAAATTGTGGTAGATTTTGAAATATTTGCATGACTAATAAATCGTATATTTTGAATTTCTTCCAAATAATCCGTGACATTCAATCTATTTCTATAGGAATTTATTATTAGTGGTAAACTACGGAAGATGAAAAGGTTTCGTACAAAAGCACAGATTTGTTAAAACACGCATCACTTTTGAAGAATTAACTATTTCCGAGATATTCGTTGCTATTGGTTTGAATTATATTCTTGAAGAGCTAAGGCAGCTTGTTTCTCATTGTGAGGATGTAGTTCTTGCATAATTATTGTTTACATATTTTGTGATGTTATTTGTGTTATTTTAAAGTTACGTTAAAAGTTTATACATGTTAAAAGGTGTTAAATTATGTATACTTATTGTGGATGTGGAATCAGTGAGTAAAAGGAATACACCTTATAGAGTAGGGCTATGAGTGTTAAAAACTGCAAGAAAATGATTGGTATCTAGAACGACGGAAAAATCAATAAGCGTCGCGTGAGAGGATAAGTTGTGTTTTCTGTAAAAGTGAGTGCATAGGAAGAGTTTTATGCAAATTGTGATGTCTTTTCTGTATTAAGTGAACAGGAAGTAAAAATATAAAAATATAAAATATAAAATTTCACATTATTCCGAGACCACGAGGTAAATGTTTCATGCACCGATTGAGAATATGACGGGACTAAAAGAATTTAAATAGCTACAAATCAGTTACTACAGCAAGACTTTTAAAATTGAACATTGACATAAGCAAGCAATAACAAAATTAATATAACAGAACTTAAAATTACTAGGAAATGAATTCAATAATAATTTTGGAATGATCAAAACGTTTAATACGCAAATTGGGAAAATTTCACTACAAGCACCTTCCCAACGAAGAAATCTTCTTTCATTTGTCATGCAAATTACGTTGAATTTAATCACCAGCATGTAGTGATCTGCCTATTAAAGTTCGCTTCAGCCACCTATATTGCCATTGTGCCTACTGTCTGCCCAGCACAAGAAGGCAGCAGACGAATAAAGGGGAAAGGGGTTTGAATTGTTAATCTGCTGTGTTCCTGGATCTGTTTACTAGGAAATGAGTGTATGGGAGTGCACATGAGTCATCTATGCTGCCAGATTTAATGCTCGTTGCAGTAAATGCAGTCATAGATATTATGTGTTGGTGAGTTATGTGACAACACTTGTGTATTTTAAACAAAACTAGCATCCATGTCATACTCGGAAGGCAAGCATAAACACCGTGTGGACAGCAAAGGTGATTACATTACACATTCCTCTAGCTTACCTCCTTGTCCTAGCAGACAGTACCTATAGCTTTGCACCTAAATGTGTACTTTAGCAATGTGTACATTTAGACATGAGAAAGCTGTCCGCGCGTTGAGTGCCGCGTTTGCTCATGTTAGACCAAAAATGTGTTCGAATGAACATTTTCAACGCTCTGTTGGCGCAGTTTAGGCTCAATAAATCCGAGTTTTGGCGCCGATTAATTACTGTAGATGAAACTTGGATACATCATTATACGCCCGAAAAAAAAAGTACAGTCCAGACAGTGGACTGCAAAGGGGGAACCGGCTCCAAAAATAGCAAAACCTGTTGTCTTTTTCAGCTGGGAAAGTGATGAGGGGGAAAGTGATGAGGACTATTTTTTGGGATGAACATGGAGGTATTTTAATCGATTATCTTCAAAAAGGAAAAACCATTACATGAGCATGCTACGCATCATTACTTGAGAAGTTGAAGGCAGAACTTGCAGAAAAACGACCACATTTGCAGAAAAAGAAAGTCCTGTTTCAGCAAGACAATGCGCTGTCTCACACCTCAGCGGTTGTAATGACGAAAATCCACGAATTACGGTTTGAACTGCTTGACCATCCGCCTTACTCACCAGATCTAGCCCCAAGCGACTTCTTCTTGTTCCCTCATCTGAAAATTGCGCTCGGAGGACAGAGATTTTCGTCAAATGAAGAGACAAACACCTTCGTGGACAATTATTTTGCAGAGAAAAACGCCGAATGCTAATTGGATGGATTATAGAGATGGGAGCATCGCTGGGAGAAGTGTGTAGGGTTACAAGGAGACTATGTTAAAACAAAAAATCCGAAAAAAATGTCTTGTATCTTTATTAGGTCGGAAACTTCTCAGACCACGCTCGTAACACTAGCAGCAACATGTACAAGCTGGAAATCTGAAGAGAAACACCGTACACGTTTGCAAATAGACTTAAACACTAAATGTACCTACACGAGGGCAAACTAGACAGATTTAGAAAAGAAATGTTTGTACGTTCACAGAATGTTCATTCATAAATGACTGATAACCTCTCTCAACACAATATCCGCCAGTATAGTCCATTTTATAATCAGACATCACAGCTGAAGTGTGCATAGCAGTAACATGAGCGACCTCTCATCAAGTGATTTACTCCACGTGGGGGAGATGTATCAGATTGGTAAACGTTAGGTAAGAATCGATCTCTGCTGGATGGAAGCAGGGTGGCTACAAATTCTATTCTACCAATGAAGGATGCGTCCCTAAAAGCTGGCTTCACTTTCGTGCAATGTCAGGATAATTATAAAATGCACTATACGTCTAGATCGACAACTTATACGAGACTAGCAAATCTTTATCCACTTTCCAACAGATCTTCATTCAAAATTAAATATTGCATAGTGCTCTTTAGCAGACTAAGTCCGCTCTTACTGTAATGCATGTCCGATTTAAGGTGGAACTTCAGAAATCAAATCAATCCAAACATTCCAAAACAAGATTCCTCAACCAACGCTCCGTCATTTGTAAGTCATGACTAACTACACAGAGAAACTGGAAACAATACTATCCAACAGTTTCTCTTCCACAAACAGAATAATGCTGCAGCAGATTAACGAACCTAGATTGTTTACTCTTTCTTGCCCACCTTCCCCCAAAAAAGATTACCAACTCATATCAAGAGTCGTCTACCACTAATTTGTTATAAGATGAACTACTTAATATTTGTCAATGAGGGGCCGAATCGAATTTACCTCGTTTTAATGTTATTTTAATGGTGTCTGTAGAGCGAACAGGCGCTTGTTTGTCAATGAAGCATAAAAATTCATAAAAAAAGACTTCTCTCTATATTAGTATAGATTTGTTAATAAACAGTTAATTTCAATAGCTATCTTTTCAATCTTGTATGTGCTCAAAGGTGTCTAGGAGACACAGACATGTCTAAAAATGACAACTCCTATGAAATAAAGTACATAACATTATCATACATGTTTAAATCATTTTAATTTCTTCAACAAACATTTATTTTTCAAAGCTTTTATTCCAGTATTATATTACTAAATTAATTTTCAAATATTTGAGTATATATTTTTAAGTCTTACATTCTGAATCAAGCCAATTCTACAGATTTTATTTTAATTTCACATTACTGTTGGATTTATTATTATGATCTACCATGATTTGTCAGAGGCGAAAATGTAAATAAACTGGTAATCATTTGGGTATATTTTCTAATTATACTTTTGCCAGTACTTCTGCTTATGTGGTAAGACAGAGTATTATACATTTTAAATCTGCATAAGTTAATTGTCTGTTAAGTTTAGTCTCCCACCATAATGAATTCAATTTTGAATAAATTATAAAATTGCACAATTTATTTCATTTTAGCCAAATAGCTACGGTAAATTAATACAGTAATGAGTGAAGGGAACGACAAAATCTCATGAACACTTTTTGCATTATATGCAGTAAGTACAGACGTGTGCAAATTATTAGACACAATGGTGAAATGTTTAACATATATCGTTTATTTTCTATTTATTTAGCAGAAATAATATTACAAAATATCTTTTCAACTCTTAGTATTTTGTATGCATTCCTTTGGCCTTTATTACCATTTTGATGCGTTTAGGCATGCTCTCTACAAGGGTAGAACACTTTTCCTTTATTTCTTCATCTCTGTGCCAAATGCTTATCAGGCCCTCAATAAGCTGAACTTTTGTTGTTATTTTCAATTTTTTCAGTCTCTGTTTAACAATACCCCACAGATTCTCTATTGGATTTAAATCAGGGCTATTCCCCGGCCATGGTAGTACTTTTACATTGTTTTCTTTGAGGAACTGGGTTACAGATTTTGCTCTGTGGCAAGGAGCACTGTCATGCATGAACACAAAATCACCATTTGGAAACCATTCTTTACTTTGCGGAAATAGTCTTGTTTCTAATACACTTTTATGCTGTTTCTGCTCCATAGATCCCACAACTATGTATAATCTTCCAGATCCATGGACAGACATACAGCTCCAGACAATTTTTTATGTTGGGTGCCTTCCTCTTTGATCGACACACTGAGGGGAAAATGCTTCTTTATCTGTCCTTCTCACATATTGGCTGCTCTCTTCACATACTTCAAACATGGATTCATCTGAGAAAATTGCGGGAAACAATAAAAACCTCCATTAATATTAAACAGTTTTAAAATTGCTCAAAGATAGTATAACAAAAACAGCATTGAGAGAAACAAAGTTTAGGCTGTTTATTTCATTTCCATAAAATTGACATGCACATATTTTAATTTTATGCTGTATACAATTTTCATACTATTTACCTTTCTCCAAAATTCCACTGGATGTTTCTGCATCTCTTTGGCCCATTCTAAACGTTTTTTTTTTTTTTTTCCATTGCAGGTGTCAGTTTAGCCTTTTTACGAGGCCTGCGTGCTGGTAAACCTGTTTCACATAATCTTCTGCGAACTACTGAGGCTGATATTTCTGTACCGTACTGCTTTAGTTGATTACTGAGGTCAATGCTGGTTGATCTTCTATTTTGTTTTGCCACCTGCACAAGTTTTCTTTGCATCCTTGGTGATAGCTTTCTTTTCCTCCCGCATTTACCATCCCTTTGTAAGGTCAACGTCTCACCGAATGTTAAAGCTTAATTAATGCGACTAGCAGATTTTTGTGAAATACACAATTTCTTTGCTATTTCACGTTGTGAATAAAGAGTTTCCTTCAAAAGACTCTCAGTTACAGCTACTTTCCTTGGGGATAAGTCAGCAGTTTTACCCACAACCTCACTTTTGAACCAATGTGAATGCTAAGGATAAGATACACGATGTTAGCTGGCTTGAGATCAATTAATGATAAATACTGAGAATATATTAGCCATAAAACACAATAAAGGCGAATATTAACAATCTTCAGTTACTACATTTACCAAATGAAAGTAACATAACCAAATAGCTGGATAAACAGACATGAAGAAAATGACTGCTCTTAATTCAGAGCTACCACCATATTACTATAAGTAAAAGAAAAATCCCCCAGCTATTATTAAGAGAGAATTATTATTATTATTATTATTATTATTATTATTATTATTATTATTATTATTATTATTATTATTATTATTATTATTATTATTATTATTATTATTATTATTATTATTATTATTATTATTATTATTATTATTATTATTATTATTATTATTATTATTATTATTATTATTATTATTATTATTATTATTATTATTATTATTATTATTATTATTATTATTATTATTATTATTATTATTATTATTATTATTATTATTATTATTATTATTATTATTATTATTATTATTATTATTATTATTATTATTATTATTATTATTATTATTATTATTATTATTATTATTATTATTATTATTATTATTATTATTATTATTATTATTATTATTATTATTATTATTATTATTATTATTATTATTATTATTATTATTATTATTATTATTATTATTATTATTATTATTATTATTATTATTATTATTATTATTATTATTATTATTATTATTATTATTATTATTATTATTATTATTATTATTATTATTATTATTATTATTATTATTATTATTATTATTATTATTATTATTATTATTATTATTATTATTATTATTATTATTATTATTATTATTATTATTATTATTATTATTATTATTATTATTATTATTATTATTATTATTATTATTATTATTATTATTATTATTATTATTATTATTATTATTATTATTATTATTCTTATTATTCTTATTATTCTTATTCTTATTATTCTTATTCTTATTATTCTTATTATTCTTATTATTATTATTCTTATTATTATTATTATTATTATTATTATTATTATTATTATTATTATTATTATTATTATTATTATTATTATTATTATTATTATTATTATTATTATTATTATTATTATTATTATTATTATTATTATTATTATTATTATTATTATTATTATTATTATTATTATTATTATTATTATTATTATTATTATTATTATTATTATTATTATTATTATTATTATTATTATTATTATTATTATTATTATTATTATTATTATTATTATTATTATTATTATTATTATTATTATTATTTTTTTTTTTATTATTATTATTATTATTATTATTATTATTATTATTATTATTATTATTATTATTATTATTATTATTAGTGTTGTTGCTGCTGCTGCTCCCTTTTGCAATATGGGTGCCGGCATAATCATCAGCAGTAGCTACTACAAGGCGGTTTCTCTGGTATCGATCGACGCTGGCCGGACCGTCAGTCCCCCTCTCCAATGGATCCTGTCGTAGTCCACATTCCCTGCATGCCAAGCGTTGCAATGCATGAGAAGTGAATTGTGCGCTTATGGGAGGGGGAGAGACACAATGGAAAACCGAATGACCCCATCATCAACGTCATCATCATCATCCTGTCGTGGGTGCATCACTATAGAAGTGCGGTATTGTTTCTATTGAGCATCGTAATTTTAATTATGCAATTTACGTCTCTGTGATATAAATATAACAGGCAAATTCGAAACTAAGACAGGTGGGGAATAATTGTTCACGGCCCCAAACTACTGGGACAATGCCGGAGAGAAACATTAAAATGAATCAAAGAATTATAGAAGTAGAGGAAACTGAGACAAATTAAATTTACTGAGATAGGTACATAGAACTTATTCAAAAAGAAA
>CM060947.1:98093934-98231434 GCA_030765055.1 Mantis religiosa | reverse complement strand
TAAAGCATCAATAGGTATACATAAATAGCACAGAGAAAGAAATAGAAGCAATAATAATAAAATATCCACCACATCCAGAACTCAGCTGCTTTATCAATGGACAGAAAAGTGGTAACTAATGAGTTATTACCACATCATGAAAGTTCTGGGCGATTGATGCCATCTTAATTGGTCGCATCCATTATTTGTTGTTATTGTACACACGATAAAAGGATATACCAAAAAAGAGCTTTAAATTAGTATGAGTACTATGTATCCTTCTGTTCTGGTCTTTTAAAGCATCTCCATAAACTTACTCTATGTCTAAAGTACAACCGGAAGAACCAAATAGACTTATTCTGTAGATCAACTGCATACCCTGGGTTCCTCTTGGATGACACGATGCACCTCACCATTTTCACGGCAGTGTAGTAGCGGCCTTTTCTTCCATAAATAATGCTAGTAGCAAAACAATATGTAGATCTTAGCTTACTTCACTACGAAAGATATGTTGCATAAATTTTTATCTTTAAGCATTGGACACAATAATAATAATCATGTAGATTGATCTAGAGAGCGAGCAGGCCGTTAAGTCATTCGCTCATCAGAACATTTGCTTATCCTTGTTTAACATGCATCATCTCTGTTAACATACTTCTGACAACTTATAAATTGTGTATTTTTTAGCAACAGTTACACCGATTAATTTATGAATAAATTCAAGCTCTCAAACAACTATGACTCCATTTAAGCCAAACTTATCAAGATAAACACGCGGTTTTTAGTAAATATGCACCGTTAACATAAGACAGAGAGCTTCACATATCGAATTCCATTCCCACTACACATCAGATTGAAAAACGTAGATTGAATTGCATTGCAGATGTTTTGCCCTTCGTAGGGGCGTAAGCTAGGCTATCGCGCAGCGAAGTAGTATAACTAAATGCATGCTGCAAATCAATCCCGTGTTCGAGACCCGCGTCATTCAAGATAAATTCTATTCTAACCCTTCAGGGTAACAACATGTTTCACAAATAGCATAATTGTTGGATCAAATAGGCATTAGAATGCTAGAAAACATATCAGAGATAAGCTTGTTAACTTATAGACATAGGTCATTCAAATCAATGCTTCACTGACGACCGAACATTCTGGGATACATTTATATTTTTAGCAACCAAAGATTCCACATGGAACAATTTATTTTGCTACTTATCAGAGTTTCATACACATCAAAAGAAATAATTCGTTGCAGAAATTCCTTGTTATTGTAAAATTATTGACAAACTTGATTATTGGTTCCAAAAGTTTAGCTTCCGGCAAACCCGCATACCAGTGTTAAATTGATTGGGTTCTAATTGGAGCAATGAGTTCTCTTATCCTCATGTGAATGGTTGTAGGAAATGGATTTCGGTGGTTGTTGCTTACTCAGTCGTATTAATAACACTTTGTTTGTTGCAGAATTATTTGGTTTAATTCCTACTAAGTTTGCTTATCGACTTGGATCGGTGAACACCTGTTAGTAAAATTCCTAACATAAATTCAATTTTAATTGAAACCCTGGATTACTTGTTTAAATTTACTTCCGCGCGGTTTCTATTTCTTCTTTATCCGGCGACTACTTTGCTCTAATAAACTTCTAATGCTGCTTCCACTTACGCTGGTTGCGCTATTCTTAACTTCCCTACATTTCAGACTTATAAATCTTCGCTTATCATCTTAACGCGCATGAACACGTACTTCCTGTCGTAGTATTACCTTTTAAGTACATTTTTCTTACTTCACGATCCAGTTCGAACCTTATTCTGACCCCCTCTCTAACTTTATCACTTGACCAACTAGCTCACCCTTCTCAAATGTTACATTATTATTGGTTTCCTATTTATTTAGAATTTTCGCATTGGTTTGCAAAACTCATCTAACTCATTGACGTTCAACCCACCCTGAGTTGGGGAACGCCTACCCTGAATTGTTTGTAACGGTATACATCGTTATCAAATCAGCGAAGTAAATCTCTTTAGCGTTCATGCTCAACTGCATTTTGAAACCATTTTTGTCCCAACACATTCCTGGCTGAAGGTATACAATAGTTCTCAAACATTGAACTTTTACTAGCACAAAGACGATAACGATCCTCCCTTCCTGTCTCTCCGACGTGTACAGATTTTTACAAGAATATTTTCTCTTTCTTGCATGGATGCTAGTATATATGTTATATTAAATCATATTCTTCCCTTCTTATTCTTTAAGCCAACCGCTATTTTAATCATTACTCTATCCATTCTAATTTCATATTATTATAACAAGATTTTTATATTAGTTTAGCAAGGCATTTTTATTAATTTATCTTCCCTTTTTTTAATTATCTGGTATCGATTAATTCTCCGCCTCCTAATCGCTGCCTGATACTGATACAAGCTCTAGCTTACAAATGTTCACTCTTGTTTCAGCGGGCACAATTAATTATTTAAACATTATTCTTAATTGTATCTTACTTCCTTATAACTACCTATAATGATAAGTAGGTAGAAGTAGTACTATACTCTTTAAAAATCAAATGAAGATTTTATTATTGTTCTTCCGGTGCTGGCTAATAACTTTACCAAAAAGGGGTCCTGCAATTAATTACATTAGCTGTCACTGAACATCAATGTCTAAGACATTGAAATGTTTAACAACATGTACTTATAGGTATGTTGGATTTTCTGTACAGCCCACCTTATCCGAAGGGATTTTGAATAATTTTATATGACTAATATAGCTACCGTAAGAGATAATCAAAAGCTTATTACAAAGTGTGGACCACGTTAACGTAGGATAGGTACACAGTTTATGACAGAAACGTTGTTTTATAACCTGAAAGTTTCTCCATAAATCCATTGCTCTGGGTTTGAATGTGCCACAACATTTTTCGAAATGCTTGGTGACATTATTTATTTCTCGTGGTGCAAAGAGCATGGAACTTAGATTCAGCATACCCTTGCAAACACTTCTTAAAGAATGGAAACCACTTAGGAGTTCTCATAAAAACATGAGACAACTACCTTAATGGCGACTTACTATGCTGTAAGTACTTTAAGGCCCGGGCTTTATAGTAAACCACATAGGAGTTCTCATAAACACATGAGACAACTACCTTAATGACGACTTACTCTGCTGTAAGTACTTTAAGGCCCGGGCTTTATAGTAAACCACTAGGAGTTCTCATAAACACATGAGACAACTACCTTAATGACGACTTACTATGCTGTAAGTACTTTAAGGCCCGGACTTTATAGTTCGGACCACTATTAGGTACAATTAATGGTGCAGCTTCCAGCCTGCTTCACGGAAATGTAGTCTTTTGCGCCTGATATGGACTTGCAGTGTTTTCAGGACATCTTGTAGTATTGTCCAGTTACTGATGTGTGTGCAGGTACAACATGCTGATAAACCATTCCATGAATATCAAAGAATGACATGACCATAACTTTCCCAGCAGAAGCAACCACTTTTGCTTTTTTGGGGGTTGGTGATAAAGGAAATTTCCACACTGAGCTTTGCTGTATGCTTTCGGGATCAAAATGATGTAGCCAAGTTTCATCAGCAGTGATTACGTTTGACAGAAACTCCGGATCTTCCTCTAACATCAACTTTAACTGCATGGTACCTCCATTGCAGCGGTAGGCGATACTGAACATGTCTGAACTTGCTTGGTTCTCACAGGCGGGAACCAGGAGTACCAACAATGAAACTACTACGGTGTGTTTGTTTCACATTGAGGTAACAGAATAAAATAAGATTGAATTTTAGTGCGAAAAATGTTGACCGTAAAAAAATTATGATCATTCTTTATTGAACAGCCCTCGTACTTTAATCTGTTTTCCATGCATTTTATTTAATGGCAATAAATATTAGTCAGAAGATAAAGATGGTATTTAATTCACGCGTGTGGAAACATTGTTACCTACGAGTGTACCCTAAATCGGTATGTTGTTCGGTAATTTAATTCTAAATTTTAGAGTATCTACTTGCTATTTTCTTAAACTGAAAGTCGGCTAGAGTCAGATGGACGTATAGTGTCACGTTGTCATTATAGATGGCGCTAAGTGCTAGACGATGTGGTGTACATGTGTACTGTCTGCCCACCACAAGAAGGCAAGCGGGGTATGAAAAGGGTGAGAAGTTTGATCTGTTTATCTGCTCTGGTAGTGGATCTGCTTACTACGAAATGAGTGTATGAGAGTGTATATGAGTCATTCATGCTGCCACCTTGTTTCAGTAATTGTAGTGATAGGTATTATGTATCTGCTGTCTACCCAGTATAAGAAGGCAAGTAGGGTATGAGGAGGGAAAGGAGCTTGACTGTTTATCTGCTCTGGTAGTTGTTCTGTTTTCTACGAAATGAGTGTGTGAGAGGGCACATGAGTCACCCATGCTGCCAGATCTAATGCTCAGTTCAGTAATTGATTTCAGTTTGGCTTTCGCCCGAAGCATGCTACCACTCACCAATTGCTCAGAATCACGCAGTCTATTATTCAAGGTTTCGAAAACAGGCAATACACCGTAGCAGCATTCCTAGATATCGCCCAGGCATTCGACAAGGTGTGGCACAGTGGACTACTACTTAAAGCATATCGCATTGGTCTCCCTTATTATCTGATACAAATCATAGCAAGTTTTCTCGCCAATAGAACCTTTGTGGTGCGCATTGCTGGTTTCACATCCACCCGACGGCCTATTTTAGCAGGTGTACCTCAAGGTTCAGTACTTGCACCACTCCTCTTTAATATATTCACTTATGATCTTCCTGATATAGCTCCAGTTTGTACGGCGTTATACGCAGATGATACTGCTCTCTATTATTCTCACGCCAATATTCTTCATGCCATTCAGAAACTGCAAATTGCCCTAGATCAATTAGCTCATTGGTTCTCTCACTGGCGCATTTCCCTCAATACTAACAAGACAGAGGTTAAGATCTTCTCTTTACGACCTTATAGGGATCCTCCTTCACTACGGCTGCTGGGGGAACCGCTCTCATGGTTACCAAGCAATGTGCCAGTGAAATACCTTGGGGTGTTACTGGACACCCGACTTACTTGGAACGCCCACATCTGTCGGTCTGTTACGCTTGCGTTTGCCCGGCTATCAAAACTGTACCCTCTACTCAACAGGCGCACTTCACTTGGTTATGAATCCTCCCTGCTTCTTTACACATCTCTAGTCCGTCCTATTTTTACCTATGCAGCTCCAGTCTGGGGTGGCACCTGTAAGACTAATCTCCGCCGACTGCAGGTACTACAAAACAGGGTGCTTCGTACAGTTACAAACGCTCCATGGTTCATCCGAAACCAGCAGCTTCATCATGAGTTTGGTCTTTTACCCGTTCACCAATACATCCGACGCCTGGCACGTCCATTCTTTTACCATCTCCAGGAGGTCCCTGGAGCTGTTACGTACCGTCTCGGCTGTCGCACTCGCCAGCCAACTCGCCTGAAGCGCAGACTGCCCCAAGATCTTCTCCTGAGTGACGTCTCCAGCACAGACTCAGACACGTGATTACTACCATAAGACTTTAAGTTCTCAATTTGTGTTACAGTTATCCTCCATATTTAGTTAGAGGAGTCGTTCATGGCTACCTCCATTGTTATGTGTCCTGTTCCTATGTATCTTATAACAAACATCTGTAAAGCATAATTGCTGATCGATGGATAAAATAAAATAAAAAAAAAAAAAGTTCAGTAATTGCAGTGATAGGTATTAAGCATTGGTGAGTTATGTGACAAACTGTGTATTTTGCTAGGTAAATGGATTACTATTGACTACCATTTACCCAGCATCCTTATCATATCTGGAAAATGAGCACAAACACAATAAATTGATTACGTTACAAATTCCTCTGCTTTACATTCTTGTGGTGGGGAGACAGTACATCATGTGAGCATTATTTGAACCATTACTTTCATTCACTGTCTCATATCTTCTATGGTTTGTTAAATGATAGGTTAATCATTAAAATAAAATAATAAAAATAAACATGAACATGAACTATTGCTGGCACTACCATATTTCAGCCACCTTTTGCTATACCCTATATCGAAACCATTTCTACAAATCTGTCTCGATTATCATGTAGGACAGAAAGCTGAGCTTTTGTAGGAATGGTTTGTAGAAGAGCGATACATGTGCCAGATAAGGGGTAGAGTAAATGGTTAATGTAACTCATTATGTACTTTTCCCTTCCATAACTGTTAAGTGGAAGAATTATTCCTCTTCCCTTCTTCAGTGGCCTAAACACATATTATCCGTATTCATACATCTGTACAGAAGCACAAGTATTTAATAACATTTAACGTATGACTTTATCAATGTTAATATCTATATAGTCAATTTTGTGAATACGCACGAATCGGAATGCAACATTTGAAAATATATTGAGCTACTAAAATCTGTACAATGTTTTTGTTAGTAATGAAATGGCATCCAAAAGCATTATTTACATAGATCCTGAAAACTTAATTGTCAATAAGTAAAGGTTCACGAGGACGCTTTTCTTCTTCTTCACGTACGTTAAACACATATGACGTGGTGTATGCATATAAGGTGTATATACCTAATACACATATACACTCTCCAGATGGCGATGCATACCTACTGTCAGCAGCAAAACTTCTTAACCTTCAATATTCATTATACAGTTTTACTTAGCGTTTGTTGCAATAATGTAAATGATATTGTTACATTAACACATTGGTTCGTGTAATATTCATCTGCACGTAAAGTAACTTTATACTTGCTGCTTTCAAAGAAAAGGCCCTTGAGCAAAACTCGATAATTACATGCCTCAGCGGTCTGATTCATGGAGGGTGGGCTAATCCGCGACTAGGGGCAAAATAAGTGACATCTGATCACAGAAACTGTCACCAGGGAACTGAATCGAAATAAGAAGTACATACATTTTCCTGTAGATGGCAGCTTGCACTGTCTGCCTACCACAAGAAGGCAAGCGGGGCCTGAAGAAGGGGAGTAGTTTAAACTGTGTATCTGCTCTGTTAGTACATATGTTTATAGTATACCTACCACAGGAAAGAAAGTCTCCGGGGGATGAGACGCACGGGGGTTGGAAAAGGTGCCTACACCCTCCCTGGGTAGTTTATAACACCCCCATATCAATTCAGTTACCATTTAAAAACATTCTGACGGCTTCTACTTTTGTGAATAAATCTTCTCAGTTTTAGTGTACCGAGTGAATAGGGCGCATGTATTTTTGACGGTTCTGCTCCTTGTGTAGCAGGCGTTCTCTGTCACACACATTCGCTGTCTTTGTCCCACTGTGAAAGGGGACGTATTCCTTTCAGAGAATTACTTTGCGTTGCTGGACAGTACTAGGATATGCGTGTGTGAGATGCGTAAGTCACCCATGCTGGTAGATCTAATGCTCGCTTCAGTAACTGCAGTCATAAGCAGATGAGAGGAGGGTATTATGGAATACCATTTATATTTCTAAAAATAACTAAACCAGATTTTAAATAAAAATTTCCAAATGAGTAAGTACTGCTATAGGTAAGTGCGATGAACTGTCACTTGTAAAAAACTGCCATTCATTTTGTTCCTATAAAAACAATGTATTTAAAAATTTTACAAATGGAGGTTACCTAATATGAAATAGTTGCAATTGTGGAATAGATGGTTTAAACGTTTAATTTGATTTCATAAAACATGAAAAATGATTGGTTTAAAATAGACAAACCAAATGTTTATTGGCCTAGACCATAGACCAAGTAGAATAACAGGAGAAGCAGGTTTTGTTTGCACTTCAATGAACTTTATGTTTTTAAAAAGTATACTTTGGACTTAAATTCGGCCATAGCTATATAAAAGTAGGCTATTATAATAATTGTTTAGCTACTATTATCATACTCAGTACTCATTTTAACTTTATTTCTATCCATATGTTTTTTACGGTTATATGGAATATGATACTTTTACGTTAGTATTAACATATACCTATTATTCCATAATACCCGACATTGTGTCTTGGACAGTAAACCTTTAAAGTACTTGAGAAAACATTGCCAACTAAAAAACGACCACAATATTACAAACTACAATTCTTTTAGTGCACCTTACGCTTAACAACAATGTTCAAGTCACATGTGTACCAGTGGGTAAAATTCCTTGAAAGTTTGTCTTCAAAAAGTTTTGAACGTCAGAAAACACACTTTATTCTGTACCGAGTGACATGACAATAAGCTGTCAACTGTCACTGCAGTGCATCATGGGAGTCTCTCTTGACTACTTCATGGCACTCCCGCATGATAGCAGCAGTAAAGCCGAAATCTTGCTATACCATATTTCCCTACTATTCCATTATACCCTCCTCTCTATTACGTATGGATGAGTTAAGTGACAGTACTGTGTACTTACTTTACTTACTCCTTATCATATCCAGGCGGCCAGTATAAATATTATGCTGACAGAAGAAGTGATTTCGTTACACATTCCTGTGCCTTGCGTGCTTGTGGTGGCTAGACAGTAATGCGTCGATCAATACGTTGTGCTCTTTTGTTTTCAAGTGGAAATTTTGCGTGCAAAATAAAATATTTACAAAACACCGTGATTAGTTCTTATATGCTTACATATCTACTTTGATTCTTTTCCGGTCAATAAAATGGAGTGTCCAGTCGACAGGAAAGAACATTTTTGACAAATGCTTTTTGCGTTTGAGGTACAAACGCCACAGAAGTTGCCCAAGAGTTGGACATTGCATGAACCACCTTTATAAAAACTCATTAATGTTCCACCATTAATCAATAGCTTAAGAGTCATTTAAATTATTTCTATCTATCTCTTTCTCACCTCCCATATGTTTACTTTGAGACAGATTATAGTAAATAAGAATATTATAATTAGTAAATTAATATTGTGTAATCATTTTACAATAATTTGGAACACAATAGGGAAACTATTTATTTTGTTAATATATATTTCAATGTTTAAATAACTTTATTTAATTTTACGATTTTATTTTGACTGAAATTACTGTGTTGTTTGGCAATACTACTGTGCATAAACACACGAAAATCTGGATGTCCTAAGAGTTTGTGGCATTACTTAAATCTGGCGCGGGGAATCTCAGCAAAGCCAGTTCTTATGATGTTACCTGTACTTGGCAATATTTACTGCAAAGGACCACAGAGTGGGTGCGTTAACCAATCAAATTCTCTAAATCAAGTGGCGATCAAAGTGTGTAAGAGGGTGGGGGTGTGTTGCCGTGGTAACTGCGTCCTGTGTCAAGATTGGTTGGCTGAGGTTGCTATGGGAACGCCCTCCTCACAACGCTTTGCGGCCGGCCTTTTTTCCTCCCCACACGCTTTTGTTGATCCGCGATTTTTCAGTTCACGTTGTCTCCACAAAGTGCCGCTAGAGAGCAGCAAGATAGCTATTGCGGTTTGTAGTGATGCTGCTTGATTTATCGTCTATTTCACGATGACCGTGAAGTCACGTGCGAAATGGAACAAAAAACCAGCAGAAAAAGGATTTACACCACGTAAGTTTTGGCTTTTTGCAATTTATTTTATTAAAAGCTAGGAAGAAGGGAATTCAATCGGCGTTTTGTTTTCAATTCATCATCACACCCACTTTTCACAGCGCATTTAAGCTAATAAGTCTAAGTTAAATATAGTGCTTCATGCTTTAATGTAAAATATGTGTTCTTTTCAATTTGTAAATTCCTTAACTAATGCAGTGAAGGTGTTTTGTTATACTTAAAAATCCTTATCAAGATTGATAATTGATAATTGCTGAAATACACAATGCAATTTACAAAAGGTTCATGTTTTGCATTCAGATGTCTTTCTCGACTCGCAGTTCTAAAAACTATTCTTACGAAACTTTTTCTTCGATCCTGCTTCTTGTTAATCAAGATAACTATTATTTACAAATTTACAGCTTTCATTTTACGTAGATATAAGATGTTTAAAAAGAGTATGAAAAAATAATACTAAGATTTTTTTTAAAGGATAAATATGTGCTAGCTTCGAAGTTGCATGCGGTTTACATGACAAGGAGAAAAAACAAATTGCGACTTACTTACCATTTGAAAAAATGGTATTACATTCACTTAACTTTATAGCTTTAAAAACAGATCTTACGAGAGCTGTTTTCCTCTCCACATGAATACATTTTAATAGAGACAAACCTTTGTAGAAGGGTTTCATTACACATTTCGTTGTTACAAAATGGACAGAGGAAAATTAACCGATTGCCTGATGTTTAAACACTCTTTGGAGATGACCTCGCGAGTGACAAATGAACAGCGGCCACACTTCAAAAATGTAAAACATTGAGACAATTAATGCTCTGTTATCTCCGAAACGACTAATGCCAATGTGAGTTATTTTTAACAAATTCAGTGTTTTATAGCTGCTTTATATAATAATTACTTAATTGTTGCGTATTTCATCCCCTTAAGTATACTTGCAACATTATACAAAACACTAAAGTATCTGACAAAGAGAATTTCACAGCCGATTCCCAGGAATTCAAGAAATGAATTTCATTTACTATGTAAATTTCTTAAATTCATGCTATTTTAATCAAAGCCATTAATGCTATTTTTCTGAAAATATAAAATGTCGTAGGTAGGTATATTCTTCCGTGTAATGTGTAGTATGAGGTAGGAGAATTATTTTGAAAATATGTCTGTCGCATCTTTGGAAGACACTTATTAGACACAAGGCTAATATTTGTCTATTTTCGAACTTTTTTTTTTAAGATTAACGACCTTTTACCTGATGGGTCATATCGGACAGTGAATGAAAAAAGTGGGTAAAATGAGGATCAAATGAGCCCGGGTTCGACACAGATTAAAGTTATACGATACATGCCCTCCTCGAGATTAGGGAAAAACCTGGAAAAGATCTTATCTGGATACCTCACATTAATCGAGATTCGAACTCGGGATTTCTTGGATTTGAACCTTCGTTTCATAGTTATTCACACACACACACACACACACACACACACACACACACACACACACACACACACACACACACACACACAGGTGTGGACATAAAGTAGGTCTAAACATATATTTACAGAGAGCATCTAGAACAGTAGACCGACCACCGACCGAGGTGCAGGCAGGCAGGGTACAGCCTGAGTGTTACAGCGTGTATATCCTAAATACGGTTTAACCGCAGATAGATTTTTATTTCAGCAATTTCTAGACAAATTTATTGATTTTAAGTGTGAAAGGGTTTATGAGGTAGCTTCTGTGAGACTGTGTACAGGATGTAAGATCCATTGCATCCTAGTGAGAATGATTAATCCTAATTTTGAGTGATTGGAGATAAGTTTTTGAAGCCAATCAGCTCCTAAATGAATTAAATACGAAGTTCAGCTTTTACTACTGTATGGACTTACTCCGGTGTTATCTCGGGTGCCAGCAAATCGTGCAAGAGACCTGATATTGCCCAAACCGGCGTCCTCCGGGGTGTTCAGTGAAATCTTCTTATTGAACGGAACGAAATGATTCTCACTATACTTATCTATTATGCATAGGTAAACAGGTACGTACTAGAAACTTTAAAATCTGGCGTGCTACGTTCACAAAACTTTTTCCATTATTCTTTACGAAACTGTTCTTAAAATGGAAATCTCTAAATTTGCTTTAGCTCGAGCATTTCAAGTTGAAGTTAAAGAAAATAAAGCAATTATTTAGAATCATTTTCCCTTCATAGTGCGTCCTACACACGGCTAGTGTGAAAGAACAATTAATCTCCATTAATTGACCTAATAGTGGTTAACTATAAAGCCCGGGCCTTAAAGTACTTACAGCATAGTAAGTTGTCATGTCTCATGTGTTTATGAGAACTCCTAAGTGGTTTACCGGAAAAAATACGAGTCAGTTGGACAATTTAATGTCATATCGGCACGTTGGCCATAGTAGCTCATGGGTTAGAGCGGTTGGACGGCAACCAGCAGATCCGTGGTTCAAATCCCTGCTGTGACATTGAGTTTTTCAGTCTGGCTGTATCATTTTATAGTGCGTCCTACACACGGCTAGTGTGAAAGAACAATTAATTTCCATTTTACCTTTATTTTCCTTTTATTCAGAATTCCCACCATGATAAATTGTAAAAGTAATTATTTAAACAAATTTGTAAGTTAATCTAGTGCGCTTTGGTTTAAACTTAAGGCTAAGAAAAATTGCTAATATGTCGGCTCACTGTTTAATTATCACATGCCATCTGGTATTTCTAGTTATCAGGTTAGAAGAGGAGCTTACGAGCAAGTAATTTAAAGCTAACAATAACCGAATGTGTACTCTTAATTAACAAAACTTAATTATCTTTAAGAATGTAATACACCAGAGCTAAAAATACGCTGAAGTCCCTCAAACACTGGTGAGACATTGTTACGTTTAATTATTAGCCTGTCCAGTAATACTGTAACCCGTTCCGCGGGCTCTTTCCACTGCGCGAGAGAACCAAGATTCGCCGGGAAAATTGTGCCGTCAGAGGCGCACTAAAATCATTTCCTTAGAGTAAATATTGACCTGTTCTCAAATGGGCAGCATTCTCGTATGAATGTTCTTGCTTTCCCGCCTCAGACAGCACTGTTTGGGCTAAATATCAAGCACAATGGCTATAAACGAACGGAAGGTTCCTTTACTATGCAGAAAGTGCAGGCAAGTCATTGTCCTTTTATAAATTTTTATTTTGCTTTTAAAGTTGATCCGAGTTTTTCAACTTCATAGTGTGTGGATTTACAAAATTGGTTTATATGTATTTAGTAAAACAAGTTTAACTTAAGGCCTGACTTTAATATGCTTTCTGCTTCCTCAGCTCAAAACCAATTTCCATTGCAATTTTAGAGCGCAATCTGTCTCAAGCTAGAACGATCCTCTTGTAAACTTGTGGGAGGCGAGAAAGAGAGTTGCCGGCAGGAATCGCCACTATAAACACCAACCTCCACCAATAACCAACCTAATCCTTGTTTCACATAAGCTTGCCTCATATCTCTTAACGGTCACGGGAACTTATCACCTCTCATTGGCTGCTATTGCAGTACAGACTGTTGAGCGCTAAAAGTTTGTTCGTTATTTAACATGGTGATACATCTTTATATGTTGGAAGAGAATTGTCAAATTTATATTTTCGTAACTGTTTGAATTAAATATATTACGCAACAGAGTTGATTTATCTGAAGTGCATATTAATTCTTAAACGAAGTAAAGAGGAGGTTCCTTTGCTCTCAAGCACAAGACACGATAGCACGTGATTTAGCGGTAGTGATGACATATTTGTTTATATGACTTTAACACTGAACTTGTTTTGAACTGGATTAGTCATATATCGTCATTCGAAGGTGTGTTGTGCCGAGTGCGAGAGCTGAATTATTTTATTGCGCGTGTACTTATTATATGTATAATGGCAGAGTCTACCGTCAGTTTTTCGCTGAAGCATCGCAAGGGAAAACCTTTACAAATCGGCGAAAAAAGAAGTGTGTTGCATGTGTTTAATGCACACACAGAGAAGAATCCGTCTTTGTCAGTGAGAGAAGTCGAATAGCTGTGCTCTGAACTTACAGGTGTGTTAGATGCGTGGGAACATCGCGACGTGAAATTGAGACAATAGAAAAACTTACCACTCCAGGGGCGATATTGCTGTGTGGCTAAGACGTTATTTAAGGACAATCAGACTGTACCGGGATACAAATCGCAAAATATACTACCTTGACGAGACTTGGGTGAATGAAGGACACACAAGTATGGCGTGACGCGACTTTTAAGACTGAAAGACAAGCATTTTTGTAAGGTATGTGTGCTGGTTTAAAAAATCCTAGTGGAAAAGGCCGAAGGCCTTTCATTATAAACTTGTTTCAGTTTCATTGCTCATTCATTCAGTTTCAACTTGCTCAGTTTCATTATAAACTGCATTATTTTTGCATGCCTTCATATTCTTATTTTTATGATTTTATCTATCTTCTTTACAATTACTATGACGTTTACCGCAGTTTTAAATGTGACGGGAAGGCACCGCCAATGGCCTATGGCACGAAAGCATTAGCCAATTAGGGTGAGGGTGAAGGTAGTTGCACGTGGAGTGATACCTGTCAGCGGGGCAAGGTTATATGAAACAGAGATTAGGCCCCCTCCATTAAAGTCTCTGTCTCTCTCTTTCTCTCTCTCCATCTCTCTCTCTCCCTTCCTCCTCCATATGTTTACAACAGGATCACTCTACATTAAGACACAAATTGTCATACTAAATGCTCTAACCAGGTATATGATTTTCTAAACAAACTGATAAGTGTATCCTATGGTTAAACTGTCACTGGATTGTAGGCAGTAACGAACCACCCCGCTTTCTCGTACAGTTTCTTACACATGATACACAGTTTTTATGCACCTGCCGAGGTAATCCTTAGTTTTCGTTCTTTGTAGTGGTAGGTAAATGGTTTGAGTGTAGAGAATGTGAAGCCAATTGCTTATGTACTCCTTTACCTGCTCATAACAAACGCTTGCAAGTATCGTACGATGAACAAGTTGAAATATCGATGTAATTTTTAATAAATTATATAACTAATAAAATGAAGCATCTGGATAAACAGCACAACATGTAAACAGTAGGTGACATTTTGATTGTTGTGCACATTAAAAACTAGAATATTATCTTTATTAATTTGCTACCTAATGTAGAATTTGTTAAAATGAAGACGAATGCTCAGTTTTTAAGTCACTGTTGAGAAACGGGAACAATAAGCTAAACAGCTATAAACTCTGGAAATGTGGATCACCCTCACTTCATTGTTACACACTTCCAACAATGCAAAATACAACGAGATACATTTTGAGGGAGAGGGAGCAATCTCCGCAGTTAACCGAGCGGATTTACGCGTGCCCGAATAAAAACTCCTGCTGGATTCAAAAGCATTCCAAACCACGCGATCCCTCCCAATTAACCAGGCTGGTCCGTTATCGATTAATGGCGAGACAAACATTGCAAGGGAGTCAAAAGAAGTCGGGTATGCTCTAGGAATGTTGCACAAATTTAAGGGTCTTTCGCCGGTACCTATGAAGCTTATTTGATAAACAAGAGTTTCTTTTATTCAATAAAAAATCTATACACAACGTTGGAGGGTTGTGAGAACTTGTGGTGCTCACGTATTCCTCTGCAGCAAGGTGGCAGAAACGTGACTCGCGGTTATATTGCATCACACAGTTTGATTTTACTATTATTAAACCAACGTATTCTAGGTAGAGAAGTAGGTATTGCATCCCACACAAAAATTCTATACTAAGGTTTTTCGTAATACAGTAAAACCTCTCTAAAACGGAACACGATTGTTCTGGCATTTATTTTCCGTTTACACAGGTTTCCGTTTACAGAGGGTTCAAGCACGTATTTAATCTCTGTTTCATATAACCTTGCCCCGCTGACATGTATCACTCCGCGTGCAACTACCTTCCCCCTCATCCTAATTGGCTAATGCTTTCGTGCCATAGGCCATAGGCGGTGCCTTCCCATCACATTTAAAACTGCAGTAAACGTCATAATAATTGCCAGGAAGATTGATAAAATCATAAAAATAAGAATATGAAGGCATGCAAAAATAATGAAGTTTATAATGAAACTCAGCAAGTTGAAACTGAATGAATGAGCAGTGAAACTGAAACAAGTTTATAATGGAAGGCCTTCGGCCTTTTCCACTGGGATTTTTTAAATCCAGCACACACACCTTGCAAACATTCTTGTCTTTCAGTCCTAAAAGTAGTGTCACGCCATACTTGTGTGTCCTTCATTCACCAAAGCCTCGTCAAGGTAGTATATTTTGCGATTTGTATCCCGGTACAGTCTGATTGTCCTTAAATAACGTCTTCGCCACACAGCAATATCGCCCCTGGAGTGGTAAGTTTTCTTGTTGTCTCAATTTCATGTCACGATGTTCCTACGGATCTAATACTCACACCTGTCAGTTCAGAGCACAGCTGTTCGACTTTTCTCACTGACAAAGACGGATTCTTTTCTGTGAGTGCATTAAATACATGCAACACAATTCCTTTTTCGCCGCTTTTTAAAGGTTTTCCCTTGCGATGCTCCAGCGAAAAACTGGCGGTAGACTCTGCCATTATAAATATAATAAATAAGTACACGCGCAATAAACGATCAATAAAATAATTTAGCTCTCGTACTCGGCACAACACACCTTCGAATGGCGATATGTGACTAATCCAGTTCAAAACAAGGTCAGTGATAAAAGTCATATAAACAAATATGTCATCACTACCGCTAAATCACGTGCTATCGTGCCATGTGCTTGAGATCAAAGGAACCTCCTCTTTACTTCGTTTAAGAATTAACATGCATTTCAGATAAATAAACTCTGTTGCCTAATATATTTAATTAAAACAGTTACGAAAATATAAATTTGACAATTCTCTTCCAACATATAAAGATATATCACCATGTTAAATAACGAACTAATTTTTACCACACAACAGTCTATACTGCAATAGCAGCCAATGAGAGGGGATAAGGTCACGTGACCGTTAAGAGATACTGGGCAGGCTTATGTGAAACAAGGATTAGAAGTCATTTTCCAGAGGGGGGAGTCCAAAAACTCTACGTTAAATTATTTGCTTTTAACAAATAATTAATCGGGGATGCGTTTTTATCATTTTAGTGAAAAATAAAAGCACATGTAATATATTATATTCACATGACTTTCCCCACCCAAGCTACAAATTGTTATTAGAAAAGTTTGTTTTTTCTTGTTTGTTTGGCTAGTCTGTAGAAAGACCTTGCACATTGCACATTTTTTGTTCTTATACCTGGGATAAAGTGATATAAGCAGTAATTAGATATTTAAAAAGCGAACCCCTGATTGATGCATTTGAAGTATTAGTTCTCCTTGAATGAAAAAGGGAATAGGAACTTATAAGTTAAAAATTACATATCTTTAAGTAAGTATGTGGAAATTCTAATCAACAAATTATAATATATCGGAATTGGTTAACTTTGCAATACATTATTGTAATTGACATTATTTGTGTATTTTAACGAGTTCTACAGCTGCTGTGCAGTAACTTTTCGTTTATCTCTTAAATAGCTTCATGTCTGCCTGACAGTAAATAGAGGCGTTAAGATGAGAAGCTTGAATAAACTTTTTCGATTTATTTTAAACTAAGTTTTATTTCAACTGTTTATTAAAAGTTTGAAATGATAATTCATTTGGGGGGGGGGATCCGGATCCCCTGTACCCTCTCCTTAAATACATCCTTGAGAGGGTTGTGTTTGAATACAAAGAAATTACAGAAGCTATAGTCGCACACGTTTACAGTGAAGAAATAATGTAAAATGAAGTGTAAGTAATAATAGGCTGATATGTATTATGTACTATACTTTCAACTTATGTACAATAATTGAAGTTTATCGCCTAGTTTCCGTTTTCAACCTTCCCTTTCCAATCTATAATTATTTGCATATCAACATCATTCACTTTATCATACACAGATCAATGTTATGGCATGGCGATGTTTGAAACTCTCTAGCCATCCATCGGAAGCCCTGAAATGGTATTTGCCTAATTTTCTTGCTGTCTCTAAAGCTTTAGTCTAAAGCAATGGTCCACAAATGGGAATTCCTTTAACGTGTGAGCACTAGCAAACCACTCAAACACAGCACAACTTAGCTCGTCAAATTTGTATATTTTGTGATGCATTTGACATGACCTGCCTTTCCATTCAGCCACTCATCTTTAATTTTTATATTTTTATTCAAAATCTCACAAATCTGAGCTTTTCCCACTTTAAACAATGCAGTTAATTCTTAAGCTGGACGTTTTTTCTTTTCATCATCTTCAGTAACCTTAATTTTTCACTTCAGTGATAATGACTTATGCTTAGAACTCATTTTACATAATGTTTGTAATAACAACCATATTTTTAAAAATCACCAATGTTCACAGTTTCCTTCCACTCGTACTTGATCACTTGTAACAACGAAATTGAGAACTAACAGACTTCAAAAAAAAATGTACGCTTACCATCTTTTCACCGAAAAAAAAATGAAATGTGTAGTGTTTAACGCTCGCTTTTACTACGTACGGCACCGCAGGCGATGACACTGATGATACATGAGATGAAGATGGAGCACCGGTGGAATGAGATGGCGGGGGAAACCGGAGTTCCCGGAGAAAACCCGCCCCAACGCCGTGTTGTCCACCACTAATCTCACTTTGCGGTCACCTGGGATCGAACTCGGGCCGCCTTGGTGAGAGCCAAGCGGTCTAACCACTGAGCCACGGCGTGGCCCTTTATGGTTCAAGAAACTTCGGTGCAAGCAAAGTCGCCCTCAAAATTCCGTTTTAAGTAGATTATTTACGCAAACTTTTTTTTTTGTGTGTAATTTACGTCCTCCAACGTTAAGTCATATCGGATGATGAATGGAATAGGTGAAATGATGTTCAAATGAAGCCAGGGTCCATAGAGCTTAGAGTTACCCGACATTCGTCTTTCAGGATAAGGGAAAACCCCGGGAAAACTCTTATCCAGGTAACTCACCCTGACCAAGATACTTTCCGGCTTAGAGTAGGTATAAATTTACATGGGAAGTAGATCCGTTCCGATATTTATTTTCCGTTTTTCCAGCTTTACGGCATATAAGGGGTCCATTTTAGGCAGTTTTTACTGTATATGCTTTGGGAATCCATAAAGCCATAAAAGCATTTCCAAAAAGTATGTATGTGTGAGAAAGAGAAAGATAATAGTGGTCGCACCGATTGAATTTAATAGGTAATAATTCAGAAATGATTTTTCTTCAAAAATTAAAAAAAAATTAGGGGATTAACAAAGAAATATGTTTATTTCAATTTGAATTAAGAACAAACGACATTAGCTACTAGTTTTATACATTTGAGTGGTGAACTGCACAGCTCTTTCCACACTTTTCATTTGATGCTTGCAGCACACTTTGGTATATTTAGGACAGTAAATTTGAAATGGCTAAAAATGGATTTGTTTTGACAAAGGAAAGAAGACACAAAGGTCAGAAATTCTAGTCATTTATGCAACCTGTGGCCGAACTGGATTGCTTTATGTCTGGAAAGATTTTCAGCACGAACATGGCGCGATAGTAATTGAAGGAGTATGCGAGTAAAAGAATCCCACATTCCACAAGTGGTGTACACGATTTTATTTAGAAAACATAACGAAAATTCACAATAAACACGTTTGGGAAACGAATATGAAGAATGAGTATGCCTATTGTGAGATTTATGTTTAAAACCTGCATTCGACATAAGCAATTGAATACTATGTAGAGCGTGTCTTAACCTAGTGGGAAGGCTCAGCGGTTCCGACTGTGGCCCGCATTTGGGAGGCCCGGGTTCGATACCCATGGCCAACCTACCTGACCCATGGTCTTTTTCAGGTGTTTCCCCATGTTACCAAACGAATGCTGTATAGGCTAATTACATCCCCCAGACTGTCGTGGCTTCTTGGGGCGGCCACCCTCTGTCTCCTCTCGCCTCATCCTTCCTCCCGGAGATGCCACACTCAGGGCATAGGCTATAATCCAAACCAGTCCAATCCAATGTGTCTTAAAGACGAATTTTCTATTTGAATATTGAATATGAAACGTTTGTAGTACTTAACTTGAAAATGTGTAGCTTAGTTGTGCTTTAAGAAATGGGCGTAAATAACTTAACACTTCAATTTTGACAATTTCACAGTTACTTATTCATTGATGAAGCTGTCAGCCATTAGGCACCTATACAAAAAGGTGTAATAAATGCGTATGAAGAACTTTTATCGGCACTGCATATTTAAAATGTTTTTTTATTCTATCTGCCTGTCTGCCTCCGTGCCTGCCCGCCTACATGCCTGCCCGCCTGCCTACCTTCATACCTACCTGCCTACATAACTACCTGCCTGCCTGCTACCTACCTGCCTACCTACCTGCCGCCTGCCCACCTGCCCGCCTGCCCGCCTGCCTGTCTGCCTAACTGCCCGCCTGCCCGCCCGCCTGTCAGCCTGTCTGCCTGTCCACCTGCCTGCCCGCCTGCCTGTCCGCCTGCCCGCCTGCCTGCCTGCCTATCTGCCTGCCTGCCCGCCCGCCTGTCAGCCTGTCTGCCTGTCCACCTGCCTGTCTGCCTGCCCGCCCGCCTGTCTGCCTGTCTGTCTGCCTGTCTGTCTGCCTGTCCACTTGCCCATCTGCCCGCCCGCCTGCCTGTCTGCCTGTCTGCCTGCTTGCCCGCGCGCCTGCCTGTCTGCCTGCCTGCCCGCCTGCCTGCCTGCCCACCTACCTACCTATGTAATTATTTATTTATTTATTTATTTTGGCCTTTAGGAAAGACCCATTTGGCCATCAAATTATGTAAAATTTGAAGTACGAGTAATACAATAAATATCGTTAAAACATTGGAATACATAAAACTGGAACATCGTTTGTTCTTACTGCATATTAAAATGATAATTTCTCATTGATTGCTAGAATTTGTTTTTTTAAATGTAAGATAGTTTCTCGAGTCTCTTGTCACCTCACGCGCCATTTAAAATGGACTTTAATGATCATTCTGTGCAGAGCGAAGTTCTAACAGGGGAAAATGGAGGAAAAAATCGAAGTAGTTGTTTTGGCTATTAAATCCTTAAAATCCTAGAATGTCAAACTTTGTAAGCATACTGCTTTTTAGAAGTAGTGTTAAAATTTCTATACCCATGAAAATTTAAAACTTGTACCATTATCCGTAACCACAAGAAACTGTGTAGTTATAATTGCAAGGATTAACAGCACCGAAAAAGCGATTTTACTACCGGTTTTCAAAACACCACGTTATATGTACCTAGATTGCACAAATGGGACAGAAGTGTTGAGAACGATTGAGGGGCGAAGTTTAAATTTAATTTTTATTTATGGACACTCTCTAACTGCTGTTGTTCTCAGCGTCCTATTCTGTAATATTCCGAAAGGTCGCTAACGTTTGCTCAAAGGCTCTTTATCTGGCTTTATCTTTGTCTGCTGTAAATCTAATTTAAAATGTTCCCTTTAATTTGGGTTTAATAATCAAACTTGTGGCTAAGTCTGTTTCAAGCGTTACCAGATAATGGATGGAGGGACAGACAGATGAGTAGATGAGTATAGATGGGTGGTTGGATTAGTGTTATTGTTAGATAGAAATATAGATAAGACAAACTGGAAGTAATAAACCCATAGGATGAATAAACAGATAAGTGAATGAATTTACAGGGAAGCGCTGACAGTAATAGATATTTGTGTAATGCTTAATAAGATATGGTTACAATATGATTAAATTCATAGAAGATTTACACCACTTCCTTTGTAATGGACAACTAAAGTATATGCAGAGAATTCTTCACGACGTAATTGAGAGAAATAGTCACACCAAAGGTTGTTCTCAACTGGTCGTGCCTTAACCACATTCCATCATTCTATCATTAGCAATAACTGCCCAAGGATGATCACTGGGAAATTCTTTTCTAACATAACTACACGTCCACTTCATGGCTGACAGCGTTTAACCCTGAAACGAGACGTTAGTGAACCAGTTACTTGCTAGTTATTGCTAAGTCACTCTTAGAGTACTTGGGGTATACTACTGTAAATGTGGGGCAAATCTTCACACCACAAGGTTTGGCAGTTACATTGCCACTTGTTTACTTCGTCTTATGATCAGGTCTTATATTCAGTTGCCTAGTATATCAACAACATTAATGTTAAGGCTTCGTTTTTACTTACTGATTTCCAGCATTTACAAGGAAAAATATTTATCTGCAATTAATAGGTTTTCCGCTTCCCTAATGTCAAATGTTTCTTACTTCGTTTCTGATCTCCAAAAATCTTGTATACTGCTCTGAGAACGAGCTACTTAGAACACTTTGACCTTATATGATCTTAACTATCTACTTAAAAGAGAGGAAGGCGATACCTCGTTAGTCTGTTTTAGATCCATTAGTTTTACCTGTATATTTAAATATAAATATTTACAATTAATCAAACTCTTAGATATACCCAATAACTTACAACTATCACTTCATTAGAAAATCAAGAAGAAGGTCTCCATTGCTACCAAATCATAAAAATCAAATTCCTTGGCTTGTTGAAATGCTATCATTTTATTGAAAAGCTTTAAGAAGGGTCACTCTAAACTATTTTATTCAAGACAAAAACTATTATAATCTAAAACAAATGCTGAGGCAAATGCAAAACCCCTGTAGCGAGTGTTTAAGAGTATACATTTCTTATAAAATTATGTGTTAACACTTTAAGACTGAAACAAAGGTTTTATATTTAAAACTAAACTCCATAGCAATGAGAGTGGCATTAGCTGTGTTAGGGCCCATTCACGCAGACGCAGTTATAAGTGCAATGCAAGTATTTCTATAGTTATTCATATGCTACGAAACACAAAAGTTTGTAAACCAAACAACTTTATACTTGCATTGCGTGTAAAGTGGAAGCATTATAGGCCGTTTTATTTTCCGCTGAACAACATACATTTACGATTCGAGATTTTACATAGGTAATTTACTGTACAATCATGATGCTCTTCCATTTAGCCCTGCCTTAACATTTTAAACTCTGGCACCAGATGCTGAATTTGGTGTTTATTTGATACAATGTTTTTATGTTCTACTTATTTATAAAGATCAATGGACTTTCATATTGGATATTATTGGTATTGCTATTCAGTTTGAAACTTGGGGTTCGCATGAAATTTATAAGTTTAAAAACCCGCCAGCTTCTGTTGAAGTCTGACTAGTCAACGCGTGTACAGTTCGGACTCAGAGGAACCTGACCCTCCCGCCAACTAATGGCCGTCATAAATCTATCTCCACACTTCAGAAATGGAACACTGTCCTTGAGGACCAATAGCAACCCTGATTTTCTTCAAATGACAGTCGCATGTCTACTTCTCGTGGAGTCTCAGTTGCCAAAGTTCCAACTTCCAGTTGATCTGTTTGATTACGTGCAGAAATTCGTTATGTGTCACGATGTGAAGACCGTGGGAGGGAAATACAGTGGTAAATGCAATTGAAGTAGTAGATAACTTTCAGTCAAGTGAAAATAATCAAAGTGAAGACAAAAGTGTGAATAAATTGGAAAAAGTTGCTGGGCCGAGTTATGTTACTGGAAAAGTCTCAAAAAAAGTTATAACGGGAACTGTTTCTAAGAAAATTCAAGCGCTTGTTTTGAACATATATAAATATGTGGTGAAAAATAATCTTGGTAAGGGGTCATGCAATGAACCTGATGATAAATTTTGGGTATTCACAGAAATACAGTAAGAAATACTGGGAGAAAAGGAATACCAAAGACGCTGTTCAAGTGTGAAAACAAAAGGAAACGTTTCTCTAAAGTACATCATTTTACATGCGATTTAATTCGTTGAGAAATTTATAGTTTCCATGCAAAAGGGAGAGCGCTCACCTTAGACGAATTGGTTGCACATTTGCAAGAAATTTGTGATTTTCCTTATGGGCACTGCACTTTGCGAGGTCTCCTAAAGAAGCTGGGTTTCAAATACCGCACTTTGAATAAGTTAAGGGAAACCTCGTACGATGCGCATAGAGTATTGAGAAAGGTGGCAACCTTGCAGAACGGTCTGGGAGAAGGAGGGCCGGGGTTGTAAAACGATTATAAGGGTTCGGCCGACGTGCACATGAGTTAACTAAACAGACTTTAATAGCTTTACGCCTGCCTGGCATTGTGACTAGTCTTGCCTTATACTGCATTATGTTAGCGCTAGTCTTCATTGTGAATGGGACTTTACTTTCAAATTCAGTTCATTTAGGCCGTTATATGGAGTAATAATTTAATATTTCTTAAGTAAATCAGAGAGAGAGAGAGAGAGAGAGAGAGAGAGAGAGAGAGAGAGAGAGAGAGAGAGAGAGAGAGAGAGAGAGAGAGAGAGAGAGAGAGAGAGAGAGAGAGAGAGAGAGAGAGGAGAGAGAGAGAGAGAGAGAGAGAGAGAGAGAGAGAGAGAGAGAGAGAGAGAGAGAGAGAGAGAGAGAGAGAGAGAGAGAGAGAGAGAGAGAGAGAGAGAGAGAGAGGAGAGAGAGAGAGAGAGAGAGAGAGAGAGAGAGAGAGAGAGAGAGAGATTGAAACGTTTTAGCCTTAAAAAAATATAAAGCTTCTACGAAA
This sequence comes from Mantis religiosa, assembly GCA_030765055.1. NCBI lineage: Eukaryota > Metazoa > Arthropoda > Insecta > Mantodea > Mantidae > Mantis > Mantis religiosa. Next base: position 98,207,303 of record CM060947.1, on the reverse strand, counting down.
CAAAGGAGCCAACAGGCCCCCATCCATGCATTATTCTATGCGGAAAATTTAAAGAGCCACAAAAGCTGTAAGACTGAACAAAATGAGAAAGCATGTCTCTATGTTTAGGGAAGTTTGTATAACAATTGCCTATGATACCCATAGAAAGAACTTGTATATATAAAAGATCTACTGTATCTGTTGCGAAATACTCTAGGAAAGTCGGCAGTGTAGATCATCTCTGTTCTATAAAAAAGAGGAATTCCTCTTGCTCTCTTGATCTCTACGCCTCACAAGATGAAAATGTCACAGCTCAAATATAAGAAAACAATTTTTAAAAGCATCGAGTATTTGATATCAAGGCATATTCTATTATTTCTTAGAGTTTTGTCAACCACTGAACACTTACACTTATGCAAGGTTACTCAAAAGTGGCAATCATCAAGACGAACATTAAGTTTACAAGCTACAACACCAAAACAAATCTGCTAAATGTTGGTAGCAAATGGACAATTTTGGAGAAGACATTTGCTGACAGTCATATACAAGACTTTGTTACTTTACCGTAATTTACATAATTTTCAAATGCGTTCCTATCGGAGTTGTCAATCCTAACTGCCTGTATTGGTAGTTTACACTGTTTAGCAAATAGATCACCCCGAGCATCAATTATGATGACTTGTTTTGTCACATATACATAACTTTGTTACTAACATCAGTTTTCATTCGGTTATCTGGTTCCTGCTCTCAGCAGCCTCCATCTCGCAGATGTGGATCTTGTTTTACTCGTAAGTTAACTATTTGTAGGTGCTTACCTACGAATAATGAAGCAGAAATAAAGTAATAGTTATGGAGCTATAACTTAAGACAGTCCATAGTGCTTGTCATGGTACCCTCCCCTGCGTAATTTGGCACGGACTTGTTTACCCTGTCAGAGAACAAAAGTAAGAGATAGAATACAAGTGCTGTAGGAGTTTATTGATGTAAGAAGGTCGCTTGATAAGTCTGGTAAAAAAAAAAAAAAAAAAAAAAAAAAAAAAAAAAAAAAAAAAAAAAAAAAAACAATAATAATATTTTTCCCCGTGAGCATCTCACATAATTTCTCGGCATAGTCTCCATTGATGTCTGTACACTAGGTCCAGCGATGTTCCAGCTTTTCATCCCGTCGGAAAAATGGGTTCCGTCAAGATCTGCAAAATACTCATTGATGGTGACTATCATTTCCTTATTTGATGAAAATGTCTTACCACCAAGCCAGATTTTCAAGTTTGGGAACAGAAAGAAGTCACTTGGGGCTCAGTCTTGAAACAGTGCACTCAGTTTGGGAGTGTACAGGAAGAAGTACCGCTAGGCGAACAAAGGCAGGGTTGGAAATTAATTATTCTTTCACACTGGCCGTGTGTAGGCTAAATTGTGGAAACGTAGAGTCAGACTGAAAAATTCAATACCATAGCCGGGATTTGAACCACGGATGTTCTGGTTTCCGTCCAGCCGCTCTACCATTGAGCTACTATGGCCAACGTGCCGACATGACATTAAATTCTCCAACTGATGCTATTTTTCCGGTAAACCACTTAGGAGTTCTCATAAACACATGAGACAACTACCTTAATGGTGACTTAACAGAACCAGAAGATCCGTGGTTCAAATCCCGGCTATGGCATTGAATTTTTCAGTTGACTCTACGTTTCCACAAAGGCAGGGTTGGTCATTAACCCCAAGAGGGAAGGGGTAGTGCCAGCTGGAAAACCGGGACACAAGTGAATGCTCTACCTGGAGGCACTCTTGTTTGAAACGTCCATGGACAAAGTGAGGTAGGATGGTGAGTTAATGGCGATGTAAGAAATGCGTGTGTGTGAAACCCAGGCAAGAGGAGTAAGTGCTTATGAATAAAGAAAAGGCAAAAAACGAAGCAGTCTGTTGTGTACCACTCCTGGGATCAAAGAACCATGCTCTGAGCTAGCAACGAACTCATAACCCCTCCCCATTAAAGTCCATAATACCAACTCCACGTTTATATCCCCGTCCAAGCACGGGTACCCCCTCAATCTAGTGATTAAGGTGGACGAGGAACCAATTCAAAGCTCAACTCACGCACTTTCGCTATTCAATTGTTGATGTGTGCGATGATGCATTATCCTGGTGAAAGAGCACTTTCTGCATTTCAATCTCGTTCTCTTCTCAGTGAAATCATGTTGCTAACGATCCAAATATGGATCATAATAGGCTCCGGTTATGGTGTTACCTTTTAGCAAGTAGTCTATGAGGATTATTGCTTGAAAAATCCAAAAATATCACTGGACATCACCTTACCAGCTGACAGAATGACCTTACCTTCTTTGGTGCACTTTCACCAGCATTTGTCCAGTGTTCTGACTGCTGTATTGACTCTGGGGAGTAATGAACTGTGAACAATCGTGGCACCCATCTTGCACTCAGCTTTCTAATTGCCAGTTTTTCATGCAGGATATTGTGCACTCATTCAATTTAGATGCCTACAGCCTCAACAATCTCACGAATTTCGATTTGGTGTTCTTGCATAACCAGATCGTGGATTTTTCAATGGTGTCCTGTGTGGTGACTTCAATTGGGTGACCAGAGCACGATTCATCTTCGGCATTTCTACGGCCACGTTTAAATGCATTGATCCAAATGTAAATGGTCTTCAATGTTGGTGGAGAGTCCGCGTGAACTTCATCCAATTCAGTTTTGACTTGTGCGGCAGTTCAGCTCTTCAAATGAAAATGTTTCGAAAACGAAACCTTTTTTTTTTTTTTTTTTTTCAATTTTCAATCGCAGCTATCACACTGAACAGTTCAGATGGCTGTCAACAATGAACTGTATATTGTAGCACATTCAACTTTTTTGTACTGTCTTTGGAATAATCAAACTTACCACCCACAAAGTTATAACAAAAAATTTCCATTCCTTCATGGAAATTTACCAGACTTATCAAACGACCGTCGTAATCACTTCAGTGTAGATAGTGTCACATCATTATCAACAGCAAACGATGTCAAATACCTTGTAACTATTCTAGACTGAGTTTTAGGATACCCGAAGCTATTTTAGTGAAACAACTGCTCTAACAGTTGCATTTTCTACGTCAATTGAAAGATAGGACATAAAAAGCACAATTACTTTTCACCCATGGAAACAATTTGATGACAAGTCGGACAGCTGCATTGAAAAGTTATGCATGGTATTGCTAGATCTTAGGTCACCAAAATATATCACAATTAATATATGGAGAACCAATGAATTAATCTACCTATTTATGGAAATCATCTGATGTACCAATGTCCATTTACAAACTACTAGGCATGCCAGAACTATTACGTCAGTTAAGATAGATCATTCTACAGGTAAACATTTTTCAGTAGCCAGAACTAACATTTTTCACGCATACTTTATAAGACATAATGTACGCAGAAAGTCACCTGCGTTCTGAGAAGCTTACAAGATCGTCGTTCACACATAAAAAGAGAGAAAAAAAAAGGGCACACTCAAGAGGAACTAGAGCTTTTCGACAAAATTCCAAAGATGGTGTTTTCTAAGGGCCGTTATTGTGACTCAATAAATATTTACTTTTGTTGTGTTTGCTCGGCTGACATTTTCTCTGCCACTATGGCTTTTTCTTCTTTCTGTTAATTTGCTTTATGTATTACGCTCTAGATAAACAACTTTTAAAATATTCAAATTATTATATAAACTTAGTATATACGTGACCCATCAACCACAATGCCACAATGTTCACTATAATTTCACAATAATTATATTATGTTATTATACATATGTAAACGTGTGATTCTTCTATTCAAATTGCGTCACATAAGATAATCCATCGATGGCCTGCCAGAACACAGTGTATCACTTATCGATCGTGTTTTAAGAAGCTTCTTCAATAATTCTGCAATTGCACTTTATGTTACTGGTTTCTCTGGATGTCTCTGCAAGTCCCCTCTGTGGCCACCCCTGTCGTCCACAAAGAACTTTCTTCTCGTGGTGCTCTTTCATCTGTGTTATTATAGAACCTATAAACAAACAACGAGAAAAATAGTCATTCTCCTATGCTTTCACACTATGGACATCCTGTATATAAAATCAATGCATATGTTCCTAAAAGTTTCTGTATCTTTTTACCAATTTCGACCGAACTTATCATAGATAACTTTGAACAAGGCAAGAATTACTGTCTACTTTAAATTCGCAATTCCATTCCATTTCACACAATTAATTAATTATTTAATTTTATGCATTGTTTAATTACACTCACAATACCATCTACATCTTTGTCAACGATAATCGTAGTAGCTCGAGTATTGCTAACATAAGAATAATCACTTATGTTTTCACTACCTTACAACATAACAAATGAACAATGAGTTCTCATAATATTCGTTGATCTCTTTTATATCGATCATGCAAACATAGCATAATCAAATTATGTCTTTCTTTTGTTATAAATTGTGTTTTTTTAATAGTTTCATCACGTCGATTCCAAGTTATACAGATGTTTTACTTAAACTGCTATTATTTTTTCCATTTCCATTTTCTCTATTTATTTTATTCATTTTTGTCCTTTATCAAACACACATCCTAAGAGTTCAAATTAGCACTTTTTTTAAACGTATTAAGCAATCATTTATAAATGTTAATTATAAATGCAACTGAGTCTGAAAGTGGTAGAGTTGAACGATAAAACCAGGGGCCTATACGCACGTGCATAGACATATGATATAAATCCGTTTTTTTTAAATTAAAATCGTCCAACATAAGCAGACATATCGAACGATCATAAATCACAATGACATGGTGTCATCAATCTGACTCCACTATGGTAAAATTAGCATGAATGTTCTTTACAAATACTTGTACTAATGCATAATTCACAGCAAATTTAAATGAGCTCGTTTGGTTTCTTGCTTATCTTTTGGGCCACTGTGCTCAGTTTAATTTATCTTACAAAACAGCCTTTTTGTCATAATATAGTATACACACAGGGTGAAAGCTAGATAGGGAGAACAGCAACGCGAGTTGTAATGTACCGCCCGATTCCGTGGAGCACTGTGTGTTTCAAATGGGAAGAGTTCTGGAGTCCAGCTAATCAGATGCCGTATCACACTCAGCGTTGCCAGCTTGTTACCCCACTCCTTTTATATTTTCCTCTCTCTTTCGCACACTCATACAACATGCAGGTCCGCTTGGTGCAGACGTAAGGGTAAGCAAATTATATTTTACAAACTTTTACAATTATGCAGTTGTCAAAATCCAAATGGAAAAAGCATTTTCGCAAATTACGTATATTTTTAAATACTATAACTATAATGATAGTTTATCAATTACATGTCTCTCCAGGGGCTCAACCATATCGCTGTCAATATCACTTCCGTTAGGAGACAATTCGCCATTGTCACTGTCTTCATCGTCTGAGTATTGCAAATTTATGATTATAGGTTCCAGATCTCGTCACGTGCTATTTCCTTCTTAAAATAGTCTTCTTTAAGGTTTTCTGCATGCCTCACGCAGTTTTCCCAGTCCTGTTGTGTTACCTTGTCAATTTATTCGTGAACAAGTCGTTTAACGTCCGTCAGTTTAAAAGTATTATTTCTGTTTGCAATCCCCCGTTTTATTTGAGCCCACACCAACTCAATTGGATTATATTGGCAGTGGTAAGGTGGAAGGCGTCTTACCTCGTGTCCCATTTCAATTGCAAGTTGATCCAGCTGATACACTTTTTTCGTGTTTTTAAACGGAAGTACTCTTCGCTATAACTACATAATCCTCTGAATCCGTTGTCTCTCAATTGATACATAATTTTTTTCCCATTCACATATTCACGTATTCGGTTTAACGTGTCTTCATGACATTTTTGTAGGTAACTTTTACGCAAAGTAGATTCATCTGGAATTGTATGGCCAGTGTGACGTTCAAGAAAATCTCGTAATTTGAAATTACTTAATCTTCCTAGTGAAATATTTACACTAACAGACACTTCACATAATTCTTTATAAAAGGAAGATGACTTGTTACTTGACATCGAAGCCGTTTCTTTTAACAGTAACTAAGACGTTTGTCCTTTTTTTCACATTTAGAAGAGCTCGCAAATGTTTTTCCCGCCCAAAACGTTGTACAGTGAACCTTTTGTCTGTAGCAACATAAATTTCGCTCACTTTACTGAACAATACAGTTCCATCAGTAGAGAATTGGTTTCCTCCAAACTCTGAAATATACTGTTTCAAATGGGAAGCAGTTGACTGTTTTTGCTTCAGCATTTCAATTCCACAGTACAACAAATTTACACACCTCATAAACTACTCTCCTTACTACGACACTTCTAGCTCCTGAAGCCCTGACTGATGCAACCCACACGTATTGCATGATGTAATCGGCGATTCCTCGAATTGAGCGTCATAAATTCACTAGTACTGTTAGGACACTGACCTGTATTAATTACGTGAACACTTACAAAGTTACTATTTCATAAAAGATGATAATATAAATGAACTTTTAATCACAGATTATTTTAAAACCTCCCCAAAAGCCCATTGGTCAGGGTCAGGTCGCCCACGGGAATCGAAACCGGGCCTCCGGAATGCGGGCTACTGTTGAAAATGCCCAATAAATTCGTGAAAAAGAAAGAAAATGACCCGAAAATTCATCTAAATGTTAAAAGATGACTTTATTATAAAAATGTGGGAAAAATGCATTTTGATGACCTATAAAAACCATATATATATCTAACATATTTGTTCCAGAATGCACTTAATCTCCAAAAGGCATTGTCTGTGACTACTCAGAAAAAAGACGACTTTTCATCAAAATCCGCCCCTTAGTTATTACACATCATCTCTCATCTGGTGGTCTCTTTCAGGGTAAAAGTGTCGGCGGATATATCGACGCTGCATGGCAGGATGATTGGTAAACACTTCCTTCTCCGGTGGAACGATCTCCGGCCTCTGGGTCGGCCTGGTGGTCCTGTGGGTCGGATACCGGTTGAACTGGCCTGCCGGAGGAGTTTCCAGCTGGCCAGTGGTAAGGAACCTGCACTCTACACTGTCGTGGCTCCTTGGGACGGCCACCCTCCGTCTCCTCTCGCTTCATCTTCCACCTGGGGCTGCTTCACTTGAGGCAGAGGTACAATAGGCCAATTTTGGACCTCCAAGCCGATTCGCCTCCGTAGCATAGTCCAGTCCAGTACTGGAACGCGAAAGATGATTGGCTGATGTTTGGTGTCCTGTATATCCAAAAACTATCTTGGATTTTGGGACAAAAATAAAGTTTTTCCATCTGATAGATGTTCACCAGGAACAAATCAGAAGGCAGGCTCTATAAATAGCTGATAGCGTGTCTGCCTCATGTTCAAGAAGTTCCGAGTTCGAATCTCGGTCATGGTGAGTTATCTGGATAAGGTTCTTCCCAGGGATTGCCCTTATCCTAAAGATGAATGTTTTGTAACTGTAAGCATTATGGACCCTGGACTTATTTGAACATCAGTTCATCCATTTCATTCATTGTCCGACATGACTTAACGTTAATTTACAGAAAAGAATCAGATACGTTATTTCTTACTGGATATATTTGTGTATAATATTGGCATTTTCTCTTCATTTGGGTGAAATTCGTATCAATAAGAAAGACGTTGCACAAGTTTAATGGGTTATTGTTAGTGTTAACATTTTTATTCTAATAATTAATGATAATTATATTAATTTTCAGCCATCCATGAAAAGTGGAACACGCCTACGATTTATATTCCTTTCAACTTCGTGATTTTTAAGTCCCGAATGGAACTTATTATCTGAAGGTACGTTACAATTCATCAATGAACTGATTAATAGTATTCATTTTTATTACACTTAAATTTCTCCGGTCAAGTAAAACAATATTCGCCAATACTTTTTAAAGTTTTGAAGCAACTTACGCCAATATTTATCATGATAAACGTGAACCAGATGAAAACATTGAGTTATAAATCCTAGAATATTTATGAAAATAAATTATATTGAGTAGAAAACCTTAAGAGATGGCATGGCAAGCTGAACATTCGTGATTTTAATCTAGATATGCCATCAAGTTTATTTATTTGATTCCACAGATATATTCTGTCGGTTTCATGTCTTACAGATAGATTTTATGAAACTTTAAAAATATGCAGATACTCTTTTATTTTCATAACTCATTGTTGTATTCTAATCCCAATTAATGCTGTCAGAAGTGACTTCAAAAATGACTTTAATGATAGTGTTCAAGTTGGTTAAGTACGTATCTCTTTTTTCTAATACTGAATATTAATTTATGTTTATTTCACATTTCTCACTTTATAAACATACACGACAGAATTCTACTTTATCACCTCAGTTGTTTTCCAGTCAGTCACTTGGCACAGTTAATTCACCAATATCAATGCTGTACATTAAACATTTATGTAATAAATATAAAATTTTTTCCTCACATCCTTTAGTATTGTTAACTATCACCACTTCATTACATTACTATCCAAACATGACAACAGCACAAATACAACAGCAACTGGCCACTGATTACTCGTGAATAGTGGAAATTATGCTCATTGTAACCTATTTATTCCAGCAAATACAGAGCTGCAATATTCAACACAACTGTCACCTATACGTCTTAAAATAACTTTCAAGAATTCAGGTGTTGGTGTTTTTAAAATCAAACCAAATTTACATGTGTAGATTAACATACTCAGTTGAAAAAATAAGTTGAAAGTTATGATGCACGCTTTCAAACAAGATAATCGTACCCTTGACTAATATCGAACCCCAAGGTAGTATTTCTTAAGAATGAAACAATGAAACATCTAATAGAGCATAATATAAAATGAAAACAACGGGTATATTATTATTATTATTATTATTATTATTATTATTATTATTATTATTATTATTATTATTATTATTATTATTATTATTATTATTATTATTATTATTATTATTATTATTATTATTATTATTATTATTATTATTATTATTATTATTATTATTATTATTATTATTATTATTATTATTATTATTATTATTATTATTATTATTATTATTATTATTATTATTATTATTACTACTATTACTATTACTATTACTATTATTACTATTACTATTACTATTACTATTACTATTACTATTACTATTACTATTACTATTACTATTACTATTACTATTACTATTACTATTACTATTACTATTACTATTACTATTACTATTATTATTATTATTATTATTATTATTATTATTATTATTATTATTACTATTACTATTACTATTACTATTACTATTACTATTACTATTACTATTACTATTACTATTACTATTACTATTACTATTACTATTACTATTACTATTACTATTACTATTACTATTACTATTACTATTACTATTACTATTACTATTACTATTACTATTACTATTACTATTATTATTATTATTATTATTATTATTATTATTATTATTATTATTATTATTATTATTATTATTATTATTATTATTATTATTATTATTATTATTATTATTATTATTATTATTATTATTATTATTATTATTATTATTATTATTATTATTATTATTATTATTATTATTATTATTATTATTATTATCGGTAGTAGTATTAATTATAGTTTATTGTATACCACTATCATAATGTAGCCTTCACGTTACCCGGTGTTTGTAATACACAGTCAAAATAATAGTTTCATTGTTCATAGCATCGCTAAAAGATATTCCTGTAATGACGCTAAACATGTCGCTGAGTAATGCAGCGTGTAAGCTTAGGTTAGAAAGGTAGAATCAGAGGATTTGAACTATTGATTCATATCATTGCCGTAACCATCTAGGCTCCATGGCAACATACAGATATAACAGCGAACTTCCTAGCTGATCCATATCTTTTCCGAAAAACCAATTTTCATATTGATGTTTAGATACTGTAACTTAGTGGCAACATACAATCTTGTGGTTTTTTTTGATCATCCACAGTTAGATCAATCAATGTAAATTACTTTTTCGTCACAAAGGCCATGTATAGGCTAGAGTTGTCACGAGATGGATAAAATTGCAAATCTGCTACTTTTGTGAGAAAATTGCTTGCTTGCTAAATAGTGAAGTTGATTATAAACAATTTAAAATTGTTTAACAGTCTACTAGGGGCATATAAATACTGCTACATACTGAATTGTATTTTTATTTACTTCTAGGAAGTACACAATGGCGAGCTGCACTTCACGTATTCCTTTGTGAGGATAATGGGAGTCCAATATTGATGCTTTAAGTCCAAGTACAGAGGTACTGAAAGTGTTAAGTGAAGTGACTTCGTCGCTAATGACATTTGTTGTATTGCTGATAACGAACTAGTGAATGACACAATAGGTGTTGGCATGTGTAGCAAGGGATATACTGTTGTATATAATATTTGTAAAAGTTTTGTTGTACGAAGTGGAATACTTAGTTACATAAGTATATTAAATTTTGTACTATCTGGAGAGCAGAAGAAATAAATTAAAATGTCAAAAGTGTTATATCCTTCCATTTTCCTGTGAAACTCCATTCCTACTGTTATTTCACAACAGGTTCACACAAAATGTGTGTAAAAAAGATATTTTTATTAAGCGTACAAAAAAATTCATTCCAAGATCTTGAAATTTACGTTCGGCCTCAAATTTTGAGATAAATGTGATGTAATTAAGTGTTATTCATAGAAACATTTTATAAATAGAATGACCTAGTAGCATGAATTAGCAAGCATTACAAAACCCAATCACTTAAAACAATCATGAAGGACTGTTGTATAAAGTGTATTTTTCATACCATCCTAGCAAAAAGTTCAATAAAACCTTTAAAAGCAATTTTAGTAGCTCATGTGTCGTCACGATTACTAAAGGCCACATAACGTTTTGCGTCTTCAGTATTACATTACAGCATACAACCATCGCAGCTAGACAGCTAATCTCTGTTTCATATAACCTTGCCCCGCTGACATGTATCACTCAGCGTGCAACTTCCTTCCCCCTCACCCTAATTGGCTAATGCTTTCGCGCCATAGGCCATAGGCGGTGCCTTCCCGTCATATTTAAAACTGCAGTAAACGTCGTAATAATTGCCAGGAAGATAGATAAAATCATACAAATAAGAATATGAAGGCATGCAAAATAATGAAGTTTGTAATAAAACTGAGCAAGTTGAAACTGAAAGAATGAGCAATGAAACTGAAACAAGTTTATAATGAAAGTCCTTAGGCCTTTTCCACTGGGATTTTTTAAAACCAGCACACATACCTTGCAAAAATGCTTGTCTTTAGGTCTTAAAAGTCATGTCACGCCATACTTGTGTGTCCTTCATTCACCCAAATCTCGTCAAGGTAGTATGTGTTCCGATTTGTATCCAGGTACAATCTGATTGTCCTTAAATAACGTCTTCGACACACAGCAATATCGCCCCTGGAGTGATAAGTTTTCCTGTTGTCTCAATTTCATGTCGCGATATTCCTACGCATCTAACACACCTGTAAGTTCAGAGCACAGCTGTTCGACTTCTCTCACTGACAAACACGGACAACCACATGCAACACAATTCTTTTTTCGCCGCTTTGTAAAGGTTTTCACTTGCGATGCTCCAGCGAAAAACTGGCGGTAGAGTCTGCCATTATACATATAATAAGTACACGCGCAATAAATGATCAATAAAATAATTTAGCTCTCGCACTCGGCACAACACACCTTCGAATGGCGATATATGACTAATCCAGTTCAAAACATGGTCAGTGATAAAAGTCATACAAACAAATATGTCATCAGTACCACTAAATCACGTGCTATCGTGCCATGTGCTTGAGTGCAAAGGAACCTCCTCTTTACTTCGTTTAAGAATTAACATGCACTTCAGATAAATCAACTCTGTTGCGTAATATATTTAATTAAAACAGTTACGAAAATATAAATTTGACAATTCTCTTCCAACATGTAAAGATATATCACCATGTTAAATAACGAACTAATTTTTGCCGCACAACAGTCTATACTGCAATAGCAGCCAACGAGAGGTGATGAGGTCACGTGACCGTTAAGAGATACGGGGCAAGTTTATGTGAAACAAGGATTAGGCAAGTATGAAACAGTTCAGTAGTAGTTACCGACAACGTAAACATTTGTGAGAGCAGTTTTTCATAGTATAGTTGGGTGCCAGACCACTATGCGACGCTGTAATTACATTGTGTTACCATGATTAACTCGAGAGCATTATATTAATTCCGAAAGTGAAAAGATTTATGTAAAGTCGTGAGTGATAATGCTGCCCTTTTTATCGTTTCGCTATTACATCATCTTCTATTTCTCTTTAATCTCTATCAGGTAGATTGCACTTAAAAGAGCTGTAAACTTGCAACAAGGAGTATTTCGAAAACGCTTAAAGCCACCATGCAGTTAAACTTAACTAGAGTATTTCAATGGCTTCTACAATTTTTGCAATAGTTTGCTGTCTATTTGTTAAGATTTGCTTTTATACAAAATTAAGTTAATGAAACAGAAATCGAATGATATCCATAAAAATGCAAGATACACATTTTTATTTCGTATTAAATATACTTCAAACTAAATAACCGTCAAAATAGTTTTTGAGAAAACAATTCAACAAACATCCTTTCTTGTAAACAAAAGTTTGGACCGGAGGATATTCTTGAACACGTGTTTGATAATGGGAAATGGCTGAAGTTACATAACAGTTTGTCCTTAATTTTCGCTTTTTATGGGTTACATTAGTTTTACTAGTGTTTAAACCCCGTTATTATATGCGAGCCAGATGGTGACGCTGATGATACTAAAATAAAATGATAATTTGTGAAGGAAATGTTTCAAGCCCATTAAGTTTAGAGAACCTCCCAGGAATTTTTCATTTATGAGGACAGTGAAAAACCTGAAGAAAATGTTAGTCGTGGAGGACGGTTCTGGTGAGATTTGAAACGCAGAGACCTCCTGTGCGTGGTTTCACAGACCCTATCTCTATGCTAGGATTCAGACATTTTTTGAATGGGATTCAATACTTACTCTTATCTGCCATACGTAGATGGCAAAGAAAATAACTAGCTTCTTTAGGGGCTTCGAGGAAGCTTATACTGACTGGTTGTATAAACAACTTTCAGTCAAAAGTTGACTCCAAACAACCATAGAACTATCACTGGCCAAACGGGATGGCGGTAACATATGTGATCCACATCTGGGAGGTCCCGGCTTTAAACCCGTAGGTCGATTAAACACCGCGTGCTTTTCCCCACCTCCTCTTATTTTCCTCAGTCGCCAAGATAAATACCGGATAGGAAACTTAATATCACGAACCAAAGTTCGACTTTAAGCTTAAAACAATACTAATAAATGAAAAATTGTTGACAATAGCGAATGATCTGCCATATACTGTCTACCCGCCTGAAGAGGAGAGAGGGGGTTGAACTGTTTATCTCCTCTGGCTGTGGATCTGTTTACTACTACATTAGTGTTTGAGAGTGCATATGAGTCACCCATAATGCTAGACTTAATGCTCGTTTCAGTAACTGCAGTGATAGGTTATGCATGGGTGAGTTATATCACAACACTGTGCATTTTATATGAATCTAGCATCCTTATGATATCCGGAAGGCGAACGTAAACACAGCAGAAGTGATTACGTTACACAGTTCTCTGCCTTGCTTTCTTGTGGTGGGCAGACACTACAGATGTCGATACCTTGCGCCGTCATTACCAAAGCAAATAACAGCCAGAGGTCTGTATTGACACTGTTGCTAGCACATACCTCGGGTGACGTGTGACGGAATAAGGTGGTACGGTACAGCTTTTGTAAAACGTCACGACATTACACTCCTGAAGCAAAGATGACAATAGCAATGACCAGTCCCACGTTCAGTCTTTAATATAAGGACGAAAGTATGGAAAATTAGTAACAATGAGAAGAGCGATTTCAGTTGGAGAGTTGCAAAGAACACTTGATGAAAATTAGCGATAAAGCATTTTACATTTTAAGTCTACACATGAGCAAATAATACTGCGCTTCACGTTTCGGACGAAGAAAATGATCCTACATCGTACATTCGAAACATGATTAAACTGAAATTTGGCTTTTATTTATGGACGCTGTTTGATTGCTGAGGTTCTCAGCATTCCATGTTAGGCGTCAAAGACCAATTAATTTTGTTCAGAGGCCTCTTCACCAGGCTTCAGCTTCTTTTACATGCCGTTAATTGACGACACCACTGGCTTCACTTCCCTTCCGAAGGAAGCCCAGTTAAGGATTTTTAAGAAACCTAACTGGAATGCATCTAGACGTTCAATTATCGCCACGCATTTTGCCTTCTTAAATTCACACATTAGAAATTTGAACTGGTGAGGAACAAAGGTAAACAGTTTATTTGTACAACATTTATACTGTTTGAAACTTGACATGCGTGACGATATATTGCATAAAACCTTTACTACAATACTGTGTAACCATTATGTTTGGCAGAAAATTACTATAACCTAAACTATTTGTTTCAGGTGCCAAAGCACAAAAGAACCTGGGTACAGCATAAGTATGCTCCAACAAAGAAGGCTCATCGAGATCCCTGCGGATGAAAATGGGTAGAGATAAATGGATTCCAGTGCTTCAAATTTGTTTTCATTGAAAATGTTGATGCTACAGATGTAAAAACCATATAATTCTATTGATGGAAATGGGGATGGTAAAATCAAGAAAGAATTTAAGAAGATGCAGTATCAAGAATACTAGTCCTAGTCTTCCAAACTACATAAGTCCAATAATTCAAATAAGAAAAAATCAGTGGAAAGGAACTATGAAATAGAAATAAGAAGCTCGAGAAAGAAGAAACATATCCAAATAGATGGTGTTATTAACAACTTTGATGATTTAAAATCTTACAGAGGCTTATTCTGAAAGAGCATCTAATAAAAGGCAGATAATTAAAAAGAAGGTGTTTTCTCTAATTCCTTCTTTAGATGAACTGATAGCCTTTAGAGTTAAGTGTAAGAATTAATGAGGGTATATATACGCCAGTCTGTACTTAAGTTAACTTTGAATGAATATGTTCTAATGTGATGATTAACTTTTGTTTTGAAGATAAAGTGACATATCATTTTTAGAGTGAAGATTTTAAATTTGGAGGAATTTTTTTGAGAGTTGGCACACCTGTCAAATAACAAAACACAATCAGAGAGAAATTTTGGATATTAGGTGATGCAAAAGTTAAGGAAGGCATTTTTTTCGGACCACAAATAAGAGAACTTGTCAAGGATCCTGCATTTGACCAAATTTTGGAGGGGCAAGGGAAGGAAGCTTGGGAAGCCTTCAAGGGTGTTGTTCATGGATTTTTAGGCAACAAAGGAGATAAAAACTACAAGCATTTGGTGACAGTGCTCGTGAAAAAATACCATAACCTTGGATGCAACATGTCCCTTAAGATCCATTTTCTCCACTCACACCTAGACTTTATCCCTCCTAGTTGTGGAGCTGCTAGTGATGAACATGGGGAGAGATTCCATCAGGGCATTTCTATTATGCAACAGAAATGAAGTATGAATGAAGTTGGAATGAAGTATGCTTGCGGATTACTGTTGGTCTGCGGAACTCCATCACAAGAGGCAAGCTAAAAGACGACGAAGTCAATAGGCCACCACATGATTCTCTTCAGACACGACTATCTGCGAAGTATTTCTCCAGAAATTTAGAACTCTTAGCATGTAATTACCAGTTTAAAAAATCAAATGCACTTTCGTTTTTGTTGGCATGTATGTAATTAAAATGTATCCTTTTCTCTCAATCCGTTAATATTCAATACTTCCACCTTGTGTATATCATAGAGACTAGAGCTAATATAAATTTTTCATTGTCTATTTGTTTTTCTCAACCCCAAATTAGTAGGAATCGCCTCATGAAGTGCACGAAACATTCAAAAATTATTTTTTGTTGCCCAGTGTTACCTGTCCCATCTGATGAACTGATAAAGTTATATTTGAAAGTTTATATTATTATGCAGGTGCTAGTGTCAGGGAAGTTTTAGAGTTTGTTTATTGAATGAAACAATCACAAATGTGTATTGATGCAGCTAGCTATGAAATGATCTGAGAGTTGTGTAGATTTATAGGATACACAAAAAGAAAGCTGAGCACTAGTAACGGAATTATATGATTTAGTGCTCTTAGTTTTACATTACTTCAGTTAAACATTAATAAATAGAATAACAAAATGATATTATTTCAACAAATAAATGTGTGTAAGAAGAGAGAAATTGTAATATTTCAATAAAGTGCTATGTTTTGGATATGTCAAATGAAAATCAAGAATATTGCATTAATAATACAATAATAATTATCCATTCCGTCATTGCACTATGATATAGTCATTTAAATCTCTCTCTCCGAATCCTAAATTTGGACAACTGTATCCCTTTTCCTTTAAAATTTGTTGTTATTAATATTCTTTTACTAATACACACAATCGTCAAGTAATCGCTTGATTTTAGCTAGGTACTCCTTGTACTCCTTGCTGGATTAGGGTTGGACTAAACATTGTGCTTTCATTACGGCTACTACAGTTTGGGTTTTGTCCTATTCACTAAAGCAATGACTTTATTTGATTGTTTAGAGGAACCTTTGTAATGAGGAACCTTTATACTTTTTATATTCAATACGGGGCAAATAAACACAAGGCAGCAAGGCATTTAAGGTTACAATCAGGTTACTGTCAAGCCATGTGAAGCATTAGTCTAATTATATTTTAGATTGCACTCTGGTCTAATATATGTGAAACAACAGCAGGCGTAATAATTATAATAAACCTATAAGACAAAAGTGTGAAACGAGAGTTATAAGGTTTAAAAAGGCTTATTTTGTTTCACACTTATGCATATGTTGAACATATTGTCTACACTTGTTTTAAAAGTACCCCATCAAAGTAGCAAGCATTGCGTAAATTATGAAATGAAAAAGAGGTAGAGTGCAGTAAACCGCATTCTTCTTTTTATCTTTTTGTTTTCCCCTGCAGGAAATTCATTCCCTCGTATTCTAGTGAGGCCGCGCCATGGTTCAGTGGTTAGACCGCTTGGCTCTCACCAAGGTGGCCCGGGTTCGATCCCAGGCGACCGCAAAGTGAGATTTGTGATGGACAACACGGGGCTGGGGCGGGTTTTCTCCGGGACCTCCAGTTTCCCCCGCAATCTCATTCCACCGGTGCTCCATCTTCATCTCATGTATCATCAGTGTCACCGTCTGCGGTGACGTATGTAGTAAAAGCGGGCGTTAAACACTACACATTTCATTTCATTTCGTATTCTAGCAGCAGGTCCTTAAGATCCCTAAGATCAACTAGCACTATTGACAAATATAATGTTCCGATATTATATTAAAGATACCGAGTGGGATAGCTCAGGCCGTTTCGTTTTTGGTCCACATTCGGGCGGTCCGGGTTCGTTTCCCTTGGCCGCCCTACCTGACGCATGCAATTTTTCGGGGGTTCTCCAAAAGAGTTACATCCCTCTAATTTCTTATCCCTCCATTTCATCTCCATTATCATTTCATTTCATATATCATCTGTTGGTCTCTTTCAGGGTAGAAGTGTCGGCGGGAATTAGGATGATATGCTTGCTCTTAGTAAACAACTCCTCCTGCGCTAGAAGGCTCTTCGGTCGGCGGGACAGCCTGTTGTGCCGCTTCAAGACCACAAAGGGCTGGTTGCCGGTTGTATTGGTCTGCTGGAGAGTTTGCAACTGATCAGTGGTGGGGACCCTTCCCTCTTCCCTGTCATGACTCCTTGAATCGAAGGCCCTCTGTCTCCTCTCAACTCATCCTTACTTCCGGGGATACCCCATTTGTGGCACAGGTACAATAGACCAACATTGGTCGCAGTGCCGACTACCCTCCGTACGATCCTATCCTAACCTATGCTATCCCATATTATCCCATTCTATTCTATCCTATCCTATCCCATCCTATCCCATGCTGTGCCATTTTATCCTATCCCATCCTATCCCATGCTGTGCCATTTTATCCTATCCTACTCTATCCTATCCCATTCTATAATATCCTATCCCATCCCATTCTATCCTCTCCCATGCTATCCCATTCTATCCTATCCTATCCCATTCTATTCTATCCTATCTCATCCCATTCTCTCCCATGCTATCCCATGCTATCCTATCCTATCCCATTCTATCCCATGCTGTGCCATTTTATCCTAACCTCTCCTATCCTATTCTATCCTCTCCCATTCTATCCCATTCTATTCTATCCCATTCTATTCTATCCTAACCCATCCTTTCCCATGCTATCCCATTCTATCCTCTCCCATGTTATCCCAAGCTATCCTATCTTATCCCATCCTATCCCATGCTGTGCCATTTTATCCTAACCTCTCCTATCCTATCCCATTCTATCCTATCCCATCACATCCCATCCCATCCCATCCTCTCTCGTGCTATCCCATTCCATCCTATCCTATCACATCACATCCCATCCCATCATATCTCATTCTATTCTATCCTATCCCATTCTATCCCATCCTATCCCATCCTATCCCATGCTAGGCAATTCTATCTTATCCCTTTCTATTCTGTCCTATCAAATCCCATCCTATACCATGCTATCCCATTCTATCCTATCCTATTCTGTCCCATCCTATCCTATCCCATACTACCCCATTCTATCCAATCCCTTTCTATCCTGTCCTATTCTATCCCATCCTATCCCATTCTATCCCATCCTATCCCATGCTATCTCAATCTATCCTCTCCAATCCTATCCCATTCTATTCTATCCCATTCTATCCTGTCCTATCCTATCACATTCTATTCTATCCCATTCTATTCTATCCAATCCCATGTTATCCCATTCTATCCCATCCCTTTCTATCCTGTCCTATCCTATCCCATCCTGTCCCATGCTATCCCATTCTATCCTATCCCATCCTATCCCATTCTATCCTATCCTTTTCTATCCTGTCCTATGCTGTCCCATCATATCCCATTTTATCCTATCCTATCCTAAAGATAGACTGCACTTGTGTAATACGAAAAGTGGGGATCAACATTCAACTTGTGAGTATGACATGTACATTGCGTAGAACTATAATTGACTGCCTAAAAGTTCTAGTGCCTTGATCTCTCTTTCAAGTTCTTATAGTTTCGCCTCTCTTACTCTTATGAAAGATCTAAACGAACTGTACAAAGATGAAACATAGTAATCTAACCATGCGTTACATACACCTAACTATCCGTCGCGATATGCTCATGTAGCTAAACCGAATTAAAATAACACTAGTCAACAAGTTTAAACTTTTTCTTTGTACCTGATTTGTAAAACGTCACAATTCCCAGATACACAGCGGAATAAAAACAGTTCTGGTGAACATCGACATATGATATATTCAATCACAGTCACTATCATGTTTCTTAAATAAGAAGAGTTCTGGATCGAGGCGAATGAGATGCGTTTGCGTGCTCATCGTTGCTACCTCGTTACCCCCACTCTTGTCATATTTCCCTCTCTCTCTCTCTCTCTCTCGCACACTATCTTAGAGCATGCAAGTCTCCTTGGCGCTAGTCGTAAGGAAACTCAAACAGCATTTTTCTAACTTTTATAATAATGCACTTGTTGAAATCAATATTGGAACTTCGATATTCGCATATTATGCATATGTTTTAAATTTTATAAGTATAATTTTGGTTTATGAATTGCCCATTTCTCTAATTTAACGGAACTTCCAGTGGCTCAACCATTAAATGTCCCTTACGTCAAGAGAAAATTCGTCATTGTTACCGTCTTTATCGTGTGAGTCTTGCAAATTTATGATGACAGGCTCCAAAATCTCGTTACGTGTTTCTTTCCAAAGTCACCTTCTTGTAGTTTACCTGCATGTCTCGCGCAGTTTCCCTAGTATTATTGTGTTATATTGCAAATTTGCTCGAGAATAAGTCGTTCAATGTCAGTTTAAAAGTATTATTTCTGTTTGTAACCCTCGTTTTATTTGAACCCAAGTAACTCAACTGGATTGTTGGCAGTAGTAAGGGCGAAATCGGAATACCTCGTACTTCACTTCAATTGCAAGTTCATCCAGCTGATACACTTTTTCATGGTTTTTAAACGAAAGAACTGAATAATACTGATTTAAACTCTAGAGTGACGAAATGAAGTATTCATAAACATATGTGACGGCTCACATTCTGCCAATGCAGTATTCTTCAGGAAGTGTACTGTTTTCTCTCTCTCTCTCTCTCTCTCTCTCTCTCTCTCTCTCTCTCTCTCTCTCTCTCTCTCTCTCTCTCTCTCTCTCTCTCTCTCTCTCTCTCTCTCTCTCTCTCTCTCTCTCTCAAATTTAATAAATACATTTGGTTATTCAGAGTAATTGTTTTAGCACATCATGTCAATAGTTTACATTTCGTTTCTGAGTAATAAATATTGTACGCAGACAAAAAAAAACATACCAACCAATAATGATGTTTATTAAAAGTGCTTACATCACGAAACATCGTTATAATATATTGGTAATTTATTTATTTTTATTATGAAAGCTATATGAGCTAAAGGTATGAGGATTTTACGATTATGTTAGAAACATTACTCCCTGCTTTCCTTGTGGATCACTTTCTGAGAAATTTAAATTTCTATCTTAGTGCAAATAATCATAGTATTTATTAGAGATAGATTCACTTGGCGCTTGCCACACCCCGCTTACGGAGAATGCAATATGACAACACCGCAGGATTCCGATTGGTTTCTGGCCTGGTAATACTGAAGGACAGACATCACTCCACAGCAATTTACGTCACGAGCAGAAAGTCCGTGTCTGTTGTAACGCGTTGGTGTTGCAGTTTTGATTTCTAGAAATCTAGAAGAATCGACTTCCCGAATGTTCCATCCAGACAATTCGAGAGACTTTGGTTTGCAGAGCATTTCTTCCGCGATCCGCTGATATAAAAGGGAGTGCAAAAATCAGCCTAACAGTTCAGTTCAATTCAGTAGTTCTGAGTGGGTTAGCCAAAGAGTCACATGTCAGATAGTCGAAAAGCAGTTAAAGTATCGAAGTGGACGTAAAACTCTACGAGCAGTGAGCGTCATGAAGTTTCAAGTAGCGCCCTACCAAATAATGACGGCGTGGGCGACAGCTTTTCTGCAAGAAAGGAGATGTGCTTGTAGTTGATCTTACGATAGAGCGTGTAGTTTTGTTGTTGTTGCTGAGGAGATATTACTTTGTCTATATGCTCTCAGGAGACATAAGGCAACAGTCAGCGTCGGCAAGAGAATCCTGCAAGTTGGATGTCACGAGGAAACTCTTCAAAACCCCTAAGAACACTTGGGGTTTACATAGTAACCTTGGCAAAGACTATGGCTGCATACCCACAAGATGAGACGTGGAAGCGCACCAAGAGTACCAACGTTTAGGGAAATCCAAGGATTGACGTCATCTCCAGTAGGCGAGGGAGTGGAGAGAGACCCTGCACGACCAGTGGGCCGACAATAGAAGTTTTGTGTGGAATGGCATATATCGCTCTATCCAGACTAAGGGGCGCTGCCCGGAGTAAAGATGCTGGTAGAGCACTTGGATCACGTGGTCCGCTACAGTACTCGTCGTGACAACCAGGCCTGAGGAGCGAGCAGTGTCACGGCGGCAGCAAATATCTACCGTGAAGGAATAAAGTGTGAGTCACCCCAGTGCACCATTTTTGTAATTTACCGCCAAGAGGAACAAGAAGGCAACATTTAAGAACAACTCCTGGTGGAGTTTAACAGTACACACGCATCTCTGTTGTACTATGCTGGTGTTCAGACCGTTCGATTTTGGGAAATCTAGAAGACTTCCACAATGTTCCATCCAGAGCAGTTCACGAACATTTCTTCCGTGACAGGAGGGAGGGTAGAGGCCAACCTAGCAGATCAGTTCAGTGGTAGTGAGTGAGCTGGCCAGAGAGTCAGTCGGTAAGCATGAGTGTCAAAGTGTGCGTTAAAGCCTGCGCACAGTGAGCGTGGAGAAGTCTGGACAAGTACGAGTTGGCCTGTGCAACAGGCACATAAATAAACATTAGCACTGGTGTGTTTGCTCACTGTATTTTTAGAAAGTGACATTGGCATTGATCCAACGATTCTAGTAACAAATAAAGTGAGTTTAGCAAAACTTCTTGTCATTTTTGTCATATATGGACATTATGCCAACAGAAGGTCTAGATTGGTTCAAAACATGTTTTCAACTTTAATATTCTTAGTCTTCGAAAATGTGACAAAGACTTTTATCATCATCATCATCATCATCATCATCATCATCATCATCATCATCATCATCATCATCATCATCATCATCATCATCATCATCATCATCATCATCATCATCATCATCATCATCAATCATCATCATCATCATCATCATCATCATCATCATCATCATCATCATCATCATCATCATCATTATTATTATTATTATTATTATTATTATTATTATTATTATTATTATTTGCCGTTTCTTCCCTCTCCCTAATATGAATCCAGCAGTGGTCGCCCACCATTGAGGGATTCCAGTAGCTTTATAATGTGTTCCATTATAAGGATGTCTTGTTATAAGCGTTTACCCTGCTCATCGCTTACTATCGGCTACCAAAATTTAAAAAATAATAAAAATAAAATAAAAAAAATTAAGCGAGAATGTAAGAATACATTTTAAGCGACATGCTGTCCAACAGATCATTCAGAATGAAAACATAGTAACGTGTGCTGTTATCCAAAAAGGCATTCACAGTTGCCTTGAAAATGGTCAAATCAGTTCGATATCTCTGAGTTTGATATCAAAGGTTGGATCTTGCAATCGTTTTCTTATTTGTGGTACAAAAGTACTTCTTTCAGATTAACTTCACTTAATTAGAGAAACTTTTCTTTCAATTGATTGAAGTTTTGAGCTGCTTTATCTCGAGATTTTAGAAAATACTTTATAAAGCCGAACTGGATATGAAAGTGGAGCTAAAGTGATTTTATCGGCTTCAACCAATGGAGCGTTTTTCACATTTTTCAATCCTACAAACCTGTAAGAATTGCAAGAACTTCTAAGTGGCCCGCCGTTTTAGTAGTGTCTGCCTCAGGTTCAAAATGTCCCGAGTTCGAATCTCGGTCAGGATTTAAAGTTAAAGGCAAAAATCTTTCAAACGCTAAATATAAAAGGTGAATAATAATTTATTACATTAAATAAAAGTAATATAATAGAAAAAGGAGAAAAGTATTAATCAATTTAAGAGTATTATTGGTGAGTTATCTGGATAACGTTTTCTTTTCCGGAGTTTCCTTTGTCCTGAAATATGAATGTCGATAACCCTAAGCTCTATGGACCTCTGACTCATTTTAGCATCATTTCCTCCAATTTATTCATCGTCCTATATGACTTAACGTTGGAGGATGTTAATTAAGACAACTTTTAAAGCAGAGCAAGCTGCCAGTCATTGTATTTTATTTCTAATGCCTCTAGCAGTAAAGTACGATTTCATAAGTTTCTTTCATTTCTATTGCTTAAACCAAAGGCACTGAGGGGTGTGTATTGCCATTACACAATAGTGCTGCTTTTATGTTGGTTTTTCTAGAATAATCAAATAGTCTCTCTCTCTCCACACACATACACACAGAGAGAGAGAGAGAGAGAGAGAGAGAGAGAGAGAGAGAGAGAGAGAGAGAGAGAGAGAGAGAGAGAGAGAGAGAGAGAGAGAGAGAGAGAGAGAGAGAACACTGAATGTCAATATATTGACCAAAGTAGGTACTTCTAATTTGGTTCGAGTTCTATTCGTCAAAACACTTAATAATAGATATATCACATCCCAGAAGCAAAATGGCTGTTGACTAGTGTCATTAGACTGGGAGGGAGCGACAGAGAGAACATCGCTAACCAGCGACACCTCTGACTTCGAACGCTCGGAATCGCACGGAAGCATGCTTAGAATAACAATCGATCATGAACAAAACAGTGGGCCGTGTCATTTCCATGCAAAAACGTTACATTCTGCTTTAATTATATTTAATAGAGAGAAACGAAGTAACAAGATATGAATACCATAGAAGGGAAATTGTACGTATCTCAATGACGTCAGGGTGTAATTATATTTTTTCAAGAGTGCTAAAAGATCTTCTGCTTAAGGTACTTGTAGTAGCGTATAACACATAATTATACTACACACCTGACAGTGATTATATTACTTCTCAAAGTAAAGATACAGGATTTCGATCCAGCCGTTAAAATAAAGAGTAAGGAAGCAATGTTCACACCTCACTAAAGTCACGTTATCATATTTCAAATCACTTTCGCATTCACGCAGGCCAATACGAAAACCACAATAATTACATTTGTAATTGATGCTACTGTTATGTCAAATTATAACCTACAACTTCGCCAGGCATATTGCAACAGTGGTTTATACTTTGGTACAGCAAATTGAATGTAAATTACAGAGTAAAGTTTGATCGAATAACGATCAGTTCACTTGTGGATCAGCATATTGTATTATTGTACTCTCTGATAGCTTATACTGCTTATAGAGTTTATAATGGTGCTAGTAGACAAGTGCGGAGTTTTACATGAAAATGATACAGACCACTGTTGTTTTAACGGCTGTGTGTTATTTATTCTAAGCATGTTTTCGTGCGGTTCCGAGCTTTCGAGACCAAATGTGCTCCTTGTAAGAGTGGCACTTTTATTCGTTTGTTCCAAAGAGTTTTCCATTCCTATTGCCATGAGAGCATTACATTAGAAGGTATCAAACGTAATCTGATAAATTTAGCTTAAAACAATAAACTATTTGGCTGTTACGCTTGAAGTGCCATAGTATATTGAAAATGCTTACGTATCTTATTGGCAGATACATGGTAGTACATTTATCAGATGATTTATTTCCATTTAATTAATCTAAGTATATGTGTTTTGCGCCAGTCGTGCTGTGATATCCTATCTGGTATATTTACCTGTAAACAGAGAGACAAAAAACGAGAAAAAATCCCAGTCATACCATTCTATACAAGGGATTTGAACCTCACAACGTGCAATCAAAACATAGGTACTAATTGCTGAATTGTTCTTTCGGGTTTTAACGAATCTGCCATAACGAAAAAGTGGAGGAACATTAAACGCATGCGAAAGAGTGATAGGTAAATTCCAGAAAAAATGTGAAGCTAAAGGCCATATGCATGACGAATCTATCCGGTAGAACCACGGTGGTATATCCCGGAAGCGGTTCCATAACCAGTAGCGGCAAGTTCCCACATGATTCTTCTCTATAGGTCTGCCCTGGTGTAGCAGTGGATCCTGCTAGTTTATGCAAATCACCACCGCGAGGCGACACTGCGCCGGTAGCCGAGGAATGCGAACAGATAAAATACTTACCTGACATTCAAATCTCCACGCCGCCTCGCCGACAAAAGCTGCCGCCGCGGACATGAGAAAAAACCCGATTAGAACTTCCCAATAAAAGAATTTGAGAGAACTGAACACAAGAAAAAGAAGAAAAAAGTAAGAATCGTGGAAATAAAAGCGGCTTGTGTCTATCACAGGCTGGAGACAAACGTTTGGATATAAAATGGAAGTTACAGCGAAGCTCACGGCTGATGACATTCCTTTGTTTCTTTCTGCTACCTCTCCTCCCACATGGAAATCAACTCTAATTTCAAGAAGGAAAGCAGCTACGTGACTAAATTTGTTTGAGAATTTTCAAGAGCTCCAAGAAAAATTACGCCGTAACTCAGCATTATTTGGCGCTAAGGATCTTACATTCTGAAATAAATATTAACAAATTATTATTTATTTAAAGGGATAGCTCATGTTAGACGGCGAATGAAAGATTTTCAATAATGCTCAAAGGAGCTCGGAGCTGCCCGAACATCGACTTCTGTAAAACGGTATATAGTTCACCCCAAACAGTTTCGAAAACAGGCGGTGAAGCTGGGCGGCAATGTATTAAGATGTAAAAGTGAACTTTACTTTTAATAACTATGTCCTTTCCCCACTGATATTTGCGCAGCCAATGTCAGTAATAAAATTCTGTAGGAATGTTCAAAATCTTATTCAAATTAGGATGGCTACAGTGTCTGCAACAATAAAATTGGCTGAATATGCTATGCATATTCTTTTTCCTTTTGCATTTTTAATCCTAAAAACAACAGTACTGATAAAACTTAACGATATCAATCCTTGCAGACAGTAAAGATGTTTACAGACAGCAGTGTTCAATAGACGTATTCAGAAAGGCCATTAAACACAGTTTAAAAGTTGCTGTAACAGGTTCGATTCATAATAAATGGCATTCCAGAAGATTGCTGTTGTACAATCAGATCGAAAAGAAATGGTGCATAATCCTAATTAAAGGTTAATTCTGACCATACTAGCCGCCACTTCTTTCGTACCATGTGGAAAACACCACGAGCACGAGATCTGAGAGGTGTGAATGTGTGTTAAATTACGATAAATCCATAATTCTTACAGAGTAGCATTTGATGTCCCCCAACGTAAGTCATGTTCACGTCGGACGGTGAATGAAAATGGCTGAAATGATGCTCAAAAGAGCCCAGAGACCACAGAGCTTAGAGTTGCCCGACTTTTATCACTTAAGCCTGTGATGAGAAAAGGTCTGAGGAGTAATATGCTCTCTGGAAAGGAAGGGAACAATAGCACATGGCAGTCCACAATAATGTCACAAATACACGGTGTTCATTTTTATTCGTTATTTCCCGCCCTCCGATAGAGCAAGAATGACGTCACAGTTGACTGGTGAGTCTATCTTGAAATCATAATGCCCTCTACGGAGAGGAAGCGGCAATTTTGGCGGAACAGTAAGCAAATTACAGCGCTCTGAATGTGGTTGCACTAGTAACTAATATAACCAGCTTCCACTTTCAACCCTCTTTACGGTAATCGTGATTAACATTCTAGTACATAAATATTTATAAGTAGCAGATTTCTACTCTAACGGTTACCATCATGAATATGAACCATTTATTCATTTATCGTTCGATATGAAGTGCACTGTTGACAGGACAAAAAGATCTCTGTCATAACTAATATGTTTTGAAAGTAATACTGTTATCAATTTGGTATTCGTTTATTAAATTATATTAAGTAATATATCTTCACAGAGAAACCCGATATTGCAAGATTTGTTTGTATTTATCCGTCATATAATAGCGTTGACCTTCATTAACACAAACTGCAACAGTTATCGTATCTACGCACCAGACGAAATTACACACCTTTATATTACACGGGCAGGACTCACCTCTCAAATGGTGTGCTGTCAGCACATCAAATACCATCTGAATCTGCTAGGGGAATCGTATATAAATTCGCTCCATCAGCGATGCTATTGATGACGTCAAATTTTGCGCGGTAAAATCACAGATACAAATGAACACCGTTATATTTGCTATACCTTAACTATTGTGTTCCTCTAATAACAAAGCAATTGTTTGTATCAACAACTCTAAAGTTTTCTGAGGAAGGTTACGGTTCGAGTTGAACGTATCGCTATAAGTCGCGCAATGGTTCTAGAACATTGATCTTCACCCATAGAACAGTCCCGTTTGAAGAAAATAGCACTAAAACGAAACTGTATAATTTATATTCTAGCCAATAATACGGCTAGGAAGAACTTTTTGACTAACTAAATATTGCCAGAATATAACCACGCAACCTTTAGGATACCTCCGTGACATCCTGATTTGAATCCTATAGAATTAACATGGACAGATTCCAAATAATGGATTGCTTGCAGAAATGTAACCTTTATAATGAAAAACGAAATGTGCCGCCAATGATTTGAGCAAATTGAACAAATGGAATGGCAAAAGTTATGCCATCATGTAGATGAAATAAAACAGGAGCATTAGGAAAAAGATGCACTAATAAAAGAAAAAAAAAATTAAAGAATTATAATTGAAGACAATCGAATGAGAACTGACGAGAATGACTATGATAATGACTCAACAGACGAATATATGTCAGGCTTAAAAGAATAAAATTAAAGAATTAAAATTAAAGAAAGCGTGTACTGTCTGCCCACTAAAGAAGGCAAGGCACAAGAATACGTAACGTAATCGCTTTGGCTCGCCTTCCGGATTCCGGATTTGTTGTTGTTGTTGTTGTAATTTAGGTCCAACTTTAAGCAATATTGGACGATGAATGAAATGGGTGAAATGGTGTTCAAATGAGTCCAGGGTCCTTGGAGCTTAGAGTTACCTGACATTAGTCTTTCAGGATAAGAGAAAACCCGGATAAAACCTTATCCAGATAACTCACCCTGACCGAAATTCGAACTCGGGACCTCTTGAACCTGAGGCAGACACGCTACCATCTACGCCACTACGCTACCGGAGGCGGGCCCTACGGATATAATAAGAATGCAAGGTTCATGTAAAATACACAGTGTTGTCACATAAATCGCCCTTGCATAATACCTATGACTGCAGTTACTGAAACAAGCAATAGATATGGCAGCGTGAGTGACTCATATGCACGCTCATACACTCATTTCATAGTAAACAGATCCATTACCAGAGCAGATAAACAGTTCAAACCCCTCTCCCTCTTCAGGCCTCGCTTGCCTTCTTGTGGTGGGTAAACAGGAACCGAAAAGCCTTTCTGGAACTATAGTCTTTAATTTGTTGGAAAGTATAACTTCCCTGAATAACGACATATGAAATAAACAATCTAGGATATTTGAGAGGGTCAAGTCATCGCAGTGAGGCATCGCTGCCACCGAAGACCAGGAAACGCAGGTAAGAGACTGCCATCAGAGCTTTCATTTAAATATTTCAATGTCCCAACAGCAATTGCGCGGCCTGTAGCAGCACGGTCGAGGTATTAATCCTGCAGAATCCGGTCCCTCTCTCCCTCTCTCTTTGATACACAAAAGTTGCAAATGACTATCATCTCGTTCCTACATTAACCTAGGCTTCATAAACTAATACAGACTAAATTTCGACAACACAGGAACCTGTCATTCCGATGACTCACATGCTAACCTAGACATGTAACCTAAAATGGGCTAAATGTCGATAACACAGGAATCTGCATCCCGTCATACACGCTCAATAACATAGGCGCTGTAACATTTGCGGTCATATGCAAATAGAGACACAGAACAAAATGTAAGTAGATATAATAGCTTTTCCGCCAATGTTAAATATTTAACGATCCTAGGAAATCATTAAGTATCTACTATATGGTACTACTAAATTTGTTAACACAACTATTGACTGAAATGTAACTAAATTTAGCTTGATTACACTTTATGTGTTTCTGCAAATAATCATCGTGAAAACAATGAGTTAAAGCTTGCTTAAATTATGCAAAAGCTACATAAGCGATACCCTGCTTCTTAAATCAAAATGTTGTAGGGCATACCTTCGTGGACTTCCCGCCTCCAAAGCTACTTCTGGTTGTTCGTAGTGTTTTTGCATGTCATCTCCGTGTTTTTATTTATTTCCTTTATTTTTGTTCCTTATAATGTAGGGGTGAGAATGTGTGAATTTACCCTCCCTCTTATTCCCACTACTCTGTAGACAGAGATAGACTGAACCAACTAAATCGACTATAGTCACGTGGTGTCTTGTCGCCGCAGTGGCGAAAGCATGTACATGAGTAAATAGCGAATGTTTGACTGGGAGAGTAAGTATTTTTTTGTTCTTCATGATCGTAAAGTATACAGTGTTTTCTATGTCCTGCTAATATTAAATACATTACGAGCTTCACCCTAAGGAGCTATTCAATGCTCCTCATCTTAAGGCCTATAACGAAGGCAAATATTCAGGGCGTTATTCAGTGAGAAGTAAAGCAGCTGTTTTGAATGAAATTATGTCTGTGATAAAACTATAAATCTGATCATTGCTCATGAACAGCAACGTAGTCAGTTTCAAAACTATTTGAGAGTATGAGACTGGAAATAATCGGATTTACCACGCTACTGCCGGGTAAAATGGCTAAGTAAAGTAAAAATGTAGCAAGAAATGTAGCTGCGGAAAGATATTCACATTTTCTTAACAACTAAGAAACTGCAGTTCCGGAACTTAAATATGAATTTTTTTATTTGTGATTTGGCATTTCTAAGCGATTTAACTTATCATCCCCATGAATTTAAATTTATTTTACAAGGTAAACACAATATGTCTATAAGTTTAGAGGATTGTATGAAAGAATTTATGAAGAAATTAAGAATGTGGCAAAGCCAAATAAAAGAGAGCGCACTATTACATTTTGCATCTTTAAATTCGGTTGTGAAAGGTTTATGCATAAAACGAAACAAAAATATAAATTGTCAAGAAAGTGCCAGGAATTTATCATATAAAAATATCGTACAAGAGAGGATTCGCTAAATTGGTGCATATTTCCTCTATACCCACGGGGAGTTTGATTGTCATCTGTCATCTATGTGTTTCAAATGGGAAGGTGTTTGTCCTTGAGCGCTACTTGGTGAGCAACCAATCGGAGTCCTGCGGTGTAGTCGTATTGCATTCCCGCTAAGTGGTGTGTGACGAAATACTATTCGCGCTAATACAAAAATTCACATTTCGTCAAAACTGATCCATGTGGAAGGTAGAGAGTAATGTATCTAACATAACCATGAAAACCACATATTTTTAGCTCAAATAGTTTCTCTAATACAAATAAATAAAACACTATTACCTGTGTTATAACAATAAATCGCGACGTAAGCCCTGTATGAATTTGGCATGTATGCGTGTACGTATAGTTGCAATTACTCAGAACTGAAACGTAAATGTTTGACATGACGTGATAAAAGAATTACTTTGATTAATCCAGTTCGAGCGAGAGGAAACAATAAATTTCCTACTGCCCTGGCAGAACGTGTCTGGTCACATTATATCTTTGTTCATGAATGGTTCCTAATTTCTATTTACTCTAGAGAGTTCAAAGTGGTTGGTGTGTATGTATGTACATATACTTTTAATTACTGAGAACTGAAATTTAAACTACTGCATGGCGTGATAAAAGAATTACTGTGAATAAATCAAGGTGTTAAATTCGAGAAAGAGCAAACAGTTCATTTCCTGTTAGCCTGTGGAATGCTTATGTTTATGAATGAATGCTGGATAAGAAGTGTTTATTTACTGTGGAGAGTTCAGATCAATATCATTCAGTTGTTCTTTACACAACAGTGGAGTAAGAGTCAAATAGTGCAATGGCTTCTTGCGGTGAATTTAGTGTCGAGTCAAAAAGGCAGGTATTGTGAAGTCAGGCTCCAAATATTGTTCTTAAGGTGTTTTTTCCCCAATTTTTTCTCTCAAAAAATTGTGCAATGAGGAATATAGAAATCAGCTCGATTTCAAAAATGCTCAACGGCCTACTGCTGAAGCGTGTGGTGTAGGTAAAACAAGTGTGTCCCGCATTTGGATTAGAAAAGCAGGTAATTCATAAACAATAATTATAGTTATAGTATTTAAAATATACATAATTTGCGAAAATGCTTTTTCCAATTTTCATTTTGGCAACTGCATCATTGTAAAAGTTCGTAAAATATAATTCGCTAATATTATAATATAATTGTACCAAATTTTGTTTTGACACAATTTTTAAATGGACATGGTAAATTTGGTGAATACCTATCACGCTTTCACTTAACATCCAACCCCGAGTGAATGTGTGGTGAAGAATTTCAAACTGTGGTTCATCGCCTTTTCTGTTGTCCCATTTTCTGGAGAGAAAGACAAGAATTAATATTCAAACTAGACTCTCTAGGAACTGAATTTTCTGCTCCGCTCACATCTTTGCTAATGGAGCCACAACAGTATAAGTACTTCATGATGTTTATAAACTCAATGTTTAAACGTCTGAAATAGTTTAAATTAATATGCATCAGAATAAAACATAATTTCTTCTTCTAGTATTTAAAATATTTTTGTTAAAATTGTATATTTTTATGTATCAACTCTAACCCTAATATACCACTGTGTAAAATAGGGTTCAATAAATCTGGATAAAAAAATATGTATATAATATATATATAAAATTCGCTTACCCTTACATCTAACGCCAAGCAGACCCGCATGTTGTATGAGTGTGCGAGAGAGGGAGAGAGGGAGAGAGAGGGAAATATAAAAGGAGTAGGGTAACAAGCTGGCAACGCTGAGTGTGATACGGCATCTGATTAGCTGGACTCCAGAACCCTTCCCATTTGAAACACGTAATAGTTTGTTTACAGGCTGCCATTTTGCAAGAGCATCTCAAAGGTGTGTTGCGATTTTACAGTGAATAAAAATATTGAACAAAGTATCTGTCTCAAATTTTGCATTGCAAATTGTGTTTTTTGTGCCGAATCGCTGAAAATTTTACAGAAGGCTTATGAGTAGTACAGTGAATTCAAAAGTGTTCGAGTTGTGGTGGGAGATTTGCCTCGCTCTGGTCGACCATCAACAGTTTCAACTGAGCTGAAATCGCATCGTTAAAATGAAGGAAATGCTGTCTGAAAATAGTCATTTAAGTCTGAGAGAGATTGCCACTGAACTTTCTGTGTCTCATGAATCGATTTGTACCATTTTAAACAATTGTTTATTATGACACATGTTGCCGCTCGATTAGCTCCGAAAAACCTGAACATTCTGCAAAAGTTCAATCGCTTAATGATCGCCGAAGACGTAGAACGAGCCAAATACCACATTCATGAAACGCATTGTAACTAGTGATGAGACGTGGGTTTACCAGTTTGACACGCAAACCAGTCAATAAGCTTCCGAGTGGCGCCTTCCAACTAAAGCGAAACCCAAAAGAGCACGTCAAACTCAATCAAAACTGAAAGTCATGTTGAAAGTTTTTTTTTTTTTTTTTTTTTTTTTTCGATTATCGTGGTGTTCTGCACTGGGAATTCTTGCCAGAAGGCCAGACTTTATGCGGCGTTTGAAAGAACAAATACGGCGAAAAAGACCAGATTTGTGGAAAGACAACTCATGGATTCTGCACCACGATAACACCGCAGCTCACAAGGCTATCATTGTGAACGAATTTCTGGCCAAAACCTCCACCTCCACCTGATCTGGCTCCGGCTAACTTCTTTCTCTTTCCAAAATTCAAGTTACCACTTCGAGGACCCGTTTTCAGTTGATAGAAGATATAAAGGAGAATTAATTGTAAAATCGCAACACACCTTTAAAAAACACTAACAAAATGCCGCCCTCTAAATAAACTAGATGACAGAGGCAATCAAAATCCGCCTGGGTATAGAGGAAAGATGTATGTACCAACATAGCGACAACAATAATTTCGAATCCCCTCTTATAGAGATTTTATATGACCAACACCCGGTACTTTCTTGACACAGTAACATCAGTGTTAGAAGAGTCATTAGAAGTTTTATAAGCGTAATATGTAGAGCGTAATACGAGGGCTATCCAGAGAGTGGATTACGTTTTGGAATAAAAAGTAAACAAAGTATAGGAAACAAATTTTATTATATACAGATGAAAGCCACACTCAAATACTACTTTTCGACATAGTCACCATTCAAATTAAGACATTTATCGTAGCGATGTACGAGCTTGGAAATTCCTTCGTCGAAAAATTCGGCCGCCTGCGCCTTCAGCCACTTCGTTACCTCTTCTTGCAGCTGTGCGTCGTCATCAAAACGCTGCATAGCCAGCCACTTCTTCATTGCTGGGAATAGGTGGAAGTCGCTCGGTGCCAGGTCGGGACTGTACGGCGGATGAGGAAACAACTCCCACTTAAAAGATTCAAGAACTTCACGAGTGACATTTGCCGTGTGGGGCCGGGCGTTGTCGTGAATCAACAAGATCTTAGAGCTCAACATTCCTCTGCGCTTGTTTTGAATGACTCTTCTGAGTTTCTGGAGAGTTTGGCAATACCTTTGAGAGTTTATTGTAGTGCCTCTTTCCAGGAAGTCCACCAAAATCACACCTTTTCTGTCCCAAAAAACAGTCGCCATCATCTTCCTTGCCGACATTGTTTGCATGCATTTCTGGGTTTTTTTGGGGAGAACTTGTGTGCCCCCACTGCATTGATTGCAATTTCGTTTCACAGTTCACGTGTTTCACCCATGTTTCGTCACCAGTAACGATGCGATCGAGTAAAGAGTCACCATCCTTATGGTAAACGTCCAAAAAGTTCAACGCTG
Source organism: Mantis religiosa (assembly GCA_030765055.1). Classification (NCBI taxonomy): domain Eukaryota; kingdom Metazoa; phylum Arthropoda; class Insecta; order Mantodea; family Mantidae; genus Mantis; species Mantis religiosa. The sequence continues at coordinate 98,173,187 of CM060947.1, read as the reverse complement.
CAGCCATTCGCTGATTTTTGTGGTCCCCTGTCAAGATTTTTGGAATCCATCTTGCACAAAACTTGTGGTAACCAAGCTCTTCGCTGATGATTTCGTGCAACAAACTTCGCGAAATTTGTGGAAAACTCAAAGAAAGTTCCGTTATTGTGAACCTTCGATTTTCACGGACTTTAGCATCGACTTTTTCGACAAGTTCGGCAGTCACTATGCTGGGTCTCCCACTTCGATCTTCGTCGTGAACATTGGTTCGGCCATTTTTAAATCTGATGACCCACTGACGCACTCCACCTTCAGTGATAATGTTGTCCCCATACACTTCACAAAGCTGCCGATAGATTTCTATCGGTTTACAGTTTTTTGCAGTCAGAAACCTTATTACTGCACGCACCTCGCAGCTCGCGGGATTTTCAATTAACGCAGACATTTCAAACCGTCACAGTATCTGAACGGAGCACAGCACGAACCTCTCACTAGCACGGCTAGATGCCGACTGAGCTGCGCAACGCTCTGACCCCAAGATGGCCGCGCTAGCCCCGCCCCTAGCGGAAACAGAAGAAAACGTAATCTACTTTCTGGGTAGCCCTCGTAGTTTTATCATTTGTACACGCGTGTACACGCTTAAGTTCATCTAGTTCGCAGCCGGACATTGAAACACTAATATTTCAAATCAAACCAACAAGGATAGCAATCATGCAAGTTAAGGAAGTATCATTATGACTACGTCACCATCAATTTACATTCTAGAGAATTTGAATGCACTTTTCAGATAAACTGTGACGTTTATTTTTGAGAATACATTAAAGAAACCACTTAAATGTCTTTAGCAGCAGAAGGGAAATAATTAGCTCTGCTTAACAGCTTTGGATAACGAAACAAAAGACAGGCAATAAAAATGTTAATTCTGCACATCTGCTTTTGCCAGTTTAAGTTTTGGCTTAGGTCAGTAATGTGGTGAAAGGACGGTTTATCACACAATGCCAATAACAGTTGTCGAGCATTGTCGTTAGGTCCTTCACTCATGTTAACCCTCTTCGTGCTTTCCTAGCCAAACCTTGCGTATAAAAGTAGATATGGATTTGATTACGTCCAATAAGACGTATCACCCAAAACCGAAATGACCGCCACTGTGGCACACGTCACCTGTTTGTTTACGTGCCAGACAGGAGGGAAAAAGAAGGGGTGAATGTAGAGGTGAAGCATTTCGCACTTTGAATGCTCATCTTGCCGGCCCTGTATATAACGAATCCTACAAGTTTTAATTAACCATTTGTTTAAGTGTGTTAAGTATGTAACATATATTGGATGTCTCCAAAGAAACGCAAAGTACAAAATAACTCTAAAACATGTAGGGATATATTGTCAAACCACAGCAAAATGTTTATTTTAGTTCTTAATAATAATAATAATAATAATAATAATAATAATAATAATAATAATAATAATAATAATAATAATAATAATAATAATAATAATAATAATAATAATAATAATAATAATAATAATAATAATAATAATAATAATAATAATAATAATAATAATAATAATAATAATAATAATAATAATAATAATAATAATAATAATAATAATAATAATAATAATAATAATAAATGCTATCTGCCATCTGAATGAGATCTTTCTTTGTTACTATATTCTCTTGATTTATTATTATTATTATTATTATTATTATTATTATTATTATTATTATTATTATTATTATTATTATTATTATTATTATTATTATTATTATTATTATTATTATTATTAGTAGTAGTAGTAGTAGTAGTAGTAGTAGTAGTAGTAGCAGCAGCAGCAGTAGTAGTAGTAGTAGTAGTAGTAGTAGTAGTAGTAGTAGTAGTAGTAGTAGTAGTAGTAGTAGTAGTAGTAGTAGTAGTAGTAGTAGTAGTACTATTACTGCTCAATGATGGTGGTGTGATCATAGTATTAAAAAACAAACCAATTTAATAATGGATTCTTAATGTCAGTCTTATTAATGTTACCATAATTATAAATACGCCGCTCCATGGCTGAGTGGTTCGACCGTTTGGCTCTCACTTAAGCGGCCCGGGTTCGGTCCCAGGCGACCGCAAAGTGGGACAGTTAGTAAGCACTATTACACTCTGGCCAAGTTTTGGTGTAATGTAAGGGTCTAGTGGAAATAGAAGGGAAAGGCCGACATTACCCATTTCTGTTCCAATTTAAATCCCTTCGTTACCACATCTATGAACCACTGTTTTCTACTTCCAGTTATCTAACAGTTAAGCCTTCTTTTTTGCAGATATGAATAAGCAAAGTGATGTTAAATGCACAGCAATTGCGACGCTCATTAAAGCGTTTAATAGAAAAATTTTATTTTCCAATGTGCTACAAATAGATTTTAAAGGATTTGCTATTTGCCGGGGCTTGAACTATAGTAGAAATTCCATTTTCAGAGCGGAGCCACAATAGGCGCTTAAGATGGGCCATTTCACATTAGCACGATAGTCAAGTTCAAGTGGCAGTACATCTACAATTTCCTCTATTGAGAGATGGATACAACAGCTGGAACAACAGAGAAAGAAAGAGAACGAGAGAGATGGAAACAGGGGAAAGAAAGGGAAAAAAGCATTGACAAACTGGTTTTTGGACACACACACACACACACACACACACACACACACACACACACACACACACACACACACACACACACACACACACACACACACACACACACACAAACACACACACACACACACACACACACACACACACACACACACACACACACACACACACACACACACACACACACACCTGATCGGCAGGCTCAGAAAAGGCAGAGAAAATCATTACACACAACACAAGCACAAAAAAGAGCCGAAGACAGAGAATTATATAATAAAAAACTCTAACAAAGTACTCGGACATATCTGTTCGCCAACAAGTAGCGCTGCTGTCGCTCGTCGCATGCTGTGCTTCTATTGTTTTTATGTTGTCGAGGCAGCGCTTTCAGAAAGCCGACTCAGCCTTTGTCAAGCGACAGTGATACCGGCATCAGTTCCAAGGAACTATAAATATTGGGCGGTTAAATGCAACATGGAGGGGAAGAGCGGCGCTGTCCAAATTCTGTGACTGATTTATTGAGAAGTGGCGGAAATTGAAACTACCTTACAAGGAACGTAATTATTAATAAAAATTAACTACGATTCAAAGACAAGTGACACCATCAAGCAAGACTGCAGTGGTATGCGATAACGAGCATTCAGGAGTGTCCTAACTTAACGTGCCCTGTCATTAACAATTGTTACCTTTTTATATATAATACCCGAATGAGTTCTTCCAGCATACCGTGATATCTGTAAAATTGCTAGAAGTATATTAGCGTCTAGAACTGGCACACTTCAAAGTTGATATGTAGGTAGGTATGCTATCTAAAGACACAGCAAATAATAACAATCATTAACACAGTTGTCATCATGGCCCTATTTAATTATTATTTTTACTTCTTAATTTTATAAATGTAAAACGTTGTAGCAGAGGCGTAGCAAGGACGGGTTCTGAAACCTAGGCCTACTAACATAAACTCGTCTTGAAACACTTTTATGTAATGGTGAAGGCTGTAATGCGTTTTGGACTTTTCTAAGAACATCAGTTTTCTACGCATATATCATATTAGGGAAATGTAACACTGTTAGTTGTTGTTGCTGAAAGATCCCCTTTACTTGTTTAGTAGCATACATATACCAGGTATTAATAATTTGAAAACAGTTAAACAATTCATATGTTACGTACCTTCAGTGGGATGTAAACTGTGCTTACGTATCCCGCTGTTTCTATGTCATTATGGCCCTTTTAGGTAAGTCAAACGATAACGTTTGTATTTGTATTTCGTTTCTACTTACTTTACTTTTACATGTTATTAATATCACTACTAGATGATGATGATGATTATTAATAATAATAATAATAATAATAATAATAATAATAATAATAATAATAATAATAATAATAATAATAATAATAATAATAATAATAATAATAATAATAATAATAATAATAATAATAATAATAATAATAATAATAATAATAATAATAATAATAATAATAATAATAATAATAATAATAAATATTATTATTATTATTATTATTATTATTATTATTATTATTAGGCTGTGATTTAACTTATTACAAAGGAGGAGCCCGGTTCTATGCCCTTAACACTAATACCTAAAGGTTTGTCCTCACTTTACAGTTTTAGTTAAATAATACATAATTTAATGAGATTATTTAGGTTATTTAACTAAATTAATTCTAAGAAGATCATCTGCTGGGTTTACTAAGCCAATTAATTCAAACCTTGTTCTAAATTTGGTTTGGGACCCCGGATTGCAAAACTTAGTAGGCTCTGGGGGCTGTATTCATGGATTTTGCTTTGGTCTGGATTTCCCGATTCATTTAAACTGTACCAAAGGCCTAACTTTTTGACATTCGTAGACGATAAAAAGCCTGAGACCAAGAAAGATCATGGACCACCATTGAACAAGTGTTACGGGATGAGGTTCTTTTGCGCACGAGCAGCTTCCATAGAGAAGTGAACTAAGAAATTACTGTCAAGTTTATAAACTCAGAAGTAGTTTCAGCGCTGATTTGTAATCAGTTTGGTTTATCTACTGCTCAGAAGTTTTAATGTTTGTTTTTAACAGTTGGTTACTGCTTAGCAACAAAAATGGAGATTACAAAGAAGAGTGCAAAATTAATCAGAAGATAAAATACCTAAAAAATACGGAATTCTACAGGACATCTCCACACTGCTAAACAGCTTCAAACTACGTCGGAAGCTTTTTACTTACCTAAAGATTATTGACATTTGGAGATTGATATAAATATGCGTACATTATACTCAGATCAATTGTAATACATAATCCACGCAATGGTGTAAAAGTAATGATAATTCTTTTTTCCAAAATACTGTTGTTATTCTATACGAGTATGTTCTTGTATTTGTTTTCAGTTATATGTATTTAATGTAAATTGTTTTCCAAATTAATGTTTTTAATGTGTAATTTTAAAAGTTTAATTGAAAACCTGTGTATTTAATGTAAATGTTTATAACTGCTACTAATTGTACTACATTTGTTAAGATGGTCGCGATATGATCTTGGAAGTTGAAGCGACCTTAAATAAATTAAAAAGAAAATACCTATTTTCCTTATTACATATAAGGATGGACATTAATTGATAAATCGGTTTCTAAAATGCAAACAAGAGAAAAAGACAAAACAAAGGAAGCATGGAGGGAAATGGTTTGAGTTTAGTGTTGGGGAAAACAGCCTTTGTAGAATAAAGCAATGCTATATATGTGCATTGCATGACTGAAAGTTGCCTTTCGATACGGTTACCGTATAACCCACACCAAAGGGCTTTGTCGTCTTATTTCGAGAACTGTATACACAGAGCCCATACCTATCATTAATATTGTGACGAAGGGAATACCAAAGACGCCGATCAAATGTGAAAAGAAAAGGAAACGTTTCTCTAAAGTACATCATTTTACATGCGATTTAATTCGTCGAGAAATTTATAGATTCTATGCAAAAGCGAGAGCGCCCACCTTAGACGAATTGGTTGCACATTTGTGATTTTCCTTATGGGCACTGCACTTTGCGTGGTCTCCTAAAGCAGCTGGGTCACAAATACCGCACTTTGAATAAGATAAGGGTTATTATGGAAACCAGTAGAATTGTAGCTCGGCAATATATATGTCAAAACTAAGGAAGTTACGCAGTAATGGACATAAGATAATTTATTTAGACGAAATCTCGTACGATACCCATGACGTATAGAGAAAAAGGTGGCAACCTTGCAAAGAGGACTGGGAGAAGGAAGGCCGGAGTTGTAAAACGATTATAAGCGTTCGTCAAAGGAGGCGGCCGACGTGTACATGAGTTAACTAAAGAGACTCTACCTCTCTGAGGTAGACAAAGTTTGCGCCAGACTAAGATGGTTGATCCCCAGAACATCAAATTCCAGTTTATGAATAATAAATTCATGGCCCACTATAAATCCACCGGAAGTAATAAGTTGGTCCGTATCAGTAACTATGAATAATACTCTGTATTCCCATGTTCCCCTTGCACTTATTAACCAGTATATAATTTATGCAAATGCTTATCTTTGTTTAAAATAAAGTAAGAGAGAGGAATAAGAGCTTGTAAGAATGGTATATAAAAGAGTAGAGAAAGTCATGTGAGTGTAACACAACAGATATTTATTTCTCGAGCCCATGATCATTACTTTCCTACACAGTTTATTATGCTATTTAAAAATCACAGTAACAAGTTAAGCAGGTATATTAATGCCCGACTTCACTAACAGATGTTAAAATCGACGTTAACAAATGTAACGTAACAATTGTCACAGCTCTAACACTAATGTTAAATTTCTTGCATTTCACCAATCTGTTTTCTGAAAATGTTAACAAACCTGTGTTAACGCCAAGAAAATTGTAAATATCTCAGCTATAGAAGGCTATGGATGAGTCGTATTATTTTCTGAACGTACTGTGATGCGCTTTTGTTTTCATTTTCGTCTGCACAAGCTGTAAAATGGCGGATGAACAAAATGATACATAAAGCCGTGAGACGAATTTCTCATCGATGGAGAAATAATTGTTAATTGAATTGGTGACGAAGTGTAAGGATATCGTGGAAAATAAGAGGACGGATGCAGTGAATGTAAAAGAGAAAGATGTCGCGAAGAAAATATTGGAAACGAATTTAATTCAAATGCATGTGTCACTACTACAAGCACCAAACAACTTGTCAGTATTACGTAAATTTAAAACGAGGTGCGAAGGACAAGTGACTCAAACGTTTCAAGACAGGAGGTAGACAGTGTATTATCCACAAAATTCAGTGATCGCAAGGTTATTAATACTTGAAGCAAAGGCAAGATCGGCATATTTCTTTAGATGCATGTTCTAACCTCTCTTGTACTTCCGCAGTAACCTTCATAGCAACATGTTTCGACAGTCCGTAAAACATTTTCATCGGATAGCTCCTCAAAATCATTTCTCCTCATAGGCCGTACTCTATTATGAATGCCATTTAGACGGTCTTAAATATAGCAAATCGGCAACAACAGCTGAGTTCATGCTCGCCATCTTGACTATTTACAATTTTTAAAGACTTAACATCAGAAATTTGGCATGTTAGTTTAACAAGAGATTTAACACGAGTGTTACACCAACATTTGTTGGTGAAATGCAAATTTTGTTTTAACTATTGCTAAACTCGTGTTAAGTCTTAACATCTGTTGGTGAAATCGGGCATAAGATGAACATGTAACCGGTAGGCCATACTAGGTGAGTGAATAAAACAAGTGAAAATAGGTTCGAATGAATAAGGTCTACAGAGTTTAGAATGAGTCATTTTTGTTAAATGAAATATTCACAGACTAGTAAAATCAATATCTATGCGCAAGAGAAGCATAGGACTATAAGCAAACTGTCGGCGAGCCTATGAAAAGATCAGTTGTGATTTCACTTTCACCGTGATCATTAAATCATTAATCCAGAGAGTTTCAGTAATTTTAATTATTGTTTCCTGGCGTAGTTGTGTTGTCATCAGCAATGCTGAGGTCTGTTTTCTGTCAAAGTTCGTTAGTGCTGTGCTGACACCTGGTTACAAACGGAACCGCTCGCCCGGCGATGTTGTTTTGTTCTGGAGGGAAAGTGATGCGCACGACTCCTTGTCAGCAACATTCCATAGAAAGGTCACGATAGATTGAGCCTAACTTCTACCATCCTCCTGGTTGATCAAAGAGCAGCTCTGCGACATATCTAAATTACAGCTTTATCAATCAACTAATTCCTCTCTACAAAGAAAGAATCGAAAGGTTCTTTAAGAACTAAACATTTCAGAAGTTTTAAATGTATACAATTCTGTTATAGGTCTGTCTCTGTAACGTAGATGGTAGCGTATCTGCCTCACGTTCAAGAGATACCGAATTCGAGTCTCGGTCAATGCTATCTGGATACAGGGTTTTCCGGGGTTTTCCTTTATCCTGAATGACGACTTTCCGGTAATCCTAAGGCCTCTGGGCTCATTTAAGCATTATTTCACCAATTTCATTTATAGTCCGATATATCCTAACCGATTGAAAGACTTTATTTTAAAAAATGTATTATCACATTTGCAGCAGTATGTTTATTGACTTTATATTCTGAATGAAAATATCTCACTTTCTGAGAATGTTAAATTGTATAGAAATTAATCGTTCTTTCACACTACTCTGTGTAGCCGGTGATTTGGATGGGCAGAGTCAGATTGTAAAATTCAATGTTATAGCCGGTATTTGAACCAGGGATCTCCCGGTCTCCGCCCAGTTGCTCTTAACCATTGAGCTACTGTGGCCAACATGCCAGTATGACTCATATTCTCTAAAAGACCTGTATTTACCACGTAAACTACTAGGGGCTCTCATATACAATGAGATGATGCCTGGGACTTACGTACTTACAGCATAGTAAGTCGCCACAAAAGGTGCGTATCTCATTGTGTATGAGAGCCGCTAATGGTTTACTGGGAAAATACGAGTCAGTTAGAGAATTTTAGTCATACTGGCATGTTGGCCATAGTAGCTCAATGGTTAAGAGCAACTGGACGGAGACCGGGGGATCCCTGGTTCAAATCCCTGCTACGGCATTGCATTTTTCAATCTGACTCTGCCTATTTAAATTGGTATGTTAAACTCATAAACAATTCAGTGTCAAGATACAATTGATCCATGATATGTTTGATATGTTTACCTATTTACTATGTAGAATTAATTGATATCAACTTCGGATTTTTTACTGGAACTTTTACACCACATAAACCTGTTATCAGTTTTGAAAGGTGAGTATTAATTTATGAAGCTAGTGTGATTATAGTCTTTAGATCCCTTTAACCAGACACACATACACACAAAGTATTTTTGGAAAAAGACCATATATGTGCCTTAGAACAGCATAATTCAAAACCGACGTGTCCATTAAAAACAAACATTATTAGAGCCCGGAATTTTAAGCCATTTTTTTCTGAAATACTGAATTTGTTTACTTATTTTATGCTTTTTGGTTAAAATAGCTTATTTTATACCAATCATGTAAATTTAAAAGTAAATTTTACTCTTAAGTCATCTTTTTATCATTCAGACAGTTTACATCGTTTCGCTGAAACAGGAGCCGATACAAAGACGTGGATCTTCTTGTCTGTAGCGTAGAGGATATGTTTGTACTGCCGCCGATTAGAGTTCAACAATTTCATGAAATCCTTCCAAATTTGTCTATATCTCCTCAGCCAATTTTTACTCGATGGGGTTATAGAAAAGACCTCCAAAAAGGGAGAGAAACAGGGAGCAAATATGACTCAATTTTTATACAACAGAGGACATGGACAGATGTCAATATTCTGTGAACTCTTTGGCGGTACACCATAACTGTGTGAACACAACAACGTAACCCATGGTGTAGCAGCCCGCAAGGGGCAAGCACAGCCCGCCAACCTGACTGCCGGCCTCACGCCTATATACAAGGTAGATGTAGGCGATCACATAAGCATATTGCCAAGAATTTGAAGCAATAAAATAGGTGACGCACAGTTCCACGTTCACGCTACAGTTTGTAACGAATAATATGGGTAACTCAGTGTTGAGCAATGAGATTTCTCTCAGGGTATGCGTGGGTATGTATGAGTAAGGATGGTTCTAATGACAGTGGAATGCCCGTTTCAAACTGGTTTAATGACTGCTTCTTTTTATCATAACATCAAACTCGAAGTTGCCGACCAAGGGTTACCAATATATCACTGTTTAGAGTCACTGAAGGTGGAATGCTTATTACTCGATAATACTTAATTCGTTACGTATGAAAAGACAAATCTTCCCTCCGGTTCTAATCTGCCTTCGACCAAGATAGAGAAAACTTCCTACTTGGCCGCCAGCCGCGGACCGTCTGTCCTCACACTATACACAGCTGTGCGTGGGTGTGTAACTTTCACTTCTGGAAGCCCTCTTTCCACACAAAGATTCCTTTTGTGACTATTTTGTTCATTGTGATTATTAGTCTCGGTCATGCCATTATTAAGGGTCCGAAGAATGCCTTTTCAAACAGAGTCAAGTGCTATCCCTTAGAATTATGTTTCTCTCGTGTCTTTTGTTACACAATTCAACCAACTGCACCTGTTACTGTCGTAACAAATATACAATACTATTTTGAAATCCATTACGATTCTTTATTCATTGTAATTCTTAATTTCGGTATCAAATTTAATAGTAGGCAATAAATCTTCTACCCTCCTAACCGGTGTTAAAAAGGCATGGTTTCATCTTGGGAGACTAAAAGGCGATACCACCAGCAAACAGGCATTAGCCTTTCTAAAGGAAGCTTTCCCAATATAACTGTGGAAAAACTTGAATCTAAAGGTCTAAACAGTAGTTTCAAGCTAGGTGTTGACTTTATTTACAAGGATAGGTTAATGGAGGCCGAATTAATGGAGGCATATTAATGTTCAAAGTCTTAGAATTAAATGTTCAGTTTTTTTAAATGAAATTGAACGTAATCTGTATAAACGAACACTGGCTAACTGTTCAACAAATACAGTATTGTATTCCTTTTAATTGTGTCTTGGGTAGTGCATGCTGTCGCACATTGTTTCAGAATGGTGGTAGTTGTATACTTTTAAAACATAACGTTAAATTTCGTCCACTTGATGTTCCCAAATTCTGTTTGGAGAAAAGTTGCAAACGTTGTGTTGTTATCTTAGATGATACAGAGTCATTATTTCTTTATATAGATCTCCTAGTGGTGATATTTTGAACTTCTTCTCTATTTTGAAAATATTTTGAATTACCTATAAAAATTTAGCACAAATATCATAATTGCCACTAATCTGAATTTAGATTTTAATTTGGATTCTAATGTTATGTATTGCCAGAATATATTACGATCTTTTAATCTTCATTTCACGTCCTTGGTTGCTACTCCGCAGTACGCTTGTCTCGATTATATTTTAACTGATCTTGAACAGTCTTTATAGCACCAATGTAATCAATCTTTATATAGCTGATCATTTTGCCCTGGTTTTTTTTAATTTAAAGTGTAATATTTTAAAACATGAGCAGTCCACTCTTTCTAGGTATATTTTGCAAATAATTATGATACTTTCATTTGGGTTATATCGTCCATTAATTGGAACCTTGTACTTGATCTTTCAAAGAACTTAGATTTAGTAATTTTGGATCTTTTAATGTTTTTCACTGATTTTTTTAATTCATGTTTTCCTTTGAGGTCAGTAATGAATAAGTTCACAACCAAGAAAATTAATTGGTATAATGCTGACTTAAAATCTTTAAAGGGTAAAGTTATGTTATATTATATGTAACAGCACACGCAGAATCAAGACATTAAGTGTAAATACTTATTACTAAATAGTGAATACAAAAAGCAACTGAAATTGGCCAAAGTCAGAGCATACTCTCATTATATTGAATCAGCTAATAACAAATCCAAAGCTACTTGGTCATTAATTAATACTGAGAGATCAAAACAGAATAACTTACCTTTGGATAGTTCCCCCAACGAGTTTAATGAATTCTGTATAAACTCTGCGGAGGATATTGCAAATCTGTTCCTCATAATAGTGTGGAAGTTATGACTTTTTGTAACAAATTTTCATAATGCTAAATCCTGACCAATTCCACTGGAAGACTATTGAAGATGTCTCGAGTGCTATTGGCAGGTTATCTATGTCAGGTAGCCGTGATGCGTATGGTATTTCTAATTATATTATCAAACAAGTTATTACATTTATTGTTCAACCATTAAGAATTTTATATAATTTATGCTTAACTCAAGGTACTTTTCCAAAATATTTAAAGATTTAAAGAGTAACTCCTATACATAAAAAGTAGATGTTAAAGACTTAAATAATCATCGACCAATTAGCTCGGTACCCATCTTCTCAAAAAATTTTCAATACATAATGTATGGTCAAACTTACCCTTATTTTGAGAATAATCACTTAATATCTCCATTGCAATTCGGCTTTAGATCTGGTAAATCCACCTCTATGGCTCTTGAACATGTCAAATATGCGATTCAAGCTTTTGAAGAAAAAAAGTTTGTCACTTATTCTCTGTGATTTATCTAAGGCTTTCGACTGCGTCGTGTCTGAATAACTTGTTCCTAAATTAGAGTATTATGGCCTCTCAAGTAATTGTCTTAAGCTACTTAATTCGTACTTGTCAAGTAGTCAGCAATTTGTATCTATAGGTAACAATAATTATTTTTGCTTGGATATAAATATGGAGCACCCCTGGGTTCCGTTCTTGGTCCTTTTCTATTTTTGATTATGATTAATAATCCTTCCAGTAATTTTTCTGACTCGCCTATATTGTATGCTGATGACACCACGCTTCGAGGTAGACCTGCTAATTTAAGTGAACTTGACTTTTTGTCTAGCTTAATCCTTAACAGAACTCAACACTGGTTTTCAATTAATGGTGTTTTATTGAATCAAAACAAAACTCAATTTATGTACCTTGGGTTATCAAAAATGTCTAACAGTACTTTACTCAGTGCGTTAATTTACTAGTTTTTAAGCTCGACACCAAGCTCACATGGAAAAACCATGTGATAAAATAACTCGCACTATATTATTACTTTGTAAACTAAGATCTGCTCTTCCACTTGATGGTTTAAAAAATATTTATTTTAGTCTTATTCACACTCATATACCATACGGTATACACCTAGGGGGACACTCCCATCACATTAAATATATTTTAATTTATCAGAAAAGGGCATTAAGAATTATGCTGAAGACATGTTCAACCGAGCCATGTAAACCACTGTTTGTTCAACTGAAAATTTAAAATGTTGTTAATCTATATATCTATTCTGTTCTGTTGTATGTACATAAAACAAGTACGAGTACATACTGAGATCTGATGTTCACAGTATTTACACGAGAAAACATTTTAAATTACATATTCCTAGTTGCAGATTACCTTCGTTTTTACTTTTTTTTTTTTTTTTTACAATGGTGTTAATTTCTATAACAAACTTTGTGTTAAAACAATGTACCTTTTAATATGTTTAAAAGGAAAATTTATCACTAGCTTTTATTAAGATCCAATTATTTACTTAGTGAATTCACATCATATGTACCTGATGCCATTGTATTTTACCCATGACGATGTCTTATTCAATGTTCTTTATCTCAGACAACTAAATTATTATTATTATTATTATTATTATTATTATTATTATTATTATTATTATTATTATTATTATTATTATTATTATTATTATTATTATTATTATTATTATTATTATTATTATTATTATTATTATTATTATTATTATTATTATTATTATTATTATTATTATTATTATTATTATTATTATTATTATTATTATTATTATTATTATTATTATTATTATTATTATTATTATTATTATTATTATTATTATTATTATTATTATTATTATTATTATTATTATTATTATTATTATTATTATTATTATTATTATTATTATTATTATTATTATTATTATTATTATTATTATTATTATTATTATTATTATTATTATTATTATTATTATTATTATTATTATTATTATTATTATTATTATTATTATTATTATTATTATTATTATTATTATTATTATTATTATTATTATTATTATTATTATTATCCAACCGATACAGGGAGCAGATGTGCTCGGCATCACGGCACCCAAGCCGGAAATTTGGCTTTCTAGACCAGGGTTCGCTACCTAGCGTAGCTCCTCAATTTCCTCACGATACTCAATGAGTACCGGTCTTACACCAAGGACTTAAAATCCGCATCCCCCCTCCAAGGAGTGGGATCAATCCTGGGTACTTCCCGTGCCAGGAAACCAAAGCACACCACCCCAGCCTACTACGTCACGGCGCAGGACCCCCGACAGCAACTGTGTGACCAATTCTTAAACCAGCATCACGTTAATACGTGCAAAAAGCATGAAAAATCTTTAGTGGAATATTGCACAATCTGGTGGCACCATTGAGTTCTCAACGCTGAGCTATGCTAAATGAAGCTTGACTTCATAATTTGATTACACTTTGCATGTCCTGAAGAGAAAGAAAAAAATAATGAATATATTGTTCTTAACTTGGTATTTACCCCCTTTAATTGAGTAAAACTAAGATTAAGAAAATATTATATTTCAAAGCACACTTTACACGAAAAAATTATGCTATTTTTTTCTCTCTAACAGTTCTAAATTGGCAAATTGAATTCCAGGTGAACAGAGGTAGCCTCCTTCATTCAAATGTGGAAGTTAGGGCAATAAGTTTCTAAAGTGCCAGTACGGCACTGCTAAGGAAGATAACAAATGCACAACGCACGAAAATGAAGAGACTTGTCGGAGCACTCACTCTGGCGCAATCGTTAAGAAATTAGCTTTCAAATGACAGGTAAACGAGTTCGAGACTCCTTCGGCTTGTCCTTTTTTTTTTCAAAAATATATATTGTCTTTAAGCTTTTAATTCTTGAATAAATAGATGCAAATACGGAGTAATTTCATTTTGTCAGTGCAATTAATTACAAGTCTTACTAACGTCAGATTTATAGGAATTGCTCAAATGGAGAGCTGCATTTCCAATGCAGTAGTGTTATTGCACTGGCCAATCACATTCACATATTTAGTTACGAATCAAGCAATTTCTTCCTATTAGAATTTACGTATTAGAAAGACGGAGAAAATAATCAGCTACATGAGAGGAATCAAACCAACGATCTTTAGAACAACAGTTTTCGGCGCTACGGATTGGACCAATAAAACAGTTAGAAAAATAGCATGATGCTTGAAGGTAAGCAATCGCTGTTCAGTGTCGCACTGGCAAGTGCTTAGTTTGAGATCTTGGTGGCACTAAATCTTGAGAACGCCAATGACGAGTTACTAAGAATCGATATTTTTATACAGGGAAGCAGTTTAAATGCATTTTAATCCACCAATTAGCCCACCTTTTTAAAAATCAATTCATCAACATCTGATGCCAGTTAGGTTTAACACAACGCATTAAGGGAATGCAGCACCGAAATTGGGTAAAAATATGGGAAATATATATGTATATACATATATACATATATATTTGAGCTATTAAAATACTTTGTACCTTATAGTATCATAATCCAACTAAATTTATGAGTTTCAGGCGTTGAAATACCCTCATATGACAATTTAAATGTCCGTGCGCACGTGCATGCTGGCCCTTGGATTCACAGAATTCTGTCATTTGAGTTCGATTGAATGCACTAAGTTAATACATTTGAAATTAGCGAGCAAAGTTTCTGGTGGAATTTTGTGTATTGGTATGATGGTTATTTCTTACAATATGTGGCACCATGGAAACAAAACACTGGCTACAAACATTGAAAGCAAATAATAATGTTTATATTTTTGCTTTTGTGTGGGTTTCTAACGGTCGGGATTTTCTTGTGTTTTTCGTTAAACATACTGTTTATATATAATTGATGAGCTTTACTGTGCCATTTAACATTTATAAAGGTATTTTGTACATCAAAACGTGCATATAACTGTTATATAGGTTATAGGTAAAACATTCTTTAAAATAACTGACCTGTTGACTGTGTACATAGTTAGGATCATGAACAGGCTAAACGATACATGGGAAGGAACATCTAAACATAACACAACAATAGGAACATACTTGAGGCCTGATGTGGTAAGAAAACTAATGCCTGTGTACCAAAGGCTGGCATCAGATGAAATCCTAAGGAGATGTACATTGTGTAAGACACAAAATACAAATGAAAGTTTACATAACATGATATGACATAAATGACCGAAAGAAATATTTGTGTCAAAGAAGAGACTTCAGGCTGCTGTGACATCAACCATCAATGAATTCAATTTTGGTTGTTCTGCCTCACTCAAGCTGCAGTCAGACATAATGGACACAGATTTCAGTAGCATCTCTCAAAATTAGCCAAGGGAAGGAACAATTACGCTTACTTCATTCAGCAATTTCTGCTAAGGTAACTTCTAAAACTTCCAGAAGGGAACTACAATTGAACACTGCTGCAGAAGAGAGAAGGAAGAGGCAAGAGGGTCCAATGTATCTATCTGGAGGGTTTTAATCTACTTCAAGGCATGTAACTGAGAAGGAAAATGTTTTGGATTTTAAAATTTGATTTACTCAGTTATAGTGTTTTCAACATTTTTTTTTTTTTTTTATTCAAAATGTTCCACACGATGCAGTTTTGATTCAGTCCCTCTAAAATTTTCAACATGTTCTTAGAAGGCAAACAAAGGCTTCTATCATATGAATTTTCAATATTCATTATATTTTTAAAGTTATTTATATAAAAAGTCAAAGGTTTAATCATTTTTTGGGTTCTTTTGTTTCCTCCATACCTATTTTTTTTTTCCTCTGTAACTAAAGGCAGTATAAGAAATGCATATGATAGATCTTTTCTTCATAACCATCTGAATAGTTTTAGAAATGGAAAAATTAAATTTTTGAAAATTTTCATCACGTGGAGGGGTTTGTATTTTGCCAAAATTTTGAACTTCACAAATTAATTACTAAAAAACTATTGAAGATATAAAAACAAAATTTGAATTCTGTGTTCACTGTGCATCAGAACTAAGTGGTAAAAATTTCAAGAAGATTGGTTGAAAATTGCTGGATTTGGGGTTTTCGGTGTTGCATCCCCTTAACATCCTCTATAATGCATTCCTGTGGATTTATAATACGTAAAGCTGTACGACTGTAACAATCTTTATTTTATACAGCTGGTATTATTGTAAAACTGAGCTTTGTGGAACAATTTTATTCTCAATGTTTTACGTTAGGAATGTTACACAACAATTTGATATGTGTGTCATGACCCCTGTTCCAGTATTTCCTCTAATAAAACAAACAGATAATTGTTTAGCGGACTCGACACTAACAATTGAAGCCCGCAAGAGCTGCATATTTCATGACTCTTTGAAAGGAAGGAAGCAAGAGGTGAATTTCTGTCGACCAAACCTTAGCCATGGCGAGGGGAGTTGCCATTGTCCTCGACTAGGCAGAAAAGGGGATACCACAGCGTGGTCGCGACACATAGGCGGCATTTCCCGGCATGCAACGCTCATAATGGATTCCTCCATGCGTTTGATGCGAAATATATTAGTTCAACCCTGGTGTCATGTCACCCATGCAGCGGAACACTGGGGTGCTACAGGATGTTTGTTAAACTCGAAATGTGTTGGGTAATATTACGTGGGGCTTTTATACGTGCTTTGTCGAACTTGGTATCTCTTACACAAACTCTTATACTGTCTGAAAACGTCCACTAGGTACAGAATAATTCGGCTTTTTTTTTCCTTGACGGAATCGATGTTCTGTTGTTGAACTAGAAATGAAAACCTTTATATAATGGGCAGATCATGTCCTGTTATTTGAAGTTTTCATTCTGCTTTGCATTGTAAGCGTACATTTAGCATTAGTTACTTATATTTGTTCTAGGATTTTAAAGTAACGTTTTCCAAAGTAAATTACATTTTAGCTTAAATACACACATAATAATACTGTCGTGGCAACGGGCATAAAAGTTTCGGCGTAAATAGATAACAGACGGATATTGTTTCACGGTAATAAAGAACTTGCATAAGCAGTTAAAGGTCTGCCGAAACAAACAAACTGAGATAAATGGAAATTTCTGGTGACATCTTGAATGATAGAGATTTTTCGATTTCTTTATTGTTCCGGAAATATCTAGAATTTATCAATGAGGTATTTAAGAAGGCGACGACTCATCAAGAGTGAGGCGCGAGAGTTGTAAGCAGTCAATAGCTGTAGAGTGCTGTTGTAACGAGAGCTGATTGTTATTGTCATCGACCTTGGCAGATTCTGGTGTGTATGTGATGTAATGTTGTTACGTGAGAATTGAACAGTGTATTTCTACGGAAATAAAGAACATTTAGAATATCTGCAACTCGGACTTTTAATTCTACGAGCCCACAGTCACAATTGGTGTCAGGAGTGAGACATTACCACCATGGAGGCTGCACTGGAAAAGATTCTACAGAAAATGGAAGAAATGAAGACGGCTAATGACAACATCACCGAGAAGATGGAACAAATGAAGGCCGAATTAACAACGAAGACGGAAGTTGCAAATAGCAACTTGGCCACGACGATGACAGCGAAGATGACAGAATTAACCACGGAAATGAGAGCAGCGAACCATTTGGAATATCTGCAACTCGGACTTTTAATTCTACGAAACCACAAAGTCAAAATACGTGCAACCATATCCGTAAATAATATATTATAGTATTTTAAATCCAAATAGAATGGGAATACTTTTGGAGCGGACTGTAAACTCAAGGTTATTTTATTTCCCTTGCCTTGGAGCATAAGAATCAGCGGAAACTTTGCATTTATTTTCAACATTTTTCAACATTTATTGTTTGTAGCCTTCTGCTACTACTGCTGCACCATTGGTCGAAAAATTTACTTCTTTTTATAAGATATTCCTCGTAAAATATGTAAATAAATGCAAATGCATGACTGTATTCTTGCGGAGGGGATTTGGCACTGCAGCCAGTCTTGGTCTATTATACCTATGTCTACAAGTGGGGCATCCCCTGGAGGAAGGAGGAGGCAAGAGGACACAGAGGGCGGCCGTTCCAAGGAGCCACAACAATGCAGAGGACAGGGTCTCTACATTTTACTTAGATGGAAACCTCGTAGGCCAGGACAACGGACCTTACCCCTATTGTTGTTCTGAAGCGGTCCCAGCAGCCGGTTCGGAGACCGGCAGCCAACCTACCGGAGGAGTGGTTCACTCAGAGCATATCATCCAGCCATGCACCGCCGAGACACCCGCCGACACTTCTACCCTGAAGGAGACCACCCGATGAGAGGTGGTGTGAAATAATAATGGAGATGAAATGGACAGGAAATTCCGGAGATGTAATTAATCTACCCAGCATAGGTCTAGCAACCCGAGAAAACCTTCGAAGAAAAAACCAATGGGTCAGGTAGGTCGGCCACGAGAATCGAACCCGGACTTCACAAATGCGTGCCACAGACGAAATCGCCTGAGCCGTCGCGCTCGGTAATGCAAATAAAACATAACTACCTATTGAAGCGCCAATAAATAACACAATTTATAAAAGGTGACTTGAAAAAACAAAAATTCATTCATGGTAGAAATGCTACTGATTGAAGTTATTTTAACTTAATCTGCAACTATATGTTTCTTTTATTTCTCAGATATAACTTTTTGTATGTTAACTGCAAGTTTTGCATTTTCTCTCTACAGTTAAACCATTCTCTACTTATGCCAATACCAGTTCCTTTGGATTTGCATTGTACATTATTCGCTATTTCCCCTTTAATTAATTCACTTTGTTATTTCAAACCTGATTAGAGCAATAAAAAGAATAAACAAGAGACACAAGTTCAGTTATAAAATATGTATGAGCAGCAAAATTGTTATCGTTTTAAAATCTGAAAAGTTTTACTCAAGTTAGGAGCCCTATGTAAGTTCTATTTAATAAACGATTACAATTTGAATAAACATTTCACATTATCCAAATTATTTTGGTACAGAAATTACTAAAAAGAAATATAACAATAACACTAGTCGAAAAGTTTTTTTTTCACAAATCTGATTAATCTCTGTTTCATATAACCTTGCCCCGCTGACATGTATCACTCCGCGTGCAACTACCTTCCCCCTCATCCTAATTGGCTAATGCTTTCGCGCCATAGGCCATAGGCGGTGCCTTCCCGTCACATTCAAACCTGCAGTAAACGTCTTAATAATTGCCAGGAAGATAGATAAAATCATACAAATAAGAATATGAAGACATGCAAAAATAATGAAGTATATAATGAAACTGAGCAAGTTGAAACTGAATGTATGAGCAATGAAACTGAAACAAGTTTATAATGAAAGGCCTTTGGCCTTTTTCACTGGGATTTTTTAAACCAGCACACATACCTTGTAAAAATGCTTGTCTTTCAGTATTAAAAGTCGCGTCACGCCATACTCGTCGTGTGTCCTTCATTCACCCAAATATCGTCAAGGTAGTATATTCTGCGACTTGTACCCCGATACAATCTGATTGTCCTTAAATAACGTCTTCGCCACACAGCAATATCGCTACTGGAGTGGTAAGCTTTCCTGTTGTCTCAATTTCATGTCGCGAAGTTCCTACGGACATAACACTCGCACCTGTAAGTTCAGAGCACAGCTGTTCGACTTCTCTCACTAACAAAGACGGATTCTTTGCAGTGAGTGCATTAAACACATGCACCACAATTCTTTTTTCGCCGCTTTGTAAAGGTTTTCCCTTGCGATGCTTCAGCGAAAAACTGGCGGTAGACCCTGCCAGTATACATATAATAAGTACACGCGCAATAAACGATCAATAAAATAATTTAGCTCTCGCACTCGGCACAACACACCTTCGAATGGCGATATATGACTAATCCAGTTCAAAACAAGGCCAGTGATAAAAGTCATATAAACAAATATGTCATCACTACCGCTAAATCACGTGCTATCGTGTCATGTGCTTCAGAGCAAAGGAACCTTCTATTTACTTCGTTTAGAATTAACATGCATTTCAGATAAATCAACTCTGTTGCGTAATATATTTAATTCAAACAGTTACGAAAATATAAATTTGACAATTCTCTTCCAACATGTAAAGATATATCGCCATGTTAAATAACGAACTGATTTTTACCGCACAACTGCAATAGCAGCCAACGAGAGGTGATAAGATCACGTGACCGTTAAGAGATGCGGGGCAAGCTTATGCGAAACAAGGATTAGTGAATCTAATGTACTTTTTCGTACTGAATTCAGATATGTAGTCAGAATTTTTCCATGAGGCACAATTTTTTGTAACAGCTACTTTTTAAAATCGGATTTTAGCGTTTTCTTTGACCTGTTATACAGTTATAGGAACCTTTACTTCACATGTTGCGGTTTTATCCAAGCTGCATGTAAGGAAATGATTTCTAATACTATGCTTAAGAACCATAAAACAAGGTTGTGCAAGTTCATTCCTGTTTGGACATGCACAGACCTGTTCATCTGGCATTGTGATATATAAGTATTGAGCTGACTGTTAGTTTGTTCAGTAATGAAATATTTCCTTCCTTTCTTTTCGGAAGTGTATGTAGTGTTTTAGTGCTTTGTTTTTTCATCATGGCAAAAAAGTGCGTAAATCATATAGACAGTTTCGAAATTTGACCCCACCTGTAAAGAAGTGTAATCAACTTTACTTTGGCTGTCAGGCTGGTGATTTTTCATGAGAGCTAGGCACCAAATACATGCTGTGTTTCGTATGTTAGATTGCTGATTGGGTGGCAAAATGGTACACATCGTATGCCACTTGCAATTCCTATGATTTGAAGGGAACCGAAGGATCATTTAAGTGATTGTTATTTCTGTTTGAAAAATATAATGGAATCACATCTAAAACAAAACAGACAGTTAAGTATCCAAATTTGCAATCTGCATTAACACCTGTCTTACACAATGAACAACTCCCTGTACCAGTATATGCAGATATGACCTTATTATGTGTTTCAAATGGGAAGGGTTCTGGAGTTCAGCTAATCAGATGCCGTATCACACTCAGCGTTGCCAACTTGTTACCCCCACTCCTTTTATATTCCCTCTCTCTCTTGCACACTCATACAACATGCACGTCTGCTTGGCACTAGATGTAAGGGTAATCGAATTATATTTTACAAACTTTTAGAATGGTGCAGTTGCCAAAATCAAAATTGGAAAAAGCATTTTTGCAAATTATGTATATTTTTAAATACTATAAATATAATTATAGTTTATGGATTACCTGCTTTTCCAATCTAAATGCGGGACACACTTGTTTTGCCTACACCACACGCTTCAGCAGTAAGCCATTGAGCATTTTTGAAATCAAGCTGATTTCTATATTCCTCATTGCCCAATTTTTTGAAGTACGTGTACACCTTAAAAACAATACTTCGAGCCTGACTTCGCAATAATTGCCTTTTTAACTCACCACTAAATTCACCGCAAGAAGCCATTGCACTATTTAACTCTTATTCTACTGTTGTGCAAAGAACAACTGAATGATATTGATCTGAACTCTCCAGAGTAAATAAACACTTCTTATCCAGCATTCATTCATAAACATAAGCATACAGCATTCCACAGGCTAACAGGAAATGAAGTGTTTGCTCTTTCTCGAATTTAGCACCTTGACTTATTCACAGTAATTCTTTTATCCGTCATGTCAGTAGTTTAAATTTCAGTTCACAGTAATGAAAAGTATATGTACGTACATACACACCAATCAATTTGAACTCTCTAGAGTAAATAGAGATTACGAACCATTCATAAACAAAGATATGTGACCAGACACGTTCTGCCAGGGCAGCAGGAAATTTATTATTTCCTCTCGCTCGAATTGTCTTATTCAAAGTAATTCTTTTATCACGACATGTCAAACATTTACGTTTCAGTTCTGAGTAATTACAAATATACGTACACGCATACATGCCAACCAATAATAATATTCATACAGTGCTTACGTCGCGATTTATTGTTATAATGCGGGTAATAGTGGTTCATTTATTTGTATTAGAAAAACTATTTGAGCTAAAAATATGAGGTTTTCATGGTTATGTTAGATACATTCCACTCTACCTTCCACATGGATCAGTTTTGGCTAAATCTGAATTTTTGTCTTAGCGCGAATAGTATTTCATACAGATTGATTAGGTTGGAGCTCGTTACACGCCACATACAGGGAATGCAATACGACAACACCGCAGGACTCAGATTGGTTGCTCGCCTAGTAGCGCTCAAGGACAAACACCTTCCCATTTGAAACACATAATGGGTGATAACTCTGATTCTGACCTAACTGAAACTGAAAATGCTTTAGATGAAAATAGAAATGATCCTACATATGAAGCCAATACCTGTTCATCAGAACCATACTTTCCCAATCAGAAAGACCTTAGTGACCTGATTCGGGATTTAAATCTGTCTAAACAGCAAGCTGAAGGTTTAACTTCCAGATTCCAAAAAGAAGTAAGAATATGAAGTTATCGTGGCCGCCATAGTGATTTCAAGGACTGCTTCTCTGAAGAAAATGGTATTGTGTTTTGTAGTGATATTTGTTCAGTTATGGAAACTCTTGGGCTTCGGCAAAGGCCAGATGAGCGACGACTATTCATAGATTCGTCGAAAGTTAGTTTGAAAGCTGTGCTGCTACATATTGGCTATGAACTTCCATCAACACCTGTAGCGCATGCCGCTGATAAGAAAGTTACACATCAAATATGAAACTAATTTTAGAGGAAATACAATATGGAAAATATCAATGTAATATCTGTGGCGATTTAAAGGTCATTGCTTTATTGTTTGGTTTGCAGCTTGGGTTCACCAAATTTTGCTGTTTTTTTTTTTGTGCCTCTGGGACAGCAGAGATAGGAAGTCTCACTATGTTAAAATATCATGGCCTAAACATGAATATCTTATCCCTGGCCAGAAAAATGTGTCATATGACCCTTTAGTGAATCCTGAAAAAATATTATTGCCACCATTGTATATCAAGTTAAGAGTAATGCAAAATTTCATCAAAGCTATGGATTCTTGTATCTTAAATCGAAATTCCCAAAGTCAGTGATGCTAAACTTAAGGAAGGGATTTTTATAGGACCAAAAATATGGTGATGAGCATTTCGAAGGAGTTTTAAATCCACCGGAGAACGTAGCCTGGCCGTCTTTCAAAAGTTTGTTTCAATTTTATTGGAAACCATAAAGCAGAAAACTATCGTGACGTAGTGACTGATCTTCTGTATTCCTATAAAGCTATGGGATGCAACATGTGTTTAAAAATTCACCTCTTGGACTCTCACTTAGACTTCTTCCCCTAAGATCTTGGAGCTGTCTGCATGAACACGGTGAGCGTTTTCATCAGCAAATTTCTTCTATGGAAAAGAGGTACCCAAGGCAAGTGGAGTTCCAATATGCTGGCTGATTACTGTTGGACCAAGAAGAGAGACGTTCCAGATGCAAAATATGCCCGAAAATCACTATCTACCATTTTCTAGGTAAGTCAGAATGAGTAGTTATTATTTTGAGTTAGATAGCTAGTAACTGATTTTTTTAGAATATTATAACAATTCAAATAAAACTCACGCAAAATTCCGACCCGATGGGGAAAAAACTAAAACTATATTTGAATTCAGCACAAAAAGTACTTCTAGAAAATGTTATTTTAATTCTCGTGAAAGAAAAAAATAGTTCATTTTAGTCGACTAGTGTAATAGGAAAGACAGTGATATGATTATAAAATTTAAAGACTGTCATAGTTCAGTTTGCAGATTATTACAAAATTAATAACATATCAAAATCAAAAGAGCATTGTTTTAATTTAATTATTCGCTTTATAATAACTGATATGCACGCATGTCTGTCTGGGTGGCTGAGTTGGTTAGGCGCTGGTCCACTGACCCCAAGGTTGCGAGTTCAAACCCGGATCAAACCTATGGTTTTTAAGCGTGTTTAAAAGGCAGTCAGTACATTTACGAAGTGTAAAAGAACTGATGTGCAACAAAATTCTACAAAATAGCGGCAGTATATTCCTAACAACTGACATCGCCGTCATAAACAAAATATTTAATATTATACTGTAAATCTTGCACAAAGTCGTGGCATAGTTTAGCTTTTGTCGAGTAAGAATAGGTTAATCAGAGATTTGAACCAAATATATCCGAACTACTCAAGGATGCCAACATAGTATCTGGAATTAAAAAGTATCTACTAGGGTTAGGATTAAGATTACTACGGAGGGATTCGGCACCGAAACTTGTGGTTTATTGTGGAAACATAGAGTCAGACTGAAAAATTCAATGCCATAGCCGGGATTTGAACCACGGATCTTCTGGTTTCCGTCCAGCCGCACTACCATTGTGCTACTATGGCCAACGTGCCGAAATGACATTAAATTCTCCAACTGACTCGTATTTTCCCGGTAAAACCACTAGGAGTTCTCATAAACACATGAGACAACTACCTTAATGGCGACTTACTATATTGTAAGTACTTTAAGGCCCGGGCTTTATAGTTAACCACTATTAGGTTAATTAATGGAAATTAGTTGTTCTTTCACACTAACCGTGTGTAGGCTAAATTGTGGAAACGTAGATTCAGACTGAAAAATTCAATGCCATAGCCGGGATTTGAACCACGGATCTTCTGGTTTCCGTCCAGCCGCACTACCATTGTGCTACTATGGCCAACGTGCCGATATGACATTAGATTCTCCAACTGACTCGTTAACCTAATAGTGGTTAACTATAAAGCCCGGTCCTTAAAGTACTTACAATATGTAAGTCGCCATTAAGGTAGTTGTCTCATGTGTTTATGAGAACTCCTAGTGGTTTACCGGGAAAATACGAGTCAGTTGGAGAATTTAATGTCATATCGGCACGTTGGCCATAGTAGCTCAAAGGTAGAGCGGCTGGACGGAAACCAGAAGATCCATGGTTCAAATCCCGGCTATGGCTTTGAATTTTTCAGTCTGACTCTACATTTCCACAATTTAGCCTACACAGGGCTAGTGTGAAAGAACAATTAATTTCCATTGTGGTTTATTATATCTAAGCGCCTAATGGGGCATACCCGGGAGGATTTTGGTTTTTAATTTACGTCCTCCAACCTTAAGTCATATCGGACGATGAATGGAATAGGTGAAATGATGCTCAAATGAGTCCAGGGTCCATAGAGCTTAGAGTTATCTGACATTCGTCTTGAAGGATAAGGGAAAACCCCGGAAGAACCTTATCCAGGTAACTTAGGCTGACCGAGATTCGAACTCGGGACCTCTTGAACGTGAAGCAGAAAAGCTACCACCAGGCTACCGAGGCGGGCTGCCCGGGAGGAAGAATGAGGCGACAGGAATAGTGTGGCGGACCAAAAGAGTCTCGACAGTGCAGAGGGCAGGTCCCCTACTATTTATCCGTTGAAAACTCCCCCGGCAGGTCAGCACCCACCGTGGTCCGGAAACGGCCCACCAGGTCGGCCCGAAGACCGGAAGCCGAACTACCGAAGGAGGAAGTGTTTACCAGGAGCATGTCATCCTGCCATGCAGCATCGAAACGACCACCGACACTTCTACCCTGAAAGAGATCACCAGAGTAGAGATGATGTGAAGTGATAATGGAAATGAAATGGAGGAAATTCGGGGATGTAATTAATCTACCCCGACCCGGGGAAACCTCCGAAGAAAAAAAAAAACATGCGTCAGTTAGGTCAGTCCCAACAGTCAGAACCCGGGCCTCCCGAATGCGGACCACAGACGGAAGCGCTTTATTTCTTGGTTTTCAAACTTGCGTTCACCAAATTTTGGTGTTTTTGTAAGAATGGGACAGTTCAGAAGTCTCACCATGTTAGAAAATCATGACCTAAACGTAAATATCTTATACACCTGGCCAGAAAAATGTGTCTCATGTCCCCTTAGTGATTCCTAAAAAATTTATTTACCTTCATTGTATATCAAACTAGGAGTTGACAACTGTCGTAAAGGCTATGGATAAACTGTTTGATGGATTCTTGTTCTTGAAATCGAAATTACCCAAAGTCAGTGATGCTAAATTGAAAGAAGGAATTTTTATAGAATACCTATACTGATCGCCAAACTAGAATGTGATTGACAGTTAGTAACCACATGGAACAACGCTCTAAGTAAACGGGAGGGGATGAGTACGTCATAAGGGTTGTCATAGTAACCATTAGAGGGACCAATTAGAGTCGAGACGTTTCCATGACAACGTTAGACGCTAAAACTTGGTTGCCGATGTTCTAACACGTGCTTAGCATGACTTGCGGGCGAGCGAGTTACGCAAACGCCGCAGTAAACACAATACCTTGGTTTGTATTTCTCTTCTGATAACGCTGCATAAACAGAATGCTCTCACAGTTAGAGATCCCGTACTGGGAAGTTACTTCGCATTTTATTTGTGGCAATTTGCCTTGGTTTACGTGTGCCTAAGTCTGTTTATCTGTGCGCGTGTTGTGATCATTTGCAATTGTGTTTAATGAATGTTTAATTATGTCTAAATATAGTGACAAGCGAAAACCTGAACATGCTCGGGAACCAAATAAAACTGTATTTGGCAAAGGCATTCCAATTAAAGGGCATACACGGGAAATAATATGCTCTGTGAGAGAATACTTCGAAGAGGAGAAACTGAAAGGGGAGTCTAGTATTCCATTCTCTAAGGTGCTTGATAGGACTTCACGTGCGTAGGTATCAGTAAGGGCATTATGGTTAAGATTGGGAAAGAAAAGTATTTTAAAGAAGAAAATTAGACATTGGGGTATAAAGACATTGGGGTATAAATTAGAAACTCCCGGAAAAAAAATATGTAAGCGGCATTTTCCCACTTCAATAAGTATCAAAATGTCACAGGTATGCCTCTTTTGTTACGATGATCTTTACATTGATGTGTTCTTGCATGTTCTAGCGTTTGAGTGTAGATCCACGACTGTACTATTTATTGTCTTTGTGTACAGTATTATAAATAATAATAATAATAATAATAATAATAATAATAATAATAATAATAATAATAATAATAATAATAATAATAATAATAATAATTAATAATAACAATAATAACAATAATAATAACAATAATAATAATAATTATAATAATAATGATAATAATAATAATAATAATAATAATAATAATAATAATAATAATAATAATAATAATAATAATAATAATAATAATAATAATAATAATAATAATAATAATAATAATAATGATAATGATAATGATGATAATAATGATGATGATGATGATGATAATAATAATAATAATAATAATAATAATAATAATAATAATAATAATAATAATAATAATAATAATAATAATAATAATAATAATAATAATAATAATAATAATAATAATAATAATAATAATAATAATAATAATAATAATAATAATAATAATAATAATAATAATAATAATAATAATAATAATAATAATAATAATAATAATAATAATAATATCAATTGCAGTCGCAACTGAATCACCTTCGCACGCGTAATCCTATCGCGCTCTCCACGTGGCAGCAATAAGCGGCAACGTCGCCTCTCTCTCTCTCCATACGAAATGTCAATCACTTTCTAGATTGGCGACCAGTATGAATACGGTCATTAATAGGTGATGAACATTTTGAAGGACAGTTAAATCCACTGGAAAAAGCAGCCTGGCAGTCTCCTTAAAATTTATGTTGCAATTTCCTTGGAAACCATGAAGCAGGAAGCTATCGTGACATAGTGGCTGATCTGCATACCTATAAAGCTAAGGGATAACATGTCTTTGAGAATTCACTTCTTGGACTCTATTTAAAACTTCTTCCCGGAAAATCTTGGGGCTGTCAGCCATGGGCATGGAGAGCGTTTTCATCAACAAAGTTCTACTGAAACTGATTCTATTAAAATTATAAAAAAGCTCAAATGAGTAAACTCCTGCCTGATTGGGAAAAACTGAAATGATATTTACATTCTTCATGAAAATACTTCTAGAAATCTGTTACTTTCATTCTTGTGAAAGAGAAGAGGTTCATTTCTATCAACCAGAGTAATTGCAGTAACTGCAAGAGTCGTGCAAATCGAGACAGTATGTTTTTGTCTCTTGTTAAAAGCGTTGGCTCGGAATATATAGAAGAGGAGGTGATGAATTTTGAAGACGACTTGTGTACAAAGTTGAAGGATGAGTCATTTTGGTGGGTAGCCTAATTCTATTGTCTACCCAGAAGAGAGCAGGGAATATGTAAAAATAGTGTGGTGACTCAGGAGGAATGCTATGCCTGCGACGAGTGATCCATTCACACGGGAGATATACCACCTGGAGGCACGACATCGACACTCAGCTAAGGTATTTTTATACACCACTTCTTCGCATTTGTTCAAACAACAATTTACATTTTCCACGTCGCAGAAATATTCGCCGTCAAGGTTCTATGTCACTACAGTGACGGATCCAAGATGTTTCTGCACAAAACATCAACTCACCACATAGCTTTCCCCTGCTTTCCCCTGTTTTTTCACAACTCAG
Organism: Mantis religiosa; assembly: GCA_030765055.1. Taxonomy (NCBI): domain Eukaryota; kingdom Metazoa; phylum Arthropoda; class Insecta; order Mantodea; family Mantidae; genus Mantis; species Mantis religiosa. The sequence goes on along the minus strand of CM060947.1, from coordinate 98,144,011 downwards.
CCTTTTGGCGAAAGCGGTTTTACATTGTTTTTAACTATAGCGCTATGTTAACATTTGAATATCTACTCAATTATCTTAGTAAAACTGAATACAGTTTCCGTAATAACTGGTCTTATTTTCAATGCATTAATGCCCGATTTCACCAAAAGATGTTAAAATCGACGTTAACAAATGTAACGTAACAATTGTCACAGGACATCCACATAATTCAGTGAATTATAAAATAGCAAAGTTATGAAACGATTTAAATGATTATTAGTAGTTTCGATTTTATTTAGAAAAGTTGTGAAAAATTTATAAATTTATAAATAAAAATGTGTAAAAATATATGTAATTTTGTGATTGGCCGAAGTAATAATTGTATGACGTAATGTGGTGACGTAGCATTAAATCGGCAATCACAAAATGAATATAGAAGTAATGATAGTAATGGAAAATCAATAATTTTGGTAGATATGTTCTGTAATCTGAACAGTGATGAATAGTTGTGCAGGATCAAGAAGGCTGTGTAATTTATCAAGTAAGTAAGAATTTATCGATATGTTGGAGGTAACCTGCAATTGACTAGGAAAGGAAGTTCAAGTAAAATGTAACCCAGATAATACAATTAAATTGTTACAAAATTTGACTCCTCCGAAACTTTATTCCGAACCACGCCTAAAAACCAGAAGTCGCATGACTCTTATTTAATCAAACACAATCAGCAAGAAACAACTCAAAATACAAGGAATTAACCCTGTTATATCTGGCTTTTCGACGTGGGTCTTCGAAACAGTCAACGTGCATCCCATCTTCAACATAGAAATCCTGCTATGGTTATTAATACTTGAAGCAAAGGCGAGATCGCCATATTCCTTTCGGTGCATGTTCTAACCTCTCTTGTACTTCCGCAGTAACATTCATAGCAACATGTTTCGACAGTCTATACCTCCGTAAAAAGTTTTCTTCTGATAGCTCCTCAAAATTATTTCTCCTCATAGGCCGTACTCTATTACGAATGCCATTTACACGGTTTTAAATATAGCAAATCGACATCAACAGCTGAGTTCATGCTCGCCATATTGACTATTTACAATTTTTAAGGACTTGGCATCAGAAATTTGGCTTATTAGTTTAACAAAAGGTTTAAGACTAGTGTTAACTAACACTTGTTGGTGAAATGCAATTTTTGTTTCAACTATTGCTAAACTCGTGTTGTCTTAACATCTGTTGGTGAAAGCGGGCATCAAAGTATTTAAAAAAAAAAAAAATACTAATTGTGCAAGTTTCAAAACGTAATTAAATCGCATAACAAGATTTGTACTTAAAATTACAGTTTTGAAAAAGCGTAATTAGTTTTATCTTAAACATTCAAACATTAAAGTTATCGTGGATATAGCTTTAATTTTTTACATATTGTTTGTTTTATGCTGTTCACTGGTGCAAGTATCTCAGAAACTATGGTACAGATTCAAAGCTTCATAGTCATGTGGGAACCCAGTTCATAAAATGCAGTTTTGGAAAAAGAGCGACAAAGTCACTACTTAGTTATCTTAAATGTTTATAACTCTAACTCATAAATCACTTTTGCTTTTTGGAGGGTTGGTGATGAAGGAGATTTCCACACTGAGCTTTGCTGTTTGCTCTCAGGATCAAAATGATGTAGCCAAGTTTCATCAGCAGTGATTACGTTTGAAAGAAACTCTGGATCTTCCTCTAACATTAACTTTAAGTGCATGCAGACCTACATGCGAATGTCCTTTTGTTCGGGAATCAACAGTCTTGGAACCCATCGCACACAAACACGTCTCATGTGTAATGTTTCTGTCACCAACGTGTGGGTGGCACCCAATGAAATGTTCAGTATTTCAGAAAGTGATCTTAAGGTAATTCATCGATCCTCTCTCAACAATGGCAGCAGCAGTGTTGATGCTTTCTTCCGTAAGAGCAGTAACTGAAGAACCGGGTGCACCTTCCTTTGAAATTGATTGTCTTCCCTATTTAAACACTTTAAACCACCTTCGAGCTCTATTGTAGGCAAGAAGAGACTCTTCACAGGCCTCTTTTAACATTGTATAGGCCGCAACTGAAGATTTGTTGAGACGAAAGCAGAATTTCAAAGCCACATATTGTTCCTCGCGTGTTACCTCCATTGCAGCGGTAGCCGATATTGAACAGGCGTAACTTGCCTGGTTCTCACAGACGGGAACCAGGAGTACCAGCAATGAAACTACTCCGGCGTGTTTGTTTCACATTAAGCTAACAGAATATAATAGAATATAATTATTACCGTAAAAAAAATATGATCATTCTTTACTGAACATCCCTCGTAATTTCAGCCAACCACGATATCAGACTACCTTCCCCACTTAAAGTCAACTACGTTATAGAAGCTGGCTCCACTTTACTGCTGAGTATACCTTACTTGCGATGTCAGGCTAATTATTACAAATGAGAGAAATGGCATGCCATTTGTGCAATGCTGTACCTGAGTTGCTTTGATATGTGCCTTTCTTTTAAAAGTACATATCTGATACATGTGAACGATTCTCACATTTTTTTCAGTACTTAGAAACATATCTACGGAAAGAGCACAAAGAAATAAACCACAATGCAAAACACTGAATGCAGTGAGAACGGCTGAACCGATTTGCCAAGTTTTGCTTTTTAAATATTTGTATAAGTCCAAAGATGGTTCAAGAGGTAAGAAATGAAAACCTGAAGTAATAATGGACCGGGTTATTAACTAAATATAAAAGTACACACGCAAATCTTGCGGAACACATACACCATTTATTTTCGACAAACAAAAGCATTAAGTCTTCAAAGCTATTTCACTTACCCTATTTTATTAAGTAACGTTTATCGTTTGTTATCAAGACTGAAACTTTTTTATGTATCATGATAATATATCTTTCGAAGATTAGACACAAAATTAATTTCTGAACGCACTATAATACTTAAATATTTGACACAGACAACTGTCCAATATTGGTGAATTCTTGATTACCTAAGAAGGTATGAATTTGTGAAGTTCGCGGATTTTTTTTATTATGTTAAGGAGAAAACGACCTGACTTAGGTCACGGAAGTCCGTCAAACGTGCGACAAGCTACGTCACGTACTGAGCGCACTGATGAGCAGCGAGACGCAGTTAATGCCAATAATCGTGTTGGAAGTCAGAATTGCGTTCTAGACTGTCTTTTTCTTCCGCAGGAGTTTTTTTTCGTACAAATCAGTTGACACAGTTATAAACCAGAATCACTTAGTCAACTATCCCACAGAGTTTTAAATTCATTAGAACTGTCTGCACTTCCACCTCACAATTTAAAATTAAATGTAAGATCAGTTGTAATCATGCTGCGTAACATTAACCAATCACAACTGTGCAATGGAACGAGACTAACTGTGATAAAGCTAATGAATAACATCATTGAGGCAACAATCATCAAGGGAGAGTACAAAGGCGAGCATGTTTTGATCCCACGTATTCCCGTGATTCCAATGGATTTACATTTGGATTTTAAGCGTCTACAATTGCCGTGCGTTTGGCCATTGCGATGATCATAAATACATCATAAGGGCAGTCGTTGGAAGTTTGCGGCATCAACTTGGAGTTTCCCTGTTTCTCTTATGGACATGTCATGTGTTCGCGTGACGGGAAACCATCATCTTTATATATTTACGCAGCACAAAAAAGATAAAAATATTGTTTATCAGAAAGCTTTAAATTGATTAACATAATTGTAACTGTGTTGTGTTTTAATTTCACCCCCAATTGCAGATAAATAACTAACTAATCCGAATTTGTTTTATTTATATAGACAAGTTCAGACAACTTTTATTGGCTGTACGAAACTTGCCGGGGCAAGTAGTATAGTATGAATATGACAAACATCTTAGCAATAGTCAGGTAGCTTAGACAATTATTGAAAGAAATGCAAAAATACGAAATAAAAAACTTCAGTTGTATACGGAAATCAAACGAACAACACCAACCTAAACAAAGTTCTGTGACTTTGTGGGTTCGTAGAATTAAAAGGTTGAGTTGCAGATATTCCAAATGTTCTTTATTTCCGTAAAAATACACTGTTGAGTTCTCACGTAAAAACATTACGACACATATGCAAGACAATCTTCCAAGGTCGATGACAACACAAACAGTTTACTCAGCAACACTCTTCTTACATGTCTTTACAACAACTTGCAACTCACTCTGTTTACATCTGTCCGGCTGGCGTGTCACAGTCGCTTATATATCTCCTGACAATTTCTAGATCATTCTAAAATAAACCAGAAACCGAATTATCTCTATCAGTCCAGAAGTAACTAGAAATTTCCATTTATCTCAGTTTGTTTATTTCGGCAGACCTTTATCTGCATGTTATCTTGTCTGCCGGCACTTGGTTTTCACACTGCCCGCCTATCAGTTCCTTTTGTGTAAACAAGCCGCGCGGGTTCGCGACAGTACTGCACAAGTGGATGCAGGTATAGCAGTTATAGCTGACACTTGCAGACAGACGCAGTGTATCAAATGAAAATGGTGCGATTTAGGAGTAGTGCGATTTACGAAATATTTACTCTACGCACCGAACGGGATAGCTCAGGCGATTTCGTCTGTGGCCCGCATTCGGGAGGCCTGATTTCGATTCCCGTGACTGACCTACCTGAACCATGGGATTTTTCGGGGATTTCCCGGGTCGCCAGGCGAATGCTGGTAGGTTAATTACATCCCCCAAATTTCCTGTTCCTCTGTTCTATCATCTCTCATCTGGTGGTCTGTTTCAGGGTAGAAGTGTCAGCGGGAGTCTCGGCGGTGTATGGCGGAATGATATGCTCTGAGAAAAACTACTTCCTCCCCCGGTAGGTCGGTTGCCGGTCTCCGCTCCTCTGCTGGGACCATTTCGGGACGACTAGTTAGGGAACCTATGGGGCTCGGCTGCTGGACTCATTGCCGTTCCGCAGAAGGGGAACGTATCCGTTGTCCTGGCCTGTCGGGGGAAGTCTCTATCTAAGTAAACTGTAGGGACTCTGCCCTCTGCACTGTTGTGGCTCCTTGGGTAGTCCGCCCTCTGTCTTCTCTCACATCATCCTTCCTCCCGAGGGCGCCCCACTTGGGGGCATAGGCACAATGGGCCCAGCATGGTGGCCTACGTACCGAATCCCCTCCGTAGTCAAATCCTAATCTTACTCTACGGAATATACTATATTAAACAATTGCAACACTTCGTCATACTACCCTGAAATTATTATTTTGCAAACCTTATCACTTACAGCAACCTAACAGCTATTTAACCATGGAAAGATAGAGTCAGACTAAAAAATTCAATGTCATAGCAGGGATTTGAACCACGTTGCCGTCCAGCCGCTCTAACCCCTGAGCTACCATGGCCAGCGTGCCGGTATGACATTAAATTCTGCAACTGACTCGTGTTTTCCCGGTAAACCACTTAGGAGTTCTCATAAACACATGAGACAACTACCTTAATGGTGACTTACAACGTGTAAGTACTTTAAGGCCCGGGCTTTATAGTTAACGACTATTAGCTCAATTAATGGAAATTAATTGTTCTTTCACACTGGCCGTGTGTAGGCTACTGTATGGAGAGATAGAGTCAGACTGAAACATTCAATGCTATAGCACGGCCAGTGTGAAAGAACAATTGATTTCCAGCTATTTAACCGTTTCTTCCCGTGAGTCACACAAATAAAACATCTTTATTGAATTCCTATTTCTTGTTATTCTTTTTCACTGAAATGAATATTCTCAATATAGGTAGGTATTATTTTACACCAACATAAGAGAACAGCTGTAAGAAAGCAGTTCATTAAAGTATCTGAAGATATCCACATTTTTGTTTGGAGACTGTTGTTTGGGACATGGCTAAGACTCACGCTGCTTACCGTAGATACCGCCAGAGTGTGCAATTAGAAGTTCATGGGCCGAGAAATTAGCTGACGGTCTATATTAAAAAGCTACTGCTCCACAAGAAGTTTGTTCCTTGTTATTAAAACTTCCCCCTCCAACAATTACCGAGTCTATTGCAGCCTCTACCCTTGCAAATATGAGACTTTTATTAAGCGGGGATGAATGTCAGTGGCGGTATGCCTTGATTTTCTCATCCGTCTTTAACCTTTCAGTGCTGTTTCTATTTACGCAATAACATATATTCATTCTTGTTAATTCCATTCCGATTGTCACACGCTGCACTTATACCTAATGTAAACAGTTCGCGTAAAGCAGCAAACAAAATGAATGTAGTACCTAAATTTACATGCAAAATTGTTACACATTCATTCAATATTTAAGAATACTTTAGTTACTGGGTCATTTATTTAATGCTGGCTGGCTGCACGACATTTCTCGGATATATTTTAAACTCATTTTATTTATTTACCCACGTTCTTTATAGCATTGTTATAAAAGAACCGAGATTACATATTGTGACTTTGTGAGTTCGTAGAATTAAAAGACCAATTTGCAGAAATTCAAACTGTTTTTTATTTGCGTAGAGATACACTCTGTTCAATCCTTACGTAAGAGAATTACGTCACATACACAACTCACCAAGGTCGATGATCACAACAAACGTTCTGATTACTTCTGTTTACAACACTCTTGTTACACAACATCTCTTCACGACTCACTCTTGGCGAGCCGTCACCTTCATAAATACCTCATTGATAAATTCGAGAGGTTTCTGGAACAAACAAGAAACGGACTGTTCTATCACCTTCCAGAAACGTAACTTAATCTGTGCCGGCAAATCCTTTTTCTCCGGCGCTATGTTATCTGCTTATGTAAGCTCTTTATCTCCGTGAAACACTATCCCTCCGTTAGTTCCTTTGTGTAAACAAGCCGCGTGAACACTTTTATGCCCCTCGCCGCGACACTATACAGTCTCCTGCCTTATAACCGTAATTTCATACAGCCGCAGCTACACCTAATAACATAAAGAGAATCCCCTGCGATTTAAAAATAATCTATGTGCACTCAAATATTAGGTGCTCAATAAATTAATTTTCTTTATTTTGAAGTTTTGGAAAATTTATTGGGTTTCTTTGGTTTGGCAATGCAGTATACCGTGGCTAGTGTTGTGTACATTGCAAGCATGTATCAGTCTTCAGTTGTTAATAAACAATCACAAAATGGAGATAAAGTTTGAACTTAGACTCCTTCTAAAACACTATTAGAAACAATATTATAAAGCCGCTGCCGCTTCTCGAAGAATATGTGAAGTGGAAGGAAAAGGTGTCGTTAGAGAGCGTGTGGTACAACGATGATTCTAACGTTTAAACAATGGAGACGAAAACACTAAAGATTTACCACGTTCTGGAAGACGTGGAATATTGAGGATACAGGTCAAGTTTTGCGAGAAAATACACAATATGGTACCCGTAGGCTTACAGAAGAATTTGGTACATCAAAGGATACCATACATCGCCACATTAAGACACTTGGAAAATCATACAGAAGCTGTAGATCTGTAACTCATGAACTGACACCTCAACAGGCAGAACATAGAGGGAACGTCTTCATCAGCTTATCCGTAATCCCATGGATTATAGATGAGTCAGGAGAATTGTCACTTGTGATGAAATATGGGTATATTACCGAAACCCTGATGCCTCGAAACAATGTCTTGATGCCCGCCAACTTGCCAAAGTCGCTGAAAAATATAATTTCGGTCCCGGAGTAATGTTGTGTGTCTGGTGGAATTTTGAAGGTGTGATTTACTGGGAGTTTGTTCCAAACGGGCGGGTGATTGTGCGGATCTTTATTCTCAACAACTGGAACGAGTTCATGAAAATTTGAGATGGAGACACCCAGCATTAGTTAACCGAAATAGAGTTCTATTACAGCAGGCAACACCCCATACTGCACGAACAACCACGGTAAAAATTCAGGAATTGTAAGGAATGGAACTGTTACCACACCCACCACACAGCCCTGAACTCGCACTATCAGATTATCATCTTTTTTTATCCATGGCCCATTTTCTACGTGGAAGAAATTTTGAGAATATTGAAGCAATGTAAGTGAGTGTCACCGATTTCTTTGCACCAAAAATCCATCATGGGATAATAAACCCCGCCGAACGATGGCTCAAGACCATAGAATCTAATGTTCTGCAGGGGCGGTTCAACATAAGGGCGCGAAGGCGCGCGCCCCACTAAAAGAAATCTTACGGAAATAAATGAACCATGGCCTTTCGACAAGTAAGGACAGTTTATTTTTAAAATATGAGAAAGCTTCATAAGGTGGCAAAAGTGACGTCTTCATACCTAGAGTGCATGGCTCGGCGCGGTAAGATTAGCGTCTGCCTGCTGCATTTCCACGTAACAGAAGGCATACAGCTCTGAACGTGGCAAGAGAGTGGGGAAGGACTGTGCATTGCTCATCCGGCGCGGTTCTGTTCGCGCCTAGAGCAGTAGGCAGAGTAGTTTTATATTGCTAAAATACACGGGTTTCTTATTTTAGTGTTCTTTGTGGAGTTAGGAGCATTAACAGAGTGTTACAGGTGGCTTTATAAAATCCAGTGACTGAAGAATAATGGATAACTTTGTAAAATCACTAATGGAAGTGCAATTTTCAAGGTTGACTCTTGAAGAGAAAGTACAATTGAAACCTTTGGGTAAACCAACGCCCGAATTCTTAATGGGGAAAAGTAGAAACAAAGAAAAATGTAAACCAGATGTTTAAGAGCCACCTTAGTTCTAAGGTTAAGTGTGAGAAATGTGACTGCATCTGTGACTGCGAAATTCTCAAGTCCTTTTCCTATCTGTGTGTTTTGCTTGTTTCTAAATGTGTAAGTTGTTTGTGGATAGTTAAGGGATTGAGTAAAATAAAACATTTAACAGAAAAAATAAACAAACATGAGCATGTAGTGCAGCTTATAAGTGTGGTAAAAATGTCACTCCTAGGAAAACAAAACATTGCGTCATGTCTTGACTCCGTGTTTTAAGAAAATATTAAGAAATATAACATTCAAGTGAGTAAAAATAGAGATATTTTAAAAAGGCTTATTTCATGAAGTGTGAAGTTTTGCGCTGTGCTTGAATTAACTTTACGAGCACATGCCCAAAATGTTACTTCTTCCAATCCAGGGGTGTACAGGGGCTTCATTGACTATACAACTGAACTGGATACAGTGATGCAGGAACATTTAGAAACAGCCACAGTATTTAGAGGGACTTCGAAAACAGTGCCGAATGATCTATTAGACTGCATGTTGAAAGTCTGTAGGGAGAAAATAAAGCAACAGATACGAGCTTCTGAGTTTGTTCCCATTCAGTGTGATGAGACAACTGACATTTCAAATCACTGTCAGATGGTTTTGGTATTCCATTTCGTATATGAGGAATTCGTAAATGAGAGACTTTGGGCTTTTGTGAACCATGAAGGAAGAGATGCGGAATCTCTGTCAAAGTGCATAAGGAATGAAATCCACTCGGCTCTTGGAAATACCAAAGAAAAGCTCATTGCTCAAATCTTTGACGGGGCCAGTGTTATGAGTTGAAGAACCGGTGGAGTACAGGCCAAAATAAGGGAAACATTGGCATATGGGTGCGTTGTCCATTGAAATGCACACCGGTTGAATTTAGTATTACAAAAGGCAACTAACCCTAATACCCAGGTACGCGTGTTCTTTTCAGATCTTTCGGATATTCCAGTATTGTTTTCCAATTCCTCTTTGCGATGTGATATTTCTGAAAAAGTAGTGCAAACAAGATTGCTCAGAGTTGCTTTCACAAGATGGAATTACAACATTCGTACCGTCAATGTTATGTAGGAAAACATAGAAAGCCTGAAAGATTGCTTCGAAATTGTTGAAGAGATTTGCACTAATACAACCACAATAAATGAAGTCAGTAGCTATACAAGAGTTCTTAAAGATCCAAATTCTATTTTTTGGTTAAGAGTTTTCCACAAAATCCCACTTCATGTAGACATTTTGTACCAGCAACTTCAAAAGAAGAGCAAAGATATTGTAACGTTACAGAATGACACCCTTAAATTTAAACAACAAATGGAAAAGGAAAGATTGAATATTGTTGAAGTACACAAAAACTTAAGAATGTCTACGGCCACCAAAGAAAAGAAAAAGAATGGAATGTGCAAGAGTTGGAGATGCCCAAGGAGGTGTGTGACGTCATCACAACTACTGTCGCAGATAGATCTACTTATAATGGGCATCTAGGAGCTGCATATTTGCAGTATAACGACTTATTTAAGGATTTTTGTGAACGTTTCCCGGAAGAAATTTTCACACGAGTGATGCAATGCTACCCTTTTCTACAGCAAGGAAAACTGCGCACAGAGTTGCAGCTAATTTTAAGACGAAATGACTTTAACATTCAAGGAGCCTTGAAACTTTTTCATTTCATAATTCTTGTTCAGTGAAGTCACAACGCTTTTGAAAATTGTCATAACAACGCCGAGGAGACTGCGGAACCTGAACGTTACTTTTCCACTCTGAAAAAGATAAAAACGCTTTTAAGAAATACAGTGACAAACGACAGACTCAATGCTTTAGCAATGCTGTCAATAAATAAGGCCCCTATCAGTAACATGCAGGATTTTGGTGAAAGAGTGATGGAAAATTTCATTAAAGAACATATAAATTGATCAAAAGTGCAATTCATGATAAACTGAACAAATGCCAAATACGAGATTTAATGTGTGTACATTTAGTGATATGCACGTGAATCGGTGAGAAATAACATACACTGGTGTAGTGGTAGCTTATATGGATTTGCGTGAGCTTGAATGATGTTCTAATAACATCCTTTTATATGTTGCAGCTTTGGACAAAAATTGTGTTGGGCTTCTTGTACTTATTTCTAAGGTATATATCACAACTTGAGATATAATCACAACTTTGCCCGCCTCGGTAGCGTAGATGGTAGCATGTATGCCTCACGTTCAAGAGGTCCCGAGTTCGAATCTCGGTCAGGGTGAGTTACCTGGATAAGGTTTTTTTCCGGGGTTTTCCATTATCCTTCAAGTCGAATGTCGGATAACTCTAAGCTCCATGGACCTTGGACTCATTTGAGCATCGCTTCACCCAATTCATTCACCGTCCGATATGACTTAACGTTGGAGGACGTAAATTACAACAAACAAACAAAAAAAGAACTTGAGAACCACCATTTCCGTGGGTTGCAGAGGTAGAATTTAAAAAAAAAAATGGTTTTTAATATTTACAAGTGTAATAATTTATTGTTGTCAATATTTAGCAAGCAAAACCGTTTCCGCTACCCCGCCCCCAAACATTTCGGCCACGAGCCACCGCTGATGTTCTGTGCTTTGAAAATTAGTTAATTGCTTGCCAGAACACATTTCAAATAATTGTTTTTCTTAAAAACGAAATTGCTTATGAGACAGTATCTATATTTGCACTACAAGAGAGACCAAAGTCAATGACGGCAAGTCATTGGTCTTATTGCTATCTGCATATGCCAAAAGACTGTACGAGAGATCTGGGGTTGGGTGTGCTTGCCTATTGTCCAATGACAGTGCTAGGTTTAGCGCCTAGAAATTCCTACGCCTAGTAACATACATGTAAAAAATATCCAGAAGTATGTTCTTACTTGGAATAGCATGCGTAACGTACGTAGTCTTATCATGAGATTCGATTCTTCTTGTTCTAGTTTGTCTAGGTTGCTAAATCATCACCACCTATATACTCGTAAATTGTTTGGGAGGTAATATTCACGAAACCTACTTACCTTTCCTTTCTGGAGTAATAACTATGATTTACTCCATGAAATTTTCAATTGAAAGTCAGAGAAATTCCTTCCATCCTTACGGCCTTCCATTCTACGTTTCAATTTTCAGCAAATTACGCTTCTCATCACTATTATGACAGTTATTTTAAGCGTAAAATAATTGATACATCATAAATTAGCAGATATAATACTTGAAAACTTTCAACTGCCAAGATTTAGAAATCTATCATTTAACACACACCGATGATTTTAAGCATGCTTAGAAGCTACAGCCCCAGTAGATGCCGGCGTACAAAATAACTTGACCGTGTTGTTAACACACAAAAAAGTCTTCAAATAATTATATTTTTATTCTTTATTAAATTTATTAGCAAGTTTTACTGGTCGTGCTTATTCTCATTTCCACCTACGAATATCCTGAGAGAAAGATCTAAAGTTCACCACGGATTCATCAAAAGTGAAGGAATTGGAGAGGCATCAAAAGCGTCGCACACTGGGAGCTGTTGCCCGCCTCGGTAGCGTAGATGGTAGAATGTCTGTCTCACGGTCAAGAGGTCCCGAGTTCGAATCTCGGTCAGGGTGAGTTACCTGGATAAGGTTTTTCCAGGGTTTTCCCTTATCCTTAAAGACGAATGTCGGGTAACTCTAAGTTCCATGGACCCTGGGCCCATTTGAGCATCATTTCACCCATTTCATTCATCGTCCGATATGACTTACAAAAGTCAAAGGACGTAAATTAAAAAAAAAAAAAAAAAAAAAAAAAACCTAGGAGCTGTGGCAGAAAATATTGCACACTTTTGAATATACTGTATTCTTCACTCAGAATAACGAACAAGATATGTATAATTCTTGGACAATAACCTATATTTAAAGCATAGTTGACTTCTATCGGTAGTAAAATTGTGGCATACTGGTGAAACGCTGCCATCAACTACATCATACCATTTCAAGGAAATACTCCATGTGCTCTCTTGCAGCTACTCTCGGCTATAATTTTTTTTTTTTTTTTTTTTTTTTTTTTTTTTTTTTTTTTTGTAAAACCTATATACTATAATGCCTAACTTATCGCCTCTGCTGAAAAATGTTTGTGCCTTAATCACTGACAGTCTCAAATACATTTACCGCAAATTTAATCGTAACTATCAAGCACTGTTCTGCGTGGACCTTTTTTTTTTTTAATGAACGGACGTTTCTGAATCACCATTTTACACTGATTGAAAACTGAAATACGTTTTCGAGTACCACGTAAGAATTTTCTGCAACTACAAATTTTATGTTCTGAATATTTTTTGTAATGTTTTTACTGTAGTAATATTACCTTATGCTTGTTGTATATTAGAAAGGCTCATCAGCTTATAATTTCAAATTTATTACTTAAAAACTGAAATAATATATGTATTATGTTTACATTTATATATATTATTTATTAAAATCTATTAACTATATTCCCTAAGGGATGTACAAAAATGTGTCTTCCACTTAAAATTAATAATTCCAAATTTTAATTTTTTTTAATTTTTTTTTTAATTTTACGTCCTCCAACGTTAAGTCATATCGGACGGTGAATGAAATGGGTGAAATGATGCTCAATGTGTACAGGGTCCACGGAGCTTAGAGCTACCTGACATTCGTCTGTAAGGATAAGGGAAAACCCAGGAAAAACCTTATCCAGGTAACTCACCCTGACCGAGATTCGAACTCGGGACCTCTTGAACGTGAGGCAGACATGCTACCATCTACGCTACCGAGGCGGGTTAATAATTCCAAAGAGTGTAGGTTCTTCGTAGATTCTTCTCAAAAGGTCTTAGAGGTGTTTTACTTCATAATGGAAACATTCATTCTTCCATTCCTTAGCCCATTCTTTTGTTTTAAAGGAGAAATATGAAAATGTTAAGCTTTAGTCATAAAAATACAGTACGAAAACCATATATGGCTAGTGTGAGTAGAAGTCAACATTATTAGCCTATTACTTGGTCAGCAGGCTGGTTTCACAAAATACCCTTTGTTTTATATGAACAGGATAGCTGAGCTAGGTCAGAACACTGGGAAAGAGAACAGTGGCCACGTAGGACTGATTTAACATCGGGCGAAAAAATTGTTGCCACCTCTCCATGTAAAATTAGGTTTAATGAAACAATTTCGGAAAACTCTACATAGAGTCAGTGAGTGCTTTAAACACCTTTGTGTTATAATTCCTTTATTATCCTATGAAAACATTATTCGTTGACCCACAAATTCTAAAACTAATGACGGACAGTCAGTTCAAGAATACTATGAGTCGAGAGGTGAAGGATGCCTGGAATGTTTTCAGAAATGTTGTTTTTAATTTTCCTTGGAAATAGAAAAGACCCAAATAATGTTAGCATAGTTTTACAAAATTTCAAACAGATTGGATGCAACATAGTGTCAAAGTACATTTTCTCGATTCCCAACTAAATTATTTCCCTGATAATTTAGGAGGTTTTAGCACAAAAAAGGGTGACAGATTTCACTAAGATATAAAAAATATGGAAACGAGGTATCAATGGAAGTGGAGTGCCCATATGATGACGAACAATTGTTGGATATCAAAAACGACTGCTCTGAACAACATGCGAGGTCAGAGGAGAAAATTTGAAGTGCAATAAGGTCATGAATATGCTTATAATTATTATTGATTAATGATTAATTACTGGAAAATAAGAATTTATAGTTATAGTCTAGTTTTTCATACAAAATTCTCGTTGAAAGTAATTTTGAGTACGTTTCACAAAGTTTTGATTTCATTTCCATTATTTTTGAATAGTTTGGAAACCTGACGTGATGGGAGAAAATGGAGATTATTTTCGAATTTGGCACAAAATATATCTGCTTAGCATCATCTATCACATTCACAAAACGAGAAAATAAGCTTTGAAACAGTGTTGTCTATTACAGAAGGGAAAAAATGCCACATCATTTTGTGACTCATTTAGTTATATTATATATACACACCAATGTTACTCATTTATGAAAGCTTGCAGCAGCATTTACACATAAAAGTTAAGTTATATGGAAAGAAAATAAGCACCGTAATTTAAATGGCTATGTTTCATTATAAGCCGCATTCGATTTAGACACGTATATCAATTTATTTAATTAAACACATTTTTACTTTCTCTGCCACCCACCTAGAGTAGCAATATGTCCACAGATGCCAAAGATAGTAAATAAATAAAAAATTAAATCCCATTTAAACAGTTTAATTATTGTTGAGGAAGACACTGCTTTCAAGCCAAAAAGTACCAAAATATGACTAATGTCAACTACAAAAATAAACCATAATTCTGATGTGATACATTCCACAGCCTTCTCTACCAAGGCCAATTCACATACATCGTTTCCACATACATTGTTTGATCCTCATTATGTTATGATGTGTGTTTATGTGCTCAACGTCGTATTTGCGGTAGGTAAAGAAGTATAAAAGTATTCCATCCAAAAACCTGATACCAAGATTGCACGGACAATTGCACAGACTCCCTAAATCCCTCCCCCCCCCCCGCCAAAAAAGAAAAAGTTTTAGTATGGGCGTTTAAGTCTGCGGAGAGCGTTACTCAAAAAAGAAAATTTGTTTAAATACCGAACTTGTTAAGTACCGAACGGGATGTCTCAGGCGGTTTCGTCTGTGCCTCGCATTTGGGAGGTCCGGGTTCACTCCCGTGGCAGTCCTACCTGACCCATGGGGTTTTCGGAGGGTTTCCCGGATCGGCAGGCGAATGGTGCGTAGTTTAATTATATCTCCCGAATTTCTTGTCCCTCATTATCATTTCACATCATCTCTTATCTGGTGGTCTCTTTGGGGGTAGAATTGTCGGCCGGTGCCTCGGCGCCGCATGGTAGGATGATATGCTGCTGGCAAACACTTCCTCCTCCGGTAGAACAGTCTCCGGATTCCGGACAGGTCTAGTGGGCCGCTTCAGGACACGTTGGGTGGGATGCCGGTTGTCTCTGCACTTCGTGACTCCTCGGGGGCCACCCTCCATCTCCTCTCGCCTTATCCTTACTCCCGGAGATGGCGAACTTGGGGCTTAGGCATAATAGATCAAAACTGTTCGAAGTCCCGAATACCTTCCGTAATACTCTATTCTATCCTATCCTAAACTTGATAAGTTGTCTTACAAAAGTACGACACTAGGATAAAAATAAGGCCCATTATTAAAGTAACCTTTTATATGTAAACATTCTCAAAATGGCTCAAGTTAATTAAATTACCATAAGTTTGGAGATATTGCCAGATAATTGAAATACATACATATGTATACGAGAATGTAGTTCAACTGTTCTGAAAATAACCTCCGAAGTCCTCTTCATTCTGAATGACTTTTATATAGCAGATTAACCAGAAAACCTTACTGCAAAAAATGCAGATTTTGTTAAAGCCCAGAATTAATTAAACGCATTGTTTTGCGTGTAGTGAACCATTTTAGAAATATTCCTTGTTATATGTTTATTTTCTTTTAATTTTCTCAAATGGATAGCATTAGACGCGGCTATCGCTTAAAGCCTATTCCCATTGTACCTAGAGGGAAATACATAACATTAAACAGTTATATTAAACGTGAGCCCAGCATCAGACTTTTACTTTCTCAGCCACCTATAGAAGACAAGAGGAAGTGCTGTATTCCACCCAAAAATTGGTATGAATATTCCGCCGGAAACCTGTACATGTTTTAAAATCACCGAATCCAATAAAAGCAATATTAGCAATATTTGGGAAACGTTTTATGCGTGCGTGTGTGTGTCAGCATAACTCTGATACAGAAATTATCAGAATAACCGAGATTTATAATAAAATTAAATATGAATATCTTGTGCATTTGTGTCACATGTTAAGATGCTGTAGGTTGGTTAGTTATGAGTACAGTTTGGCTCAGGATAAGATGTAATTTAGTAAGATAATTAGCGAGATATTGTTGTGAGGCGATTCGGAGAACTAGTTAGGTACGCTACATTAGTGAGAGCAAAGTTACTATCCAAAGTTGCCAGATTAGGTATGGCAGGCTAGCTTAGAATGCTTGGAATATGAGGGAGCATTTCTTAGAAATGTAAAGAGACACTTAAAGACGGAAAGCATAAAATTTCAGTAATATATAAATGAAGTGGCAACATCGTATTAGAAGCTAGTATTGGGGGTCTTAGACGTAGTAGCAAAAGGGGAGTTCATTAGCGGAATATTCGTAGCTGAGTAAGTTATTCTGAGCAGAATCTTGAACACTTCAGGACTGGTCGCTGAAGTACGCAAAGATAGGTGTACTGCTTCAAATTGACGTAGCTTCGTTGAGACATATAACTGATATTAGTCTAAAATGAAAATAGATATGTTCGATACATACGAAACCTAGTATTTTAGTTTAGAAATGTTTCATAGATTCGGCATCAGAATTTTCAAGAAAGTTCTTGCTCCCCAAACGCTCCACACGGAACGATGAATGAAATGGATGAAATGATGCCCAAATGAGCCCAGGGTCCATTGACTTTCGAGTTACCCAACATTCTCTTTAAGGGTAAGGGAAAACCACGGAAAAATCTTATCCAGGTAATTCACTCTGACCGAACTCGGCACCTTTTGAACGTGAGCAGACTACCACTTACGCTACAGACATGTATTATTAAATAATTTCAAAAGTATATTAATTTACTGGTAAATTTTCTGGTAGACTTGCTGGTAAAAGAAGCTCTTACAAGGGAACTACCCCTATACTCATATCTGTATTCGCTTGACAGTTTGATGGCATCATCTCTGCTCTATGTGGAGCCTGTGCACCAAAAATCTGTTGCAAGTAGCTGTTGGACATCCCTCATAAGCTCTGTGCCGGTGCCCCTCACGTATGCCTAATGTGTAGACGCTGCCCGCAGGGGTAAACAATCCCTAACGTACAATGCTGTGTTATTATACCTATATGTTCCTACGTATTCTGGATTTTTGGTACAGAGGCCCCACATAGAGTAGAGATGCCGTCAAACTCTCAAGCGTATACAGGTATGGGCGTAGTGACAGTTCTCTTGTTAGTGTTGCCGTGGGCATCAAAGTAATAAGCAGTCATACGTGAACTGTAACATCAAAATTAATCCGCAAGAAAATTAAACAAAAACCTAGTTATCTAGCTAGAGCATCTCAATTTTTGTTTTTACTTCCAACAGCCAACACATTTAGTGGGCAGACTTTTCTACAAATTTCACGGTTATATACTGAAATATGTTTCACTTACGTGCACTTGAAGGAGACTTTCAAGAAAACTAAGTTTAGTATGCCATGTGAAGACTTTCTGAATGCAGTACTCGGTGATAAAGTATTATAGTATGCACAAGAAGTTACACAAGCAAACAGAAATAGTAAAGCTAAGACTTGCATATTTCCAGAGATAAATCCAAAGGTCTGTAATTAAAACGGTTTGACCTTTGCAGTAAATATCGTTGTCTAGGAGGCAGATAAGAGCCTTCGTTAAGGGAGAAGAAGCAAATCTATAACCTGTTATAGGAATTCCAGGACATCTTGCCTGTATTTGAACATGATTATCGCGTATGACTGACACCGCCAAGGAATGATTAGTAGTCAGTGTTCTCTTGGTGCCATCTCAGTGTTGCTTGAAAGACGAACAATTTTTGTGAAGTGCGAATGCTTCACTTCGATGGTGCTATCTTTGTTATATATATATATATATATATATATATATATATATATATATACATACATACATATATATACATTCTTTTGCTTGGTGATTAGAATGCTGGAAACGACGACTGAGATGATACTAGGCGCAGTTCACTCTTCAAGAACTATTAGTCCACGGCCCATAAGTCAGGAACTTAACATTTATCTTCAAGAAGCCGGCCGTGAAAGCCTCAGCTTATATGGTTCACGATATACATCTCCAAGGTAAGACCCGTTTGGATATTTGTACAAATATGTAATTGTTATCAACATTTCACCCCCAAGTCTCCTCAAAACTTGGGAAGTACCTTTGTACTTAAAGTTAATAATTAGGATGCAGTAAATTGGCATATTATAGAACTCGGTGTTGTCTCTAATTTGCTCCACATTGCTCTACCATCCTGCACACGCATTCTATCAGCTACGCTTCTATTTACTGAGTGGACTGTAACCTCTATCATACATTATATTCAATCCGTAATATTTGGTTGAGGCATCTCAGTTACAATTTACTCTTCGTAATATTCGGTGGAGTCGCTTATGTTTGTCCATTGTTATTTGTAACAGTATCATATTAGTGCTTCAAGAGTTCGATGAAAAGGCCCACGCTGTTTGAAAATAGTGGGTATGAAGCATAATCTAACTTATCGTATAGAAGCTGCAGATTTTATACAGTGATATTAAATTGGTGAAACATTGTTATGATAAGAGTCCACATAAAGGCAAGAGGCTCAATCATGCTTTACTATTATCTATCATTCTTCTTGTAAAATGATAAATACCCGAATAGTTTATATAATCGGTTGCTACGGTGAAAAAGTACGCACATAAAGAATGGACTCACACATGAAACAATGAACAACTGATGAGATTCAAAAATTACTAAAAATGTCTAAATGTATTAAATTTTAAGTATTTCTTTCCAGGTAAATGTCAATACTAGAAGACTGATGTGTTCAGTATAGGCAGTTAGTAAGTGTTCAATAGAATGTATACCCGAGACAAGGTTTTGAAGTAGAACAGAAGCTGAAATTAAAGCCCTGTGCGCTACTTAAAATTAAATCAGTAGAATTTACAAATTCTGAAATTTACGGATTGATGCTCTAAGTAAGGATCCAAAGCCTTACACTCTGACAAACATAGACTGAAGGAATTGAAATATGTGAATATTATTGATTCGGTGCGAAGAAAGTATTTGTACACTGGTTTATGCAGCTTGGTACTCTGTTATGGTTTTAAAGTGCTTGTAGTGTTAAAAATTGTAGTCATTGATGAGCATATTTTAACAATTGTATTGGATTCAGCCGCGAAAGAGAAAATAAATATTTAGAATTTAAACTTAATTAACGAATATGTGAAGTATTGTAATGTTTAAATTAAGTTTAAGAAGTGAAATTATAAAAATAAATAAAATTTTTGTATAGGCTGTTACGAATGACGTAGTCATAAAGAAACACGTGGTTGCTATAGTGAAGAAAAAGTCAACAATCTTTCTCGCAAGATGGGAGAGACTGATTTTGATCATCGAGGAGAAAAGACACGTGTGTAAAGACGATAAGAATTTAATAAAATGATTGTGTTAAGAGAGTAATCTTCATACAAGTACACGTGAACTTTTAGTTTCACCTTCGTAGGAGAAAAACGTAAAAGCGTTAATGTGAACATTATAGAAAAAGGACGCTTAGAGAGTGAATACATTGAAAAGATTATCAGTTCATTGGAGTTTTATTATTTATGTCAATTTAATCAAGAATTAAAATCCAATTATATTTAAAAAGAAATCCAGTAATTTATTTTGCATTATAAATCATTCCTGGAGGAGAAGGACATCAGTCCGACACTACGTCTAGGGAGAAGAATCATCATGTTACGGCTGGGAATTTATCTTTTAAATTAACTTAAAACCAAATTTAACGAACCGAAAATTAAAGTTTCGCCAAATAACGCTGCAACATAGGACAGCAATAAAACATCACATATAATAAACTTTTATCAACAAGATTACTGATGGTAAAACATATCGTTTTACAAATCTGAAAAGGCAGGTAAAATACTACATCAAAACTGCCTGAAGTCAAGATCACTTTGTACAGCCTCATAATAATGCTTAAATGTTGTAAGGAGTTTGAATAAAATTTACACAGAGAGAGAACTACCATGTGAAATTGCATTGCTTGCAGAACCTTCTCAGAAGCTCTTATGTGAACTAGATATGTGTGGTAAAGGTAACACTGCTATTACGCTATTATGGCTTAAACAAACACTTTCCGAAGAAAATAAATACGGTAAACATGTGCGCTTACATCTTATGTAAAATGAATCTGATGTGTAGTGCAATTCTCTACGCTTGCATAACTAATGCTCTCCACGTTTATCGAGATAAATATTTGCAGAAGTTATCTTCTTATTAATTTTCTTTTAGTGCAAAGGGAATTTGGGAATACAGTAGGCTTTATGCGAGTCGCATTTTTAAAGCTAGTCACTTTGTGATGACTTTGTAGTTCTATTCTCCTTGTATAGCTAAATACATTAAAAGAAAGAATACTTCGAATTTCAGAATGTTATAATAGAAAAATTCAAACAAATAACAAGGAATATCTCCGAAATAGATCACTAAAAAAGTATCTGATATAAATTATATGCTATAACAAGATTTTAGAGATTTTCTATAGTTCAAATTTTGTTCACTTCTTACAGTTTATCAGATATGCAAAGGTCATCCAGAATATACAGGACTTCTGAGAATATTCCCAGAAAATTCAAAATATACATTTAATTTGTCATGAAAAAATCTCAAGTATATGGTAGATATTTTAATCAAAATTGCTAGAACCATTCTCGAGCAAATCAAAGTTTTCGAAAAATGTTCCCTGTAAAGAATAATCTGGAGTGGGGAGATTTCTTGAAAACCTTCGTATCACATTTGTGGAAAATGCTGAGCTCATATACAATGTTTGGTTTTAACGGAGACCTTCAAAGGCGCGTGCAGAACTTTCTCTAAAAGTGCTTGAGTTTTATTTATTTATTTATTTATTTTTGTTTTTATTTAGATGAATGTGCCTAAAATATGTATTTTTGTTGAAATCTCAATATCTCATGGAATGCAAGACCTTCCGTACTTCCTTTCCATGCTAGAGAAAGTAAAGAATAAATTGCATTGTAATACGATATACTGGAATCATTACTTATATGAACAGTTCGTAATGACAATTTTCAGATCTTCAGAAATGTTTGTAATGCTAGATAATTTGTTGTTATTAAAATAGATCAGCTAATATTGAAAAACGTTTCGTAAATATGTTATATTAGAAATAGATTGCCAAACCAGTGAAATGTACAAAATAATAACACAAAATACCTCAGAATCAGGGACGTATTTAAGGGGGGGGGGGTCCAGGGGGTCCGGACCCCCCCCAAATGAATTGTCATTCCGAACATTTAATAAATAAATAGTTGAAATAAAACTAAGTTTAAAATGAATTGAAAAAGTTTATTTAAGTTTCTCTTCTTAACGTCTCTATTCACTGAACAAAACAAGGCCGCCTAGTGCAATGAAAGCTCTTAATAAGTAGAGTCAACATGAAAAATTCAATGCCACGGCCGGGATTTGAACCACGGAACTCCTGGTTTTCATCCACTCGCTGTTACTCCATTTGACTCGTATATTTCCCCGGTAAAACACTAGAGGCTCTCGCATCCGAGATACACCGTTTGTGGCGACTTACCATTGTAAGTACTTGCATTGTAAGTATTACTGTGATGAAGCCTGATGAAGCGAGGCTTCATCACAGTAGTACTTACAATGCAAGTACTTACAATTGTAAGTCGCCACAAACGGTGTATCTGGAATGCGAGAGCCCCTAGTGGTTTACCGGGGAAATATACGAGTCAAATGAAGAATTGAATGTCATGACAGCAAGTTGGCCATAGTAGCTCAATGGGTAAGAGCGACTGGACGGAAATCAGGAGATCCGTGGTTCAAATCCCGGCCGTGGCATTGAATTTTTCATGTTGACTCTATCTATGATAAACCTCAGCCTATGTACGGCTAGTGTGAAGAAAGGATTAATTTCCATCAATTAACTAAAATCTTAATAAGTAATTTTATTAAAAATAATAATAATAAATAGTTTCACAAGAAATAAACATTTCTGAGAAAAATATTAGCAACAAATGACTAAATGATCAAATAAATTTGAAACTGTGACTCTTTCTTTTGTTCCCAACTGTGCACCTCTTGCTTGCCCTCAGGACTGTCTTCAGAACTGAGTTATTTAAACTGAAACAAGGATCATTGACTAAAATGAGTGAATATCTTCTTTTGGATGGAAGAACTTTCGTCAATTTTCTGTTCTCAGAAACATGTCTATTGATTCCGATTAAAATGCTGCATGTTTGAGACACGACAATTTTGAATTTTTGGGGAAAAGGCGATAAACACCTCTTTAATTTCCACGATTATTTAACTAAGAAACCAGGTTATCATAGATAAAAACATCAGATTAAAAGAGGACGTGGAGCTCATAAAATACGCAACTCCCGCAATTTCTACTTCCCTCGTATCAGCTATTATCGAAACATCTCATCCTATATAACAATTGTTATGCACATTTAACAGCCTCAAAATTGCTCGTTGCATAATTTCATAAGAAACCTAGTATTTTATTTATTTATTTTAATACTTTAACGTCCTTTAACTGGATGATCATATTGGACAGTAAATGAAACGGGTGATACCATCACATCAGTCTAGCGCGACTAGAACATAAGATTTACCCGACAATCGTCTTATTAAGATAAGGGAATACCCTGTAAAAGGTCCTATTGAGAAAACTATCTTGATCTCGATTGGAAATCGCTTCTGCGGTGCCCAACTTGCGCTCATATGAGCAAAGGTGGATTTTTTTCACTTCACCCCACCTCCTCATGAAAGCATTTCCCTTTTTCTCGCTCACTCTACATAATGGAACGTTGCGTTTTATATTCGCAGACAGTGGGTGGAGGTAAACCTCCTTCCCCTTACGCGGCAAGGTTGGCCAAGATATCTTCACTGGGAGTCAGACATGCTACCACCAAACTATGGAGGAGGGCTCCAGTTGAAATCATTTATAACCAAAGAGTTTGCCTGATGACGATACGCAATGGAGCAATCGTGCTTTATATGAGTTGCGAAATTGTGAGAACCAGAGAGACTCGTGTCAGTGTACGGGAGTACGGGATCAATGTTTATTGCCTCTACCACGTGCTTAGTAAGCACAAACGTGTTACATTCCATTTAAAAAGTTAATATTGAGATGTCATCAGGAATGCAAGTTTTGAGGACACTAGAACAGGGGGAAAAAAACTTAAAAATAAATGTCTGCGCGCGCTCCAGAACCCAAATATTGGAGGAATATAAAATGTAGGATTTAATTTTGTTATCTTTCAAGGATGCGAAACGAAGACTTTCAATAAAATCGTCCGAAAATGGCTTCAATAATTTGAATTTAAACACTACATATTTAAGATAGCTGCATAACAAATAGAATGCCTATTGTGAATTTTCTGAGGATAAACCCTGAAGTTTGCTTTACTGGAAGTGAAGTCTGTATAACTATTCTAAACCTAACAGATAAACGAAAAGTTACTGCACAAGTAACTCGTTAAAATACACAAATAATGTCAATTATAATAATGTATTGCAAAGTTAACTAATTCCGATATATTATTTGTTACTGATTAAAATTCTCAGATACTTACTTAAAGGTATGTAATTTTTAACTTCTAAGATCCTACTCCCTTTTTCATTCAAGGAGAACTAATACCTCAAATGCATCAATTAGTGGTTCGTTTTTAAATATCTGATTGCTGCTTATATCACTTTATCCCAGGTATAAGAACAAAAGTGTACAATTAAAGGTCTTTCAATAGACTTTATGCAAAGAAACAAGACAAAAACAAGCTTTTCTGAGAACAATTTGTAGAAGATTAGGTGGAGAAAGTAATGTGAATGTAATATATTACATCTGTTTTTAGTTTTACTAACATGATAAAAATACATCCCTGATTAATTATTAAAAGCAAATAATTCAACGTAGATTTTTGGACCCCCCCCCCCCCGGAAATTGACTTCTGAATACGTGCCTGCTCAGAATTAAAAAAAAAAAAACTGTAATGTAATTAATCCGTTGTTATTACTTATTGAAAGTCAGCTAAAGTCACAACTGTTTACAAAAGGACAATTTCACTCAGACTGAAAATAGTGTTTAACGCCCGGGTAGAGCATCACAGACGGTGGATACTGATGATACCTGCTAGTTAGGAGGATTGAGGAACCTGGGAAAAAAACCTTCAGTTTTGAATAGGACAGTTGTAGCGGGATTTTGCACTGCTGACTTCCTCCTTATGAGTCCTTGCGGTACAGTAGATTCGTACATAGGTACACTGATATAAAAATATTCGTAAGTACATCACCTAATTTTAATGACTAAACTATTTCCATTTCATTTCTTGTTTCAATATTCAGGCCTTTTCAGTAGGTGGTATGTACAAGAACCGCAACTAACCCCTCCATCCAGTGAATGGAATCGCCGAGCACCAGAAGAAAGTGGTATGCAGTCTTCCCGCCCTACCGAGCATCAACACAAGTCCACTGGCATGACACGGCCAACGTGATGTTAGGATGGGAGATGTGGTACTATGTGACCTGTTTCTGACACACCTCGGATTATGTCAGGGCGCTAACGGACAAGTTAAAAGGCTTCAGTCGGGGCACTAACGAACAGGTTAAAAGTCATCTCTCACCTTTTCGTCAGCACCTGAAGCTGGCAAGTGATTGGATGAAGGCACGCTATGACCGTCTGGCGAACAGTGCCGAATGTAAGGAAGGTGCACTATCCTCCCACCAGCACTACAGGGAAACTGTAAAAATTGTACGTTCTTTGAACAGCACATATAAGGCAATTAGTTGTATCAACGGCATTCAGTATCAACCCCTAAGGGAGCTGATCGTGATTCATCTTGAAAATCGCGATGTTGCTCGGGACAAGCAGCTCTGAAGAGGATCCAATTTTGTCCAGCGGATTAAGTGTCCTTCAATCCTTGCTAGGGATTAGTTGTGGAGGGAGAAAAGGCGGAGTGTTCTCCCCGAAGTAAGTGACGGAGTACGTTCGGGACGAAAGCAGATAATTTTGGGTGCTCTCTTCTCCCATTACCGGCGAACTTTTTAATCTTGCTGACATTACATTAAGCCAGTATTCTTACAAGGAAACCAGTCAGTGAGTAAGAGAGTTCGTATTGTGGGTGTGACAGTGCTGTTCTCAAAGTTATAACGTACAAGTGTGGCTCGGCGTGTGATTGGTGTAGTCCAGTGTTCATTATTTCAGCGAGTGAAGCAGAAACAACAAAAGAAACACGCATAACAAGGGAAAGTGACGGTGAAGACTGAACTAAGTCACAAAGCAAGCCAAAGTGACAAATTGAACTGTCACACTAGTAGTGAAGCGAATGTCCTTCAGGTTGTATATTAGGAAGATGTTGAAAATAAACATCAGGTTACACTTAAATACCAAAAATATTTTTATGTAACTTACTAAGAAAATGTGAATATTTTACAATTTATGCTATATGCCATACATTTATATTTTAAATAACAGGAAAGTTTTGCTTTTGAGCTATGCTGTTCAGACACACTTGATCACGCTGTTCTTTTCTTAAAGATAATTTTGCGTCCAGGGGATCCCAAAACATGCATTTCCCGGGAAAATGCCATGTCGAATGTTTGGGTGGAATCACTACTTTCTCTTGTCGACTATAGGCGGGTGGCATATAAAGTAATAAATAACAGTAAAAACTTATGAGTAAGAACCTTAGTTTTGGAAACTTCACGTGCCATTTTGATGCTGTAAGCAATAAAACCAGAGGAGGTGGGGAGAGAGACCGCCACTGAGAATCCGGTATCATCAAGGATATTAAAAGCGCGACCGCTGCGATATTGCTCCGGAAGTAATAAACACGATATTAATTTGCGTTCCATACTCTGCGTCTCATAACAAGCTTCTTTAAAGTGTATCTTATAAAACTTGAGTTAGCAGCAATTATTGTCTTTATTTGATTTAAGAGTACATCAAGTGATGAGCTCAAACTTGTCACCTTAAGGATCACCTCATTTAGCATCCTTAGATCTATTAGTTCAAATAAGTTTGTTTCCAGCCGGCTGTTATTATTGAGAAAGCATGGTACTGCTCAACAATACGTTTAGATGATTGGGACTCCAGGGACAGTGATTCCCCTCTTTTGTTTATAGTGCTGCAATGCCTAAAAATGAGAAGCACGGCATTAACTGGTTGAGGCTACATAGACGGCATTTCACTGTAAAAGTACAGCTGTAAGTTCTCTGCGATCATCTTGATTACCTGCTACATATTGCAGCTTTATTTCATTGTTTTTCAGTCTATGCTTCTGATAACATAAAACTTGATAACGCATTAGTGATAAACAGAAGTTGAGCAATATCAGGTTCTTTATAATCCTGACATCGAAAATTATAAGAGCAGAAATGCTGAAGTTCAAACCTGGAAGAACATATGCTCACCGGAATAAATTTAACAGAAAAGGAGTCTTGTTATTTCTATTTCACGTAAGTCAATAAAATGTATTCGTTTCGCAATATACATCCCCTTCACACTGTAAACTGCCTGGGAGGCGGAACCATAGTCAAAACAGGGATTTAAAAAAAAAATGTAAGCCGCCTCTTTTACTGCAAAAAATATGTAGTATAGTACTGCACATTAAAACATTATTATGCCAATGGAACTGTAGAACTATTACGTATTTCAAATGGGAAGGTGTTTGTCCTTGAGCGCTACTACGTGAGCAACCAAGCGGAGTCCTGCGGTGTTGTCGTCCTGCATTCCTCCTAAGTGGTGCGTGAAGAGCGGCAAACTAATCAATCTCTAATAAATACTATTCGCGCTAAGACAAAAATTCATATTTTTCAAAAACTGACCCACGAGGAAGAAGAGAGTAATGTATTTAACATAACCGTAAAACCCCCATATCTTTAGCTCAAATAGTTTTCCTAATAAAAATAAATAAAGTAGATATCATTATATTGTAACAACGCATTGTGACGTAACCACTGTAATGAATATCATAATTGGTTGACATGTATGCGTGAACGTATATTTGAAATTACTCAGAACTGAAACGTAACATTTGACATGACGCGGTAAAAGAAATATGTAGTTTGAATAAGCCAAGGTGTTTGTTAAATTCGATGAGAGGAAACGATACACTTCTTGCTAGTCTGGCAGAACGTGTCTGGTCACATATCTTTGTTTATGAATAGTTCGTAATCTCTATTTACTCAAGAGAGTTCAAAGCAGCATTATTCAGTTACTCTTCCATGAAAAAGTGTACCAGCTGGATCATTGAGACGCTTTCCACCCCCGCCCCCGTTACTATTGCTAGAACAATACAATAGAAATTAATGTGGGCTCAAATTATGTTGCAAACAGAAATAATATTTTTAAACTGACTGACATTGAATGGCTTATTCACGAAGAAATTGACAAAGAACACGACAAGATCGGGAAAACTGCGTGAGACATCAGATAAACTACAAGAAGACGAGTTTTGTAAAGAAATAGGACGTAACGAGATTTTGGAACCTATCATAAATTGTACTCAGACGTTGAAGACAATGGCAATGACGAATTTTCTCTTAACGTAACATTCACAGCTATACGGATGCACCGCTGGTATTTTCGTTAGATTAGAAAAATAAGTAATTCATAAACTATAACTAACTTTAAATTAAATATTTAAAACATTTGCGTAATATACGAATATTCATATTGTAATTGTGATTTCAACAACTGCATTATTATAAAACTTTGGAAAATTCAGTTTGCGTTAGCGCCACGAACACTCGCAAGTGTGCGAGAGAGAGGGAAGTATAAAACGGGTGGGGATGACGAGGTGGCAACGGTGAAGGCTCTAACGCATATGATTGGCTACAGGCGAGAACTCTTCCCATTTCAAACACATAATAGCACACATTATAAAGCTGGCATTGGTTATATACAGTATGTTAGGCAAATCCCATTACAATGTACTAGTACGATAATTATAGATTTTCTCAGCCAATAAGAATGTGTGGCCTCTCCTTTCGGTGAACCTATATGGTTTCCGCTGCTTTTTATAAAGGTATTATGATTTTCATTGGAGGACGTTAAAATAAAAAAAAAAAAAAAAAAAAATCCTTCCAATATTCCTCTTGAGACGAAGGAACTGCATCATATATACAGCTTCACGGAGGAGAGGTACGATTTCATCAGATAATGATTTTCATATTTCCAATATACAGGCACGATCATTCACTGAAGATTCCCGATCTACCACGCAGCAGCATTAGGTGAACAGGCCGGGTGGCATGCACTTTAAAAGTTCGTTAAAATCACATGCAATGGAGACAAGAATTAGTTGAAGTGCTTTAAATATATGTAGAGGCGACTCCGGAGGTAGTGCCTGCGTGCCGTGGCACCGAATACAATTTCAAATTATTTCTATATTACTAATGCGGCCGTGTCTAACGTAGTGAAATTAACAGAAACCCACAGAACTGAAAGAAGTCACTACAAGTTCTCAGTTTGAACACAATAAGTCATGAAAAGGTTCTAGAACATTGACCTTCACCCATAAAAAAGAGAGCCAGCCCCGGTCTAACCTTCTTTCTCTTCTGTCTCCTTTCAACACTTATTCTCAGCAAACTTATCACTCCTGTTACTTGATGCAATATGCCGTGTGAAGCGTCCGACACTACCCGCTCCTCCCGAGTACAGTTGACTGTAAAGTACTGTGACAGTCATACGTGTATCAAGTGTTCATAAAGCAATTAAAACTGAAAATTATGTTAAATGGTTACGCACAATTTTAATTCCAAATTTACTCCTTAACTCGGTGCTAGCAGTAGATAATGCCTATTACCATAATGTACAAGCAGATAAGCATCCAACCTCAAGTTCTTTAAAAAGATATATGGTTTCTTGATTACAAAATCTATCCCGTTTGACGAAAATAGCACGAAATAAAATTGTAAGATTTAATTCTAGCCAATAAGCAGATTCAGAAGAACTTTTTGACCGTCCAAATATTGTCCGAATAGAACCACGCACCCTTAA
Organism: Mantis religiosa; assembly: GCA_030765055.1. Taxonomy (NCBI): domain Eukaryota; kingdom Metazoa; phylum Arthropoda; class Insecta; order Mantodea; family Mantidae; genus Mantis; species Mantis religiosa. Next base: position 98,114,462 of record CM060947.1, on the reverse strand, counting down.
GGATTCCTCCACAACATCCGGATCTGAATTCTATAGAATTAATATGAACAGATGCCAACAATGGGTTGTTTGCAGAATGTAAACTTTAAAATGAAAAACGAAATGTTGTGACACCAATGATTTGAGCAAATTGGACAAATGGAATGGGAAAAGGCATGTCATCATGTGGATAAAATAAAAACAGGAGTACTAGGAAAAATATGTACTAACGGAATAAAAAATTCAAAGAATTATAACTGAAGACAATGGGCCTAGGATGACAGTGATAATGACTCAAAAGACTAAGATATGGCAGGCGTAGAAGAATTAAAATGTGATTAAAGGCAAAACTGTTTAACTGTTGTGTTAAATTGTGTTTAAGCGAAAAACATTTCTCAATCTATAGTACATATTTAATTTGTTGGAGACAACGACGAATGAAACAATCCAGTGATATTTGAGATGGTGAAGTCAGCGCAATGAGATATCACTGCCATTGCAGGTGAGGGAAAACAGGTAAGAGACTCGCATCAAAGCATTCATTTAAATATTTCAGTGCTCAGGAATCATTACGCGGCCTATAATATGTTATTATTCCATGGATCCGTGCCATTTCAAGGCTGGCACGAAATTACTCCATTCTCCACAATGACTCCGAACCTTTTTTGGATGTGGTGCGACAAGGGATAGGAGAAATCCCTGCCAGTTAGTTCCTGATACATCTATCATTGACAACGCATGCGAATAAGTACCTAGTACCAATGAAACTCACACAAAGATTAATATTCTATATTGAGAAATGACAGATAAGCTACTTATCAATAGGTGTGAATGTTAGCGCAATGTCACATTCGTCTTTTTTCCCTTGCTCAAATCTAACATTAAATTAATCTCTGTTTTCTAACGTTACAGGCATTGTACAGCAGATGATTAAAAGAAGTGTTTATTTCTTAGTGAAAATTATGAAAAAAGCACCAAAATCGTTATGTTAAACATATGTAAATAAAAATAATCTAAAACATTCAGTTAATCCAGATGAAATTATGAGAGAAACATGCAGTCTAATAAGAATGACAAAATCAAGGTTTCCAAGAGCAATACTGGATACAGAGTGTTGTAAAAAGCATTAAGTTCATAAGAATTATAAGGTTAATGCCAGCATAAGACGGGCGGGTTGATATTAAAGGCAATATTCGTAAATATACATAGTTAAAAGACTGAATAATATATTGCAAGAGATGAATTACAATTAAGCGATAAAGGATCAAATATATTACCAGAAGTCATTACGTCAATAATTGATAAAATAAGAAATAAAAAGAAAACTAACGGATTCCTGAGATGATGATGTTACTGAAACTGACTACATTGCTTCGATTGTGAATAATGTTAGGGATGAGCTAAAGCATTAGGGTGGTACACTGCTCCGTGCATCAAGTAAGCTTTAAAACAGTTGCAGAACACAACGGGACAATTCCAGTTAAATGCAGGGCAATGTCGTGATCGAACCTCGATTTGCTCCAACGAGAGGTAGTTCCGAAGGTACTACTAATGTGTGTAGTCCGTAATGTCTATAATAGCAGTTTAAACAAAGGAAGTCTTAGAAAGTTTTCTACTTAAACAATTTTACAAAATTTAATTATTGATAAACATCATCATCTTTTACTGTTTTTGCGGGAGCTTTAATTTTATCAATTTTATTTTCAATAATATGTAAAACAAATATTAAAACTAAAAAATAAAAGGATTAAGAGTGACATCCATATATATACTCTCTAGCTTCCGGAATTACCATTACATGAAGACATCACGGACTATTAGACAATAATTATAATCAAGTAACTCTAGGCCTAATATTCAAGATCAACTTTTTAGACTGGCAAATGTTTAAGAAAATTTTATTTGTACGTATCCACTCACAGCTATCTTTACTTTCTCTACATTTTACAATAAGTATTGAAAGTATTACACTTCATCCAAAAAGTGGATTCCGAGATTTCAGTAGAAATACAAGCTTGGAGGTCTGCTGAATTAAAAAACTGCAATTTTTTTTTTTTTTAAAGACCATGTCCGTGTCTGTGAAAATCCTCTTTACATTTGAAAATTTAATTTTCGGAAATGTTGATCTTCTCAACAATGGCTTTAATGACTTTATTTAAATTATCATGATACTTAAGGATATTTTATATGACAAATGACATGCGTATCTTGAATTTTCTGGGAATGTCCTCAAAGTCCTCTACACACTGGATGATTTTACATAACTCGGAAATCGTAAGAGATATGGAGATCTCGTTAAAACACACAACTTATGTCTGACACATTTTTATCTATTTTACTATTATTTTCTCTGTATGTGTGTGTGTGGTTTTTTTTTTTTTTTTTTTTTCTTGGAGTGAAGAATTTCGGAGATAACACTGTCCTGCGGCACTTCTCCGGTTTTGAGGAAATAGGTTATTTAACTGGAAGCAAGCACGCCGATTTCGAAAGTGATAACAGTTCTTACATAAATTGCTTATTTTTTACGATATTCGATATTTTGACATACTGGGCACATATATAATTGCGATTATGTGTATATTTCTGCACCAAGAGATGAATAATGAAACATATTTTGCATCTTCAGCCTGTATATATACCTACAAACCACCCCTTCTGTGCTTTCCTACCCTCAGCCCCTTATCTTCCTAAGCGATGGGCTGATGGTTGACCCAAAACAATAAAAATGTCAAATACTAGTTGCACATTTTATGTTTCTAAAATGATCATATCTCTAAAATCTTAAAGCATTTTAGAATTACAAGGAATATCAATGGCTATTGTACGCAGACCTAAGCACGTCTAGTATCTTACTAGAGCAGCAAGGAGGATATACAAAGCATCCACATGCTTTTTATAAGAATGGAATGGTAGAAACAGAGTTAAACACTGACGTGATTCGTGCTAGCGTAGTCGATTCAAATATATATCAAGTTGTTATGAAAAAGTTCGTGAAAGCACTGGCAAGAATGGTGTATATTAATGGCCGTCGATAAAATAGTTAATGAAGATAATGCTTTTTTGGACACCATGATTGTTAGAAAACCGCAACCGTGGTGTACTTTGAAAGAGGTCGTCAATAATAACAAGGGCTGGCCCCGTAGCTTAGTCGGTAGAGCACCTGCCTGCTGTGCGAGGGTTCCCGACTGGGGTGGGAATTTTTCTCCAACCAAGAAGATTCCCCATCTTCCTCAGAGTCTGGAAGTATGAATGAGTATGCGTGATCTAATGATTAAAATCCAAAGTACAAGCAACCCAACGTCTACGAGATAATACCATCGCCAATAGGCGAAATGTTCCAAAGGAGAAAGACCACCGATATGACCATTACAGTTAAAGGCAGGATATAAATGGAACAAACAAAGATAATCATACATTTCTTTATTGCCTGTGTACTTGGAAATGCAAGTTATAAACATAGTCAGATCAGTTTCCTGTAAATATAAAAGATCTGGGATACTAAAATTATGAGAAATATACTTATAAACCATGAGATTCAGGACGAAATATTTTCACTTCTTGTACTTTCAGCTAAACTATTTTCCTGATAATTATGAATACCTTAGAGATGAACAAGGCTTCAACAAGAAATCGAGCTAGAGATATCAGGGTATTGAGAGCGGACTACTGTTGGTGCTTGAAAAGAGAAGTTGCTTAATCACGACTTAATCGTAAATCAGCGCAACCGACATTCCGGCCAACGAAAATGTAACTTCACGCCTATTTTACAGATATACAAGTATTTCTGTATATTACTGAGCAATTTTGCTTTTTGTAAGCCACGATTTTCACTTAAAATCACTTTTTTTTTCAAATTATTTGAGATTTGTGAGAAAACTTTTCGTGATAGAAAAAAAAAAAAAAAAAAAGAACAGCATCGTTCAATTTGGCACACAGAAATGAGTTAACACTATCTTTCAGATCGCAAACCGGTGAACAACTTATATTTTGCCCATATTAACCTTGCACCTACAAGAAAACTAGCAATAAGATAACGAGTATGCCGATCGACATAAGTAGGGAGAACAATAAGCAGGATTAGGATTTTTAGGTGCAAATTTCAGATGAAAAAGGAAGGAAAAAGGTGCTCAAATAAGGTAAAATAAAAGAAGAAAAAGGTGCTGGTTTATTCAACTAATTAAACAATTTCTCTTTTATCTATTCTAATTTATTGAATTACAAAAAAGTACATCAAATCATCACTCATCAGAAGAAGGAAAAGATGAAGCTGCTATACTGAAGATATTAAGCATTTCTACATTGTTAAAACTAAATCTGTTTCTATTGGGAGATAGAATGTCTTTGTAGATGCTAAAGCTTCTTTGGACATCCAGATAATCGACGGGGCAAATCTTGTATTCACTCGAAATGGCAATTCTACAGATGTGGCGAAATCCTCAATGCCCGGATTCTTCTGAAGACTAAACTCAAGTTTGTCTTTGGCAAAGCCATCTAATTGCTCCCTCACGGAAGTAAAAGTATCCCAGTGTTTCTCCTTTTCAAACCATGTTCTAATAATTTAATAGCTGCAGTCAGGTGCTTGTAACTATTGACACATTATAGTTCTGCCTGCAAATTATGTGTTTTCTCCGGTAACAAAAGTTGTTGTGCCTTGGAAATTGTATCTGCGTCGGCTGGATCAAAAGAAATTTTGTCAAAATTCTCACACAACATAGCAGCACACCCGATCCAAGATCCCCAGCGAATAATGACCAGGAAATTTGGAAGGGGCAGGACAGTGGTTTCCTTGTAGACCACAACACGATTCGGATCTTTCAGCAGAATCGTCTTCAGGGCAAAGATGAACTGATTTGCGATGTGTTATTCGTTCCTTATGGATTCACAAACCCTGTAAAGGGCATGAACCAAGCATGTCACGTGCTTCAACTTACGACGTAAAGGCTTCAATTGGTTATCAGCTGAAACCATGTATGGAGCCTGGTCCATAATCAGAAGTAGTAGTTTTCAAACTCCATACCAGCAGGCCAGAGCTTTCGAAAAAGGTCCATATTTGATTGCATTATTGTACTGGTATTGGCTCTTTGCAGTTCATACATTTTTAACAACATGGGCTTAACTTTCGCCCCTGCTATGGGATAAACTAAAATGTTCAAAGCATCGTTCCATTGAGACTATGGTTTCATCCACAATGATATGGTTTCATCGTAAGCACTTTCTCCTTGATTCTTTGTATGGTTTCTTGGCAAACAGGCTCCATATAGTTCTTTATTAAAGTAATCTCATTCGGCATTGACATCTTTGTGTACTTTTCAAGAAATCCCTTGAAGGCTAGATGGTTCACCTTATTGAGAGGAATTCCTGCTTGTGTAAGAGCTGCACACAACACAGTGTTGATTTAATTAACATTTTGGCTTTTTGAAGAACTGTGTTGAAACCCATTTCGTAATAGAGGCTCCCGCGATTTGTTTGCCTGAATTGGTGCTTAGATCCGGAAATGTGCGGTTTGATGCGATTTCGCTCGTGTTTTTCATCTAGCTAAATTCCTGAATCTCAAATAGTACATCGAATAACAGCTCCACCTGTGTTTATGAAATCTTGTTTGAATTCCTGAGTCAGAACAATAAGTCGAGTACTGGACAGCTTTGACATGATAATATTTAGTAATGTAACAAAGTACTAACACCAGTTCACTTGCTAACTCAATGTGACCGTTACACAACTCATTTACTTGCTGTCCACTCTTACAATATAACACCGCGACAATTACCAGTATACCCTCATTCATACTGAAACTTCAGTCTCAGCGATTTACAATAGCTTCAAGCAGAACCCAGAGACAATTCTTGGAAATACGCGAGTACGGTTACTGCTGTCTCTGAATGACCTTGGAATCAGTGCGAACAGATGACGTCTGCCAAGTAACAAACTCATATTCACGAACAGTAGATTTTACTGATTCTGGTGAAATTAATAGGACAGAATGATATACAGTGACAATGAGTCATTGTCAGCTGCATTATTGCGGGCTGTTTTATAGTAGCAAAGCAAAAAGAAGATTTGTCGTATACAATTATTTTCCATTGTTGTAGGTGTGCTATCGACTCCCAGGCAGCGTTTACTGAAAAAGTTTGGCTTATTCTTCACATTTCACAACAAGCTGAGATGTTAATTAAAAGTTAAATATTTTATATTGATTAAAATCATATACAATAAAATGGAAGGAAAGTTAAAAGAAAAAAATGAGGAAAGGGGGATTATGGCCATGGTTAGGGGGAAAAGGGACAAAGGTACCCAAAAAGGGAAAAGCGTGTATGAAAAAATGCCTCTTTTGGCAACTAGAAACCAAACTGCACACTGTGATATCTTTCCGAAGAGCTTAAAATTACCCTAAGAAGAAAGTTGCGCAACTAAAACTCCTAACCCTGGTAGTAAGCCTAGCTTGTACAAGAGTAGAGGAAGTCATGCTAGTGCAGCACATCAAAATTATTACATTCTGTTTACGATGCTATTATCTGTCGCAGATTATAGGAACTGCAAAGCCTCGGAACGAAAACCATGCAAAAATGAATGGCCGTTTTATTTCAGTTCGCTTTCTATTATTGTTATTGTTCTATTATTTTATTCTTCTTCTTAGTTTTATTACTATTATCATTAACCAATAATACCTACTTTTTTAAGTCACTATTAAGGCATCTGTCTCATGGGTATATAAGGACACCTACACCGGCGCCGTCCTTAGTTTCTATGGCGATGCAAACAAAGCGGAAAAACGTATTACTCCGCTGGCGACTGATTGGAGGGAATATTCGCACTACTTTATTCCCACGTGATAAAATTTTGCGCTGTCAACGAACTATGCAAAGTATTGCTTTGACGTTTTTGATGTTTAAGTAGCTTATGCGATAGCACTTTTACGTTAACATTAAATGCAAAGAGGTGTGTGTGTGTGTGTGTGTGTGTGTGTGTGTGTGTGTGTGTGCGCGCGCGCGCGTGCGTGCGCGCGTGTGTGTACTATATTTTTCCTTGTACGTTAAAAAGGATGAATGCGTACAATTACTTAAATATTTGATATCTATATAATCCACCTCATTTATAAATTAAAAATTAAGGCACGGGTCTTTCCTCGGAATAACAGTGCTAAATAGTTGCGTGTAGCCACTTTGGCAATGACTTGAAATATTTAAGTTTGATTTATGAGTCACTATGTTTACACTCAAACTTCACTTACTTGTTGTATAATTGAAACGTTTTCAAGATCATTCGATCTCATCCTCAGCTGTTTGGTGACTAAATGAACCTTCCTCTTCTTCCACTACTACGGAGCTCCGATCACTCTGCCATCTGGTGTTAGGGGCACTAAGTTTTAATACTTCATTTAATGCCGGGATTTCAAAATTTATAACTTTATCACGGTTTTTGTTTATGAATATTTTTTCCCAAATATCCAATTCTATGGGTGTACTTAAAGATTTTAACAGTTTAATGCTGTGGCCAATGTTGTGGTTTTCTGTCCAAAAATGGTGTGAAACTGCAGATTTTTATGTTTGTTTCAACATGTTTGTTGTTTTATGTTCCTCTGGTGTTCTTTTTGCCTGGTTAACAAGTTTCTCTTAGTTTTTCCTATGTAGCTTTTTTCACAGGTTTCACAATTAATCTGATAAATTCCTGATTTCAAATTGTTGGGGATTGTGTTTTTCAGTGGTTTATTTAGCAGGTTCTTCAGACTGAATTTGTTTTGGGGTGGTAGTTTTAAGTTTAGTCTTTTGAAGATTCGTTCAAATTTTCTAAAAGCCCATGGATGGTAGGTGAATTTTCTATATTGCCAATTTGTATTTTTAAGTGGTTGTAGAGTGGTATTTTTTGATATTAGAGCAACCGGACAGACCGGCAGATCCATAGTTCAAATTCCGGTTGTGGTATTGAATTTTTCAGTCTCTCTACCTATCCAAAATTCTATACACTTCTAGTGTGAAAAAATAATTAATTCCCAGTATTAGGCTGTTTTAAGACAGATCTTCAAAGCTAAAATGTGAAGAGTTGAATTTTAGGTATGAATTTGTGTATTTATAAACAAAATCTAATTGTTGCATCAGACCCAAATATGCGGCCATAAGCACATTATTTTTTACACATACATTGAACACAAGAAACTTATCCTGACTCTCAAGTACAGAAAATATCTGAACACAAGAAAAAAACTCATCTTGTTTTACTCTTTTTAAAATGTCAGGGCCTAAGTGATAAAATTGATATTTTTCATGGTTTCCTGAAAAATATTGTTATACCAATATATCAGATTGCATAGTGGCAACATAATTGCATTTAAAAATATATATTTCCTAGTGGTTTCCTCGGATGTGAGTCAGTTGAAGAATTAATGTCATACTGGCACGTTGACCATGGTAGCTGAATGGTTAGAGCAACCGGATGAAGACCAGGAGACCTGTGGTCAAATGCCGGCTATTGCATTGAATTTTTCAGTCTGACTCAACCTGTCCAGAATTTGACTTAAACACGGCTGGTGTGAAATAACAATTTAATTTCCATAAATAGACCTAATAGTGGTTGGACTATATAGCCTGTACTTACGTATTGTAAGTACTTACGTGTTGTAAGTCACCATTAAGCCTTTAATGGGTGGTGTCGCCCTGGGACAACATATCACTGTATTCAACTTCAAATTATTTTAGTGCAGCATTTCGTTATAATATTCTACTGGCCTTTGTCAGTTATATTAACATTTTGAGTATTTTGAATTGTAAATATTATATTATTTTTACTATTACATTGTACTGGTTTTTTTTTTAGTATAAAAAGGCAAAATCCAAGCAACTGCAGTCAAATGATACCCCGTCAACATCCAAGCGTGCCATTACACCGATTATTTAACTTGGGCCCTCCCTGTCCTTTAGCTCTGAATGGATGACCAGTCCACTGTATAGCGCTTTAACGACCATGGCTATTTGAATCGGTTGCGTTGAGGCACCACAGAAAGCGGTATGAAAACCGGTTTAGCAAGTACAGCAAATACACATGGCACGTTGGCCATGATAGCTTAATGGTTACAGCAACCGGATGGAGACCGGGAGATCCATGTTCAAATCCCGGCTATGGCATTGAATCTTTCAGTCTGACTCAACCTGTCCATAATTTGGCCTACACATGGATGCTGCGAAAGAACAATTTAGTTTCCATTAACAGACCTAATAGTGGTTGGACTGTAAAGCCTGAACTTACAGTACTTACATATAGTAAGTCATCATTAAGGAGTAGTCTCATATGTATATGACAATTTCCTACTGGTTTACTCAGATAATGCGAGTCAGTTGGAGAATTAAGGTCATACTGGCACGTTAACCATGGTAGCTCAATAGTTAGTGCAACTGGATGAAGACCGGGAGATCCATGTTCAAATCCCGGTTATGGAATTGAATTTTTCAGTCTGACTCAACCTGTTCTGAACATCTCACTGTTATTCATGCATTATGCAGCAGTGTGTAAAGCTTGGATATGGCAAAATGTAGCATGATAAGCATTAAGTCTGTGCTTTGATAGTTGACAGAGCCCACCTCTGTGGTGTGGGGGTAGCACGTCTACCTCACGTTCAAGAAGTCCCAAATTCGAATCTCACTCAGGATGAGTTATCAGGGTAAGGTTTCTTCTAGTTTTTTTTTCTGATTCTGAAAGATGAATATCGGATAATTCTAAGCTCTATGGACCCTGGGCTCATCTGAGCATCATTTCATCAATTTCATTTGTCTGATATGACCTATGTTGGAGGACATTAACAAAAAAGGGATAAGAGTATAACTGTTGTAATATATATCACTCCACCACTGCTGCCACCACTACCATAGCTACCACTACAGTGATACAAATATATTTTTAACTAATTTTAGTTAACTTTCAACTAAATTAACTAAATGAACTAAATATAAAAATAGTTATTGGTGGAGACTAATTGTAGTTTTGAATTAACATGTGGGAATTTTGTTGCTGATTTTAAGAATTTATTGTATTAGTTTGGTTAAACTGTGATTATAACAGACCTACAAGAGGCAAAACCTGCTTTGATAAACTACTGAGTAAAATTCCTGCTTTCAATTTGTTCTGTTAAACTACAAACTTCTTATTTTTCACATCATTCAGATTAGTTTTTATAAGATAATTACTAAGCAACATAAACCAGCTGTACTTTAGAATTTTTTTCTCCTATTATTTGATTAATTTCTAAACTGATTGGAAATGGAATTCTAATTTATTAATATGTATTTCAGAAGTTGACATTGTACTGCTGAGCACACTTTTAATGCATTTTTAATGTTTTGTTTGAATATTTTGACAAATGCTTCACTATGAAATGCTTCCAAACTAAACATACTAAGTTCTACTTCCAGATGGTGGATGGCAAATTTTCTTTAGGCAGGACTATCCCTCAACCTCAGCCCATGTAGGTATATATATCAGCATGTAAAAGAACTCCTGAGGGATGACATTTTGGCACACTGGCAATGATGATGTGATCCTGGTAACTGACTGTCATTAACAAACAAAATATTTATTTTTTCCTTTCTAGAGTTTGGAAGTACCCAAAGATAGACAATATTACATAAATGATCATTCCAAAGAAATATTGTTCTAAAGGCAAAATCCTGATATGATCTTAGTTGTAAATGACATGTAAATGTTAAACATTTTGTGTTATGCAATACACAGCTATGCGTACTCTAGTAAAAAATATCAACTGGATGGAAACCAGGAGATCCCTGGTTCAAATCCTGGCCATGGCATTGAATTTTTCAGGTTGACAGGTATATTATCTATCAAAAAATATCAATTTACATATGAATTAAGGCAACTTAGATCTAAGGCTTAGGAACACAGAATAGAACACTTTCTGAATTGACTAAGCAAATGTATTACCTATGCAGAAAACTTTATAGACAAAAGATTGAAGAGAAGAAAACAATGACAAATATTATTCTTATAGAAAATTCTAGCAACAAAAGTAACACTGAATGGTTTATGACAAATAATTTAAAAAATGACACCAAACCTAGGATTTCAATTTCTCATTAGACTTTGAATGAATTTTTCATCAATTCTAATGAATACATCAAAAGTTTGTAAATCCAAAACATTCCATTTTGTGCAAGTTCAAATGTCAATGTCTTTTGGAAAAGACATATTAACATGGTCTAAAATGTTAAAAACTACACCAGTACAGACTTTGGTAAGTCAAATAAATTCCTAAAAAAAAATTGTCCTAACTCTCTTATATATAGTTTTAATTTTTACAAGAAGAGTTTTTCCTGATTGCTTTAAGATTACCAATTTGACATACAAAACCTAGAAGTATAAATGAAGCATGTAATTTTGGCCAATATTTCTTAAATCTATTACAGGAAGTTTTTTAATATATAATTTTTTAATCAAATATAAAAAGATATATAATATTTTAATTTATTTATTAATGAACAATATGTAGTTTTGGAAGTGGAATGCACTGTAGGAACTATTAAAATTTTGGTGGATTTGATACACATTTCTTTTGAAAATGGTGGGTAAATCGAGAAATTTTTGTGACTTAAATAGCACCTCTGATTCTACTTCATCAATGTTGTTCTATTATTCAGTCCTCAGCATCACTTCACTTAGGTCGTTGAACACAAGATTTCTCTAAAGTTTGCAGTAGCAGCACTCATTATATGCCACAATTATCACCACAACCTCATTAAGCAACACACACTTATGTCACATCAAGAACAGCTCATTATATATTCACTTGACAGGCTTGCTTAAATAAAACGCAAGAGTTTCTGAAAACTTTGTGTGGAGGGGGAGAGATGCTTCCACAAAAATCCAAGTATCTCTTGCTGGAATTTATGATGGGGGAAGAGCACACCTCCTGAACACCTCTCTTCAAACAGCCAGCTAGTCAGTTTCCTATGCAATAAGATTGTGTCATAGCTTTATCACAGTATTATAGTAATTGAAACAATCAGATTACAGTTCTTAAATCTTATTTACTAGAAGGAAACCAAATATTTTACCCGCATGGTGAATTATGAGTACATTACATTGATAATAATGTTCCAGGCTTAAAATTTGGGTCCATATATGGTTTGAATTGCAATAAATGATTTACCCAGTAATATCCCTACTTATACCATACTCCAAGAAAGTTGAATGATACAAATTCTGTTGGTAGTGAAAATGGCCCAAATATATTGAACAATGGATGTAATTTTGAGTCAAACTAATACTTGATGCTCCATATATTGCTAGTGTTTACCTAGAACGTGTTTCATTAGGACCTTTCTAACATCCTCAGCTGATGTCGACTGCTGAATTTTGATTTGGTGAACTCTTTGGAGACAACAGGGGCGTTTCTGTTGGTATCTTGATGAACTTTAAGTTCAGGTTCTCTACAAAGGTGGTGTTGATATTGGACAGTTTTCCTTCATATTTCTTTGTGACTATCTTTTCCCACGTGGTTAATGCAGTTGGGCTCTGAGCACTTTTTAATAAATGGATTTCTTGTTCTATATTGTGATTATCATTCCAAAAATGGTATGCTACTGCCAATTTGTCTATTTCTTTGTTCCTGATGTTCCTAAAATGCTCTTGAAGCCTAATGTTTAAATTCCTTTTAGTTTTGTCAATGTAAAAGTTGCCTTTGCAATTTATCCAGTCCACACTTGATTTTTTGTCTGTGGGTTTCTCTTTTTTATTAAGATTTTCAAAAGGTGCTGCACAGTGAATTTGATCTATGGGAACAAAGTAATATTGTCTTCTTTGAAGACTATTTGGAAAAGGTATGTAGCTCTGCAATGGTATGTAAATTTGTTGTATGAAGTTTTATTACTGATCAGGGAAAGAGCAGTTGTCTGCATCTCTGTTGTCTTCAAGAACAAGAAATCCATTTATTAAAAAGTATTCAGGGTCCAACTGCATTAACCACATGAGAAAAGATATTCATAAAGAAATATGAAGGAAAATAGTTCAATTTGGACACCACCTATCACGTTCATCTAAATACCAACAGAGACGCCCCTATTGCCTCCAAGGAGTTCACCAAATCAAAATTCAACAGTCAACATTAGCTGAGGATGTTAAAAATGTTCTAACAAAATGCATTCTAGGTAAACACTAGTAATATATGGAGCATCAAGCACTAGTTTGACTCAAAAGTATATCAGTTTTGTGCTTCATTGTATCATAGTCCTTACTCATATGAATATTGAACGATGTTAAGCTATCTGACTAAGCACACAAGATTCAATAAATAGTATGCTCTTAAATAAAGACAAATTTTTCTACCTCAAATAATTTTAAACAATTATTGGCTGATTCAGCACGTTTCTTTAAGATCTGTTTAACATTTATGGGTTTATATTGAATATTTATACTGAATGTGACTTCTCAGATTGAATACCTGAAGAAAAGACTATACAGTGTAATACTTTTAATATGAAATCTGAGTGAAGATATTCCTTCAAATAGGTGAGAAGCATGTATTTTGCAGTTTTTAATTCGGTCATAAGATATGAAATCTAATCTTTCTTCTTCAAAACAAAATTACAGGGACAATTAACATTTGTTATTTATCTTCTTGTAATTCTTTCTTAAGTTACGTCTTTTCATTATTTATAATCTTTATATTTTGTACAAAATTCTAAAACTAAGAAGTGATACACATTTGAGCAATCATGTTTAAATGTGAACAAAAACATTTTTAATCCAGAGTATATGCATGGTTGGTTGAAAGTGCTTTATAATCCATACAATTTTTAATTGGAAAAATAATAAAATTAAATTGCTAACAGTCTTTCTTTCTCCCTTCTTTCCTTCTTTATGTTAGCAAACATCAATTTTCTGTATTTAGGATAACCAAATCCTGCTGCTGCCACTGTTACTGCTGTTTGCTAATAGATAGTCCCATTATACTTGGATGCACAAGTAAGCTAATTTCATGGCAAATGGAATGAGCAATTACAAGCCTCCATCATGTCATAAACATCTTCCTAGTAGATATAACATTAATTGGAAATGTAGATTTTTTTGTTTTATTTTCCACCAAATTTTATTCAAATTTCATTCATGACTTATCTTAACAAGAAATTACCTAACTTTAAGTATAATTAGCATATACCAGTATCACTAAAGAGGTGTTTAAAATGTTGTCCTTATATCTGGAGGAAGACAGTACCCATGTCACAGAAAATTTTCAATTATTATAAAACATCTAATTAGTTTTGAATTGATGACAGGCATGTGCAATTCTCTATCCCAGTTCTCCAACCTTGTTAATATAGCTTGTAAGGTAATCCCTGGCATGACACTATAATTTCAAAAAGCAAATTGGGATTAACAATGTGAAGTAATGCAATGATTACAAATTGTGCAATGAGTTTGACTGAGAACGAGTACATACCCAAATTTCTTTCAACATGTTTTGCCTCCATTGAAAGCATTATCAAGAAGTTGTCAACTGGCTGGAACTTCGGTTCTCATGGAAATGATGGTTCTCCAGAGATGAGACATCTGGCAGCAATTCAATGAGACTTAGCAAAACATTTTCTTCCAAGGGAATGTCAAAATTCATTAAATGTGTTTTGAATTTCTTCATATAATGTTCTCCCAGATTAAAAATTAATTAATAATTTTCAATTATTATATTCCTTCACAGTGTTAATTTCAATTTCCTTTTTAAAGTTCTCCCAGATGTTTAACTCATGATTCATACGAACTAAAACAAGGACCTACCTGTTCCATTTCCATGTGAAAAACTCCCCATAATCCGTGAGGCACTGATGAAATCTTGTAAACTGCAACTTTTGGGATGTCTTCAATCACATAGTATGGTTCTATGATTTAAGCAAAATGTCAAATCTCAGAAACATTCAGTTTTGAAAACAAAGAGCACAACTTGGATCACTTCACACAAGGAGAAAAGCATACAGTATGCAAAACAACGAAGTCATGGTCTGCTGAAGTCATATAATTGAAATTGTATTGCAACATGTTTAGTTGTTTCAATGCCCATGGGTACAAAGATTTTTGTACCCCACCCCCAACAACCTCATAAGCCAATGCTGCAACTAGCTTTTTTATACATCAAATAGTTTAAAATGCCTACAATCTAAAATTATATATTATTATCTATTAGCAATAATAAACTAATTGAAAAAAACTTCTGTAGTCTGTTTTTAGCACAATGTCACTTACATTTTTATTTTGTGAAAGGTAGCCTCTAACAAAGCGGAGTGTTAAAAACTGACTACAAATAGTTTTTTCAATTAATTTGGGTGTCACTGTTACTAAATTCCTCCAAACATGCATAAACGATAAGTTGCATTGTCAAACATGTTTATAACAATTGTATGAGAACATATGGCCAACAAAATAAATTATAACAATCATCACAAACATGACTTATCTGTCACAATTTTTATAATTTATTGTAATATTTGTATTATTTCACTCTCAGTAGCTTCAGTTTTTACAAAATTAATGCTGAACATTTAAAGTTATTTACACTTATTAATATATAAATTAGACCAAGTGCAATTCAATAGATGGTGAACATTTGAGCATTCAATGTAATCATCAATATCTACAATAACTGCATAGTTAACTAAAAGTATTTACTCATACTTTAAACACACAATACCAGGGAATTAACAGAAGAGAGGTTTACATCTGGCTTTTACAATGGCAAGCACTGCAAGATAAAATATTGTTGTACTTAAAATGAATTAAATAGTTTTTCACTTTCAATAGCACTGAAAAGAACATTCCAGCTGAGCAATTTGTGACAGGATTAGATAGGTCTTCAAAGCTATGTTTATATTTGGATATGTCCTGAAGATGTTTAACAGCCAACAGTTTATTTAGAAGTTTTCTACCTGTTACAAACTCCTCTTCTATATGAGTATATTCAATGCAGATTGTCAGCTGATGTGTATTTTATCACAATTTTTTAGTTTATATAAATATTTCAACATTTGCTGATATAATTGGAAAAATATTTCGAGATTTAACTGTATTGGAACACCACAGTGAAGCGAAATAATTATTAATTTATAGATGAGTCATATTTATTACACATGGGCGCCGGGGTAGCGCGGTGGTTTCGTTCGCGGCTCCCGTTCTAAGGGTCCCGAGTTCGATTCCCGGCTCTGGGGTTGGCAATTTTAAGTCGGCCCTATCCACGCCTTCACCTCTGTCTAGCACACGTGAAGTATCCCCTATGCCCAACGTGGTTCGGAGTCCACGGTAAAAACTGTAGGTCCTCTCACCTCGCCGCCATCTTCACTATCACCCTATCATCAGAGGTAATGGACACCGCCCTCTGGGTGCCTCCACCTGAGAAATGGGTCCGGTCATCACTTGGTGGGGTGAGGTTACCCCGAAGGCCAAGGTTGCCATGTGGGGAGTGTTAGTAACTAACTAACTATTTATTACACATCTGCTTCACTTACGTACCTATTTTGAGGACATGTTTCGCATTCATCATTTGCATCTTCGGCTCTTATGCGACTAAAGCTTGATCCAGTGTTGTAGGTAATTCTGGAGTTGCTGCTGCCATCTGTTGATTTAGTGATGAACTTTAGTTGGTTTTTATGTTTCTCTACGTATATTCTCTCCCATATGACGAGTTCACTATGTTACTTACCACCCCTGGGCCACAAAAAAGTTCCAAAAAATATTCAAGAAATACAATATAAAATTGGCACCAAAAAACAATTACTACATTAAAAACCTACTTAACAGTAATAATACTGATAAGATAAAACCAGAGGAAAAGTCAGGCATTTACAAGATTAAGTGTAAAGACTGTGAAAAAATTTACATAGGGAGGACAAAAAGAAACATAGGCACTAGAAAGAAAGAACACTTTAGGCACTTAAGATACAAAAATATTGATAAGTCCGCAATAGCAGCTCATTTCTGGTCTGAAAATCATGAAATTGAAGATAGCACCGAATTATTAAAATACGTACAAAAACATAGTAAACTCGTCCTATGGGAGAGAATATACATAGAAAAACATAAAACCCAACTAATGAATTTGAAATCCTGCCAGAAGAGAATCCCACATTTATGTTCATCACTAAATCAACAGATGGCAGCAGCAACTCCAGAATTACCCACACCACTGGATCAAGCGTTAGTCGCATAAGAGCTGAAGATGCAAACGATGATTTGCGAAACATGTCCTCAAAATAGGTATGTAAGTGTAGCAGATGTGTAATAAATACGACTCATCTATAAATTAATAGTGGAAAAATATTGTTAGAATCGTACATTACAAGAAAACATACATGCTAAAAGGAAGTACATATTGATAAACTAAATATAGCGTGGGTCAGAGAACATGTACGAATACTGAAAGGGATGAGAAAAGGTTTTCCATAAAAACAGTGTCCAATATGTGGGAGAAAAGAAGATATAGAGCATATAATATTTGAATATAAGGAGACATAATTATGGAGAAAAGAATGTATAAATGAGAAATGGCTCAAATGGATAGAAATGTTGCATTAATTAAAACATTCAATAAGATTGCATGAAAGCCTGCAGAGTTTTCAAATAAAGTTAAAAATAAATAGAATTGGTCATTAAAAAGAGAAGTAAACACGGTATAATTAAAGGAAATTAATGTGTAGCTCATGAAATTTGTTTAAGAAATATGATAAGTTAACAGCCTGGGTTGAACACTGAACTATATTCCTTGTACCTTTTATGTGTAAGAAGCTTAGTGCAAATAAATAACAATAAATAATTAAATAAATGAAAAAATATATAAAAATTAAAAGTTTTTCAAAAATTTGTTATATATACTCGTATTGCTAATTCTGCTAACAGTTTGTCCAACTGTTTGCTATTCCGCAATATAAAAATGCATATCACTTTCATTTCCTGGTTTGCTTTCAGATTCTCCATCATCACAGAATTTTTTGTGCTTCTTAATTTGTTTGAGTCTGCTTTGCCTGTAGATAACAGATGGAACATTTTGAACATTGTTTCATTAAGCTGCTAAGTTTCTTTCAAAACTTTGTATTATCATAACTATAAGTATTTTCAAACAACTAAATTGACATCATCGTCGTCATCGTCATCATCATCATCATGGTATAAGCCTTGTGGCCCGTTCCGACTTCAAGGAAATTGATCGGACCATCTCATTCGTGACCTGCCAACATTTCTTCTACCTACAGGTCTATACTTGTATACTATTTGTGGTGTATGGTCTTCGGTCATTCTCTGCACATGATCTTGCCATTTTTTGCCTGTATGCAATTGACTTTCACCTTAAATATAAGATCTCAAAAAGACAACTTCATTTGTTTTATTTCTGTTATTTGGAGTTTATATTTTAGAAACAGATAAGCAAACCTTTGTCACCAAGTATTTACTGTATTATAATATTTGTGTAGATTCACAGTTAATAGCTAAATTTTTATGTAATTTAGATCCTTATTTAGTTTAAATAAAAGCTTTATTTAAAAGACTTGTGGCTGCACCATGGCTGAGTGGTTAGACAGCTTGGCTCTCACCTAGGCAGCCTGGGTTTGATCCCAGGTGACTGTCAAGTGGGATTTGTGGTGGATAATATGGTGCTGGGGTGGGTTTCCTCCGGATCCTCTGGTTTCCACCACCATCATTCATTCAACCCAAGTGTTGGGCCGACTCTCCAACCCTGATCTGATCTTTCAGGTCACTATGCTTCGGCTCTCTTGCTCTGAGGGAACCCAAGTGACTCCTAAAATCAGCATTGGTGACGAAGGGAGACATAAAAAACTTCAATTGAAGAGGAATAAATGTCCCTCTGCCCTCACCCATCCTGGTACACAGAGTACTTATAGAAAATTTAAGATACACATTTCATTCTCATTCCAATGTATACAACCTAAAACATTTTATTAAAAATGATTAAGATATATCTTTAAGAAAATAAAGGTTAATAAATATTTTTTATACAAACAATAGAAATGGCAGAAATGTTCTTTTATATTTTTGAGTTAAATCCTTGAAGAGGCTTAAACATGAAATTTGGTATTTAGCTGACATTTTAATCTTTTAATTATACAGACACAGATGAACAGGTGGACATGTTTCCAAAAATTAATGTTTTGGAGTAAGGAAGACCAAAACATTAATTTTGTAATGACATCTTCTTCTTTAACTTCTCTAATTATATCACTATCATTGTGTTAGGGGATTCATGGTACTCTTAACCCTTATGCCATTAGGCATCAGGTTGAGGAACCACAACTTTGGATCAGATAGAGAAAACCAGGATAGGTGATCAACCCAATGCCTGGAATGAGAGTGAGAGGAGATGAATGGAATGAGGGTGAAGTGATGAAAGGAAAGATAATGGAGCATTGGTGAAATTATGGTGGGAGAAACCGGAGATCCTGGAGAAAACCCGACCTGCGCCATGTTGTCCACCACAAATCTCATATGCGGTCGTCTTGGATCAAACCTGGGCCACCTTGGTGAGAGTCAAGCGTCTAACTGCTTGGCCATGGCATAGCCTAATTAAATCTTCAAATATAATTTTTGTGTGGAACTCAATATTGCAATATTCCTACCATAGTTAAGGAACAACTAATGTTAAATTTTTATTTGTTACATTCACATGACTTTCTCCATCTACTCCTCTAATGAGTGTTACTTTCTTTTGGTCTGCTGTCCAGCATATTGGATACCATATGGCAGCACTGACTGCTGATTTTTAAGTGTTCAAATTTTAATGAATCCAGATGGCAGCAACCAACTGCAAATTCCATGAAATACTTCACATGAATTCAAATAAAGTCACACAGAATACATAACGATTATAACACACAGACTTTATTAACAGTCTATGACAACTAATCAGTGATATTAACAGCAACATTACACAAGTTAACACCCTAAGTTTTCCACAAAATTTGTAAAATGAAATTGCTATGTGTACATCAAGCCAGGTACTTGGTTATAACAGACTTCTATATGGATAGATGTTAGACTCAATAAGATTAGATATGAAAGAATATTTTACATGCTATATATTATAACTTATGAATAAAACTATATAAATTAAGGTGTGCAACAATTCAACATTTACTTCAATGTTTTGTAAGACCAAGAAAATGTATAATCATTCAAAAAGTTATTATTCACATTGATTTTCATGTGATGAAACTTATCCACAGCACTTGTACTCAGGTTCGTCCTCCAAACTGAATTGGAAACATGAACTAGGATTCACCTACAAAAGTTCACCAGATATATTAATAAATGTTAATAGGACTATACAGTCTCCATGCATTAAGTTTCATTTATGATATCCTTATTAAAAATTGCAAAGAGAAATGAACATTTCTTCTTTATCCATTGGCCTTCCAGCTGAAAACATTTTAATCATTTGAAATCTCTTACTTCAGTACAATTTGTCTAAAATGATTGTTTATGGATTTATGTCAAGTGGAAAATATACATACATCTCCAGTACAAAAGTTACTTTAAATATTGTGCACAGTTGCTATACA